>JAFIRS010000548.1:0-560000 GCA_018342105.1 Gonioctena quinquepunctata
CTGGACTGGCCTGGTTTCTGATGAATTGTTGGTATTCCGGCTTGTCTCCAGGGATACTTCTTTCTCAATCGAACGTAGGAACTTTTCACGATTGTTACTTAACTATTAAAATAGAAAAGTTATCCGCGTTGGATTCTCGTAACAATCCTACCGACTGCGCCAATTATATAACTCGAGCCGGAATTAACTAAAAAAACTTTTATTCAAATACATTTACAAAAATATTTAGATGTGAACAATTCAAGAATCAAATCTAGACTAACTACAATAATGAGAGAAGATCATGTCTAACAAGTAAAATGATGATATGAAGTTCTTGGAAAAATGTCGACTCTGCAAGCTTCCCATGGAAATGGAGTTGCGAAAATGGTGACTTGGCTATTCCCATAGTGTTCGTGGAAAAGGTGAATGTAACTTGCAGAAATGTACAACAGAAAATAAACTCCGCCTTTTATTTTAAAATGTATTTCAGTTTAAAGAAATTATTTGTTGTTGTGCTTTTATTAAAAATAATAAAGACGTTTATTTTTATTATTATTATTATTATTATTATATATATATATATATATATATATAAATATATATATATATATATATATATATATATATATATATATATATATATGAAATAATCCTAACTGGCGGAGGTCTTGGAAGAGGCTGGAATAAGAGGAGCCTCTCTCTCCCTTATGAAAGATTATCTCAGAAATAGAATACAGTTTGTCCGAATCAACAGTGAACTTAGGCGATGAAAAACAATTAAATATGGCGTACCACAGGGTACAGTTCTCGGGCCATTACCCTGTATATAAACAACTTACAACGCATAGTACCGGCAATATAATCAGCTTTGCAGATGACACAGCTATTCTTTACTCGGATGATTCATGGGAAAGCCTGAAAAATAAAACAGAAGTAGATTTAAGTAACATATTAAACTGATTTGACCATAGAACCCTCAGAGTCAACGTAGAAAAAACGTTTTTCTTGCCTTTCACCTACTACAAGACAAATCTCCCGAAATACAACACACTTGAAATACAAAATGAGAAAACAAAACACAAAATACTATCAAAAAACCATATCAAATATTTCGGCATCACAATTGACTCTCACTTGAGATGGAACCTCCATTTGGACAAATCTAAAAAATAAGACATTAAATATAAATTCAAAAATGGGAACAGCTTTACCAACGTACATGAAAAACTAGAGATTCTACAAAAAAAAATATATAAAAATTATATATTCAAAAAAAAATATCTATTCTTCAAATGATCTATTTAATGAAACTAAAATATTTGATCCTAGACAATTATACATATCCAATACAATTATATACTTATATAAAAATAAACACTTGATTAAAAAAATAGAGCACAGATATGAAACGAACTAAACAAAATATTCCTATAAACAGAATGAACAAATCAATCGGCCAGCGCTCGCTAATGTACCAATCAAAAAAACTATATAATACACTCCCAGGAAAGTTCAACAATTACTTAGAAGAAATACACTCTCTACGACTCATTAAATGCAAATTCAAAGATTATATTGAGTCAGTTGACAGACACACTCTACACACAATAATGAAATGCAAATAAACTCCACACCGAATTATATATATTTTTTTATTTTTATTCTTTTCTCTTTCGAAAATATATGTGTCCTACTCCATATCATATAATCTAGTTGAATATAATCAATACTAACATAACCACATTGCACTTGTACCACATCATTAAAAACATAATCAATCCATGCACAACCTCACGGTTAAAATGGAACTCTTTGTTTATTTGCCACCAATACCTGTATATGAAATGACAATGTAAACAAAAATGTATATTGGAGTGAGTAAATATTATTATTATACAGTGTGACCCATTTAAAATGGAACCACCCCTGTAGAGTACGCATTTTTCAGTCAATCTCAAAAATATTTTTTTCTAATATTGAGCATCAAAAACTGTATCTTGACACACATTTTCATACCTTTAGTTTCATTTCCAAGGCACTCTATGGTTTTTTTTCTTTGTCAAAAACGGCAAAAATTTATTAGGCAATTTTTTTTTCCAAAGTTGAGTACACCACTGAATTCGTAGTCGTTATCAATGGAAACCATCGGAATTTCATTAAAAAAAATGGTTAACAACGAAGTTACAACAACTCTAATTTTGGAAACAAAGTATTTGATAATAATTTTTATTTATATTGCAGACATATTTGAAATCTGGCAACACTGCCGATACAAAGTAGAGCACAAGTGAATTTGTACACCGAAAATCCGAAGTCAATAGCTCATTCCGTTCAACAGTTATAACTACTAAAATTATGGTAATGTGAGCGATTTGTGGTGTACTAAATCACAGCCTACTATTGATTTAGTACAATACCTATGCTCAATGTATTAGTTCAGCTTTCCTCAAATTATTGATACCTTCTCTAAAAGCTTGTTTCAGTTGAGTTTTGCAGAATAAAAAAGTAACATTTTTTTGTCCTGCTTTCTGTTTTATTATTGAATAAATAATTTTGATACTTTAAAACTTGATTCGGTTCATTTCGTTTTTATCGGCTATTAAAAACTGCATAACTTGAAAATGAATTTTCAATTTTCCGTTATTTTCGAATACACTCATAACCTAAACTAAAATACATGATTATAATTCACAAATCCAGTGGCGTAGTTAGATTTTTATTACAAAATCGCTTCCACCAGAAATCGCTCACATTACCATACTTTCAGGAGTTATAACTGTAGAACGGAATGAGCTATTGACTTCGGATTTTCGCTGTACGAATTCACTGGTGTACTTTTATCGGCAGTGTTGCCAGATTTTGAATATGTCTATAATCTAAATGAAAATTAATATCAAATACTTTGTTTCCAAAATTGAAGTTGTCGTAACTTCGTTGTTAAATAATATTTTCTTATGAAATTTTCATGGTTTTCATTTATAACGACTACGAATCCAGTGGTGTAGTCAAATTCCTAAACAAAAGTGGCATAATGAACTTTTGCCGTTTTCAAGGAAGAAAAAAAACCACAGAGTGCCTTGGAAACGAAACTAAAGTTATGAAAATTTGTGTCAAGATACAGTTTCTGATGCTTAATTTTCGAAAAAATAATTTTGAGAATGACTGAAAAATGCGTATTTTACAGGGGTTGTTCCATTTCAAATGGGTCACACTGTATATATGAACATAAATATACACGAATAAAAAAATTGAATTTTCACCCATTTCATTACTGAAAGATCACGTATTTTCTATATTTCAATTGTTTTTTGAACAGTTTTAGGGAATGAATATCTTTCAGCTCCGATGGAATATAGTTGAAGAATCTAGGTGCTAGATAAGTAAACATTTTTTGTCCGATAGTTTTTCTACAAAATGGTGTTTTGAATTTAAAATATGTTTGTCTGGTGAAGTGAGCATGGTTGACTATTTCAAGACATGACTTTTTTTGTATTGTCGAAGGACAACCAATTGAAAGAAGCTTTGTCTCAGATCTAATACTTGGTGGTTTCTTGGTAAATGAGATTTGATGGGTACGCTCTTTTCCTATGTTGAATTAGTTTGAGGATCTTTTATTGTTCAACTTTTAGCTTTTCAATATATTGTTGAGACGCACTCCCCATCCAATAATTCCATATGTCAAGCGAGACTCAACGAGAGCGTGATAAAAAAATATTTTCAGATGGAATGTATCGAGGATATTACTCAATATTTTGAATCTGAAAATAAGTGATCTAACCGTTTGACATTGTTTACATGGTGATCCCATCTCAAATGAAGACCGATAATGACTCCAAGATATTGCATCGTATCAGCTTGTTCATGAATCAATTCTACATCATCACAATTGATTTTTAGACATCGGAATTCTGGCAAGCCTGATCTATTATAAGAAAAAGGTAGGGATTTTGTTTTACTGATATTGCTTGTCAATAGCTTCTTATCAAACCATTTTTTGAAAATGAAAATGGATTCATTTTCTGCTTGAAATATGAGTTTCTCCCAGTTCTCTTTCACCTAGATAATTGCTGTGTCATCAGCAAAACTTACTTAGTCGCCGTCAGTTTCAAATGTGAAAAGATTGTTCAAATAAATACTAAATAATAAGTGACCCAAAACTGTTGACGGTTTAACAAATAACTTTTCATGAAATCGAATGCCAGCCATCTGAATCCAATTTCATCAAGCGATTCTTATAGTTTTTCGTGACTCACGCTGTCAAACGCTTTCGCGAGATCTAGAAAGAAGTAGATGGCACATTTACTGTCATCTAGAGCGGGATATAGTTTATCTGATAGTTCTGCGATAGCATTTCGCATCGACATATTTTCTCGGAATCCAAATTGTCTGTCTGAAATAATGTTGGGATTCTTGAGATAAGCACTTATACAAATTTTTTACAATATTTCCATAATTTTTCAAAATTTGTTATTATTGATATGGGTTGATAATTACTAACTGAAGACTTGTCTCCTTTTTTGAGTAATGGCTTTACTATCGCAATTTTGAACACTTCTGGACACGTATTAGTTTCGAATATTTCATTCATCAAATAAGTAAGAGGCTCGGCTATGTATTTCGAAATTTCTTTAATTGTTTCAGCTTTTATGCCGTCAATTCCTGGTACCTTATTTTTTGAATTCATTATGATCATAGATATCTCGTTTTTGTCAGTGGGAGACATGCAAAATGAAAAAAGGTTGGATTTATTGACGTTGGTTGGTTTGATTTTGAGTGTCAGGTCCCTACTTATCTGGACGAAATAATTGTTGAAATGATTAGAGATCTCGAGGGCATCTGATGTTGATGTGTTTTCATCTATTTGTATCTTTTTGATTTCATTACAAACGATTCTGCATATGTCTTCAACTACATTCCAAAGGCTTTTTGAACTATTATTATTAGATATTGAATAATTTTTTTTTAACGTTTTACTTTTACTTGGAAGGTTACCCAAAAAAACATGTCAAGAAATACTGTTATGAGCTCATTCAGTTTGTTTCTATAAGTTTTTAATTGGATATTCAATTGTGAATTGTTTGGATATTTCATCATAGAATCATAAATTTGTTCTCTTTTTTTATTGATTCTATCAAGCCTTTTGTAATCCAACATTTTATTTTCCTATCATTATGCTTTATTCTGTATTCACTAGTACATTCTATAATTGATGATATTTTCTCCACAGAATAATCACAAATTTAATTATTGTTTGTAATATTATAGTGAGAGTCCCATCTTTCTTTCATTATGATTTTTTTCAAGTTACTATAGTTTGCTTCACAATAATCTTAACATTCTGCATTTTCTTTTTATTGTATTCTTCTAATATACCTTTGAGCTAAATAAATATTATTATTATTATATCAATCCCTTCTACTCTCGGTATCGCGAGGGTAAATAAAAAATGAAGTTTCACTTGAAGAAAGGAATTTGAATAAACAGGGTCGGCCTCAAGGGAAAAATTACTATGAAATAAATTCATATGAAATGAACCTATAGTTAATTAACTATTTTTTAGATTTCTCGTTTTACTTCCAAGACGGATAATTGTTTAATAGAAGCTCCCAAAATTATTTCGCTTTGTGGAGACCTTTTGACAACTATACTTAATGGAATCATCAACTTGCGGTATTCTCAATTGTTATAATCTATTAATTATGCATTATTTAAGCAACAACAAAATTATAAAAAAAATTCCTTTTTTTTTAATTTATTGTTATCACTATTTCAAGATATATAAAAGCTATTACATAACAGCGCTGTTTGTTCAAAAATTTGTTGAAGAATATTTGTTCAAAAAAATTATTATTAATTTTTTTTTTTTTTTATTGGGAAAATATTTTTGTCTTTGATTTAATGATTTGTGATTCTCTGAATATTAGTATGTAATCTGTTTATTGAGTAAACAATTAGTTATAAAAAATTGTCGAATGTGTTTATATTTTATTTTATTCAGAAAAAAAAAACAACAAAATGAACAATATGCAATAAAATTTTATTTTTTCTATTTTCTTTTATGAAAAAATATTTGCAGCGCACACGTGTATTTATTTGCAGTAGTAAGAAATAACACGTTTTTGAACTTGTGAACCAGTCTAATTACCGAGACGATACCGATCTATACTGTACATGAAAAAAAGTGATAGAAGATGCTTTTATTAGCCCATTATGTTGTTTCCATCACGTTCATAGAATAATGATGGTGATAATGCGAGGAATAATGTGCACTGGCAGATGCCTCCGAACTAAAGTTGTAATTGGATCCCAGCCAGAGCCGCAGGGTTCTTTATCACTTCATTCTGGGGATTGAAAAAGCAGAAGGAATAAAATGACTCTCGAAAGCATTTGAATGCGTAATATCTCAACTTTATATCCGGTATCACAGATTTTTGGCCTCGAGGAATTCATGTGGTGCTGTCGTATGCTTCGTGAATATGGAATGAGGGAGATGCATGTCATCACGATTGAAGTGGGGAACAAGATGTCTGGAAATTCTAATGAGAAAGTATTTCCCATGTTCCCATTGTCTCAATTGATTATTGAATAGAAATATTTTTTTGTGTCTCGAAAAATCCACGATAAAAATGAAGTTACTCTGGTGATTACCCAACAGAAAACAACTACTTCCCCGGCCGAAGCCACGCTGGACATTGTACTATGCAGCTTTTGAAAAGTACCAACACTTGGTTGGTAGAGAATTACAAATTGGAAGAATTATTTTTTTACAAATGTTGCTCAAACAACACACAAATTGAAGAAATTATAAAATCATCGTTTTACCACGTTTATATTAGCTCGCTTTCTTGTCTGTTCGGTACAAATCCTGCAATTGATTTTAAACTACTTCCCGATGAGCTAGTGACTTGAAACTTCGGAAATTGCTCGGAACTGGATGGCAATACAATATTAACTCGTGTTCTTGTCTGCCTGTTTGTTCTTTTTTTTTGCGAACTACAAAAAGTGAGATTAGGATCACATAATCTCTCCATACCGGAGACGAGCGGACGTTGTTTTTCGATCTAGAGTGTGCTCCGTGATAGTAAGTAAGTAAGTCTTTATTGTCCTCGATTAACATACATTGTACAAAACGCAAGTCAGTAAACAAAACACAGTACATCTAAAATACAAATATCATTTGAAATGACGATACACAACCTATAATTATTGGAAAAGTCAAATGTTGACATGACAATACACAAACAAAAATTATTGAAGAAGTCAAACGTTGTCAAAGCAAACGTTTGAAATGGACAATTAAAAATTGTGGGAGAGGTATTCTTCCAAATTATAAAAGCAATTTATTATCAAAAAATGTTTGACACTCCTTTTGAAGCCCTTGTAACAGGGTTCTTCTCTGATTTTTACTGGTAGTGCATTGTATAAGGTGACACAGTTGTATAACGGACATTTTCTGAAATTTGATGTTCTGAATTTGGGAATTTCCAAGTTCTATGTTCTCGTGTCATATTTATGGTGGCTCCCCTGTATTGCAAAATTTGATATATGCTTTTTTGTGAAAGTGACACATTTCAATATGTGAATAGATATGAATGTCAGAATATGTTTTTCTTTGAAGACATCCCGACAAAGATATTTGGCTGTAAACGGAAATATAATTCTATTTCCGACCATAGTGTTCCAGAAATTTTATTCACACCAACAAATCCGTTATTTGATAAACCATGTGGATTTTCAGTAAAATAATCGATCTATTGGAAAACAATTTCGTCTGACCCATTGAGAAGCCTTTATAAAGACACCAAATAAACGTCGAAACGTCGGCAATTTGAAATTCAGACTACTCATTGTGTCCTATTCCCGCTACCTCGAAACCTATTATTTAGATACTTCATTTTTTATTTTTAGATCATTCTTCCACTTGGTGTACAAATATCGTAATTCCAAAATCTGTAATAATTAGGTTTAATGTTTTACTAAAAAACATAATATAATTTTTATTACACCAGAAATGTTCACTCTCCTTGTATTACTAAACTTTTGAAAAGTTCTAGTTATGGTCCTATTTAATACATCACAAATACTACGACAACTTACATATATCTTACCTAAAAAGTGCTTCTTCTCAAAACTTCACACCGTTGGACTTCCGATCTTTGTACACCAAATGGAAGTTTTTTTTCCTACACTCCTTACTATTATATATTGCACGTTTTTCGTTTCAAATCTTAGAACTATTTTCATAGCTATTAAAAATTCAAATCACAAATTTTCAGGACATTCTGTATGGGGTTAGGAGTCTGTATGGGAATATAAATCTGTTTGGGGCTAGGATAAATTAGTTTCAACTTTTTAGTCCGTTTCAAGAACGTGGTATATAAAAAAATATTTAAATAATAATCTTGTGACATAACAATCTAACTAACTAATAAGATACAAAATTCATAGATAGATATTTTTATATTATTGAATTACTTCTGATAAGTCATTTGTCCAGGAATCTCTTATACGTCTCCACGCCGTACTTTCGTACCCTCTTTCCTCTTTCATTCGAAAAGTCCTTCTTGGAAGTGACGGGCTGAAGTTACCATCAATTTGGGGGGTCGATTTACGAGAGCTAATTTGTGCCCGAGCCTGGCAAACCATCAGCCAGTTTATTAGAATGGCATAAATGGGACTCCACCCTCTCTCGAGGCCAGGACTCAACTTATATATCATACAAGTCTGCCGTCTGTCGGACTTTGTGTCATGCAATCTTACCGTTCGTGGGTCGAGAAAGGGAGAGTGAGTTGTTCGGTAAAAGGAATACATTTGCGTTCGAGGGTTCAGAAAACATTTGTCAATATTTGACAAATAAGTCATTTTTATTCCAATTTTTATTTTTCGATCTAGAATGCCATGGATCGTGTAAATCGCTTCATTCTTGATCAAGTAACATGAGGAAAATACGACTTTGAGGCTTATGACTTCATAGTCGTTTTAAGAATTATTTAAAAGTTGCAAATATGAATTTTTTAGTTAACTTGATTTTTTCAAATGGAAAGGGGTTGGCTCGTCGGCTTTTTGTGAAAGATCATTTGCTTACGAATAATTTGATACCACACACTTCCACTTTATTTTAACTATTCTTCTGAATAACTACAAGAAGCGATCATACCTAATAACAAATAATACGTATTCGGTATACTTATGCACTAAGTCCTGTTATTCTAGTTATCCATGACAAACAATTGAAGCTGTTGCTAGGACTACCTAAACAAATAGGCTAATGAATATGCTGTCACTTTTAAAAATGTATTTGTTGCGTTGTTTATAATTTAATATGGAAAACTATACTGAAACGAGAAAATTGACATGTTGCTAATTTACGGAGAAGCAAAAAAGAATGCAACTGATGCAGCTCGCCATCCCACTCGGCATTATTTTCCAAAACTGGAAAGGAAAATGCGAAATGAACCAGAAGAAAATGCCACTAACTTCATCGTCAGAAAAGAAAAAGAAGTAGACGTGTTGGCCTATGTTGAAGTGAATTGTACGGCGTCAATTCGCCAAATTGTTTCCGAGTGTGGAATAAGTTATTCGTCCGTTTGGAGAATTCTTCACAAATATAATTATCGATCGTTCAAGTACACCAACATCTTTACGATAACGACCAGAGAAGATGTACGTTTTCCATTTAAAATTATTTATTCAGATGAAACTCGATTCAACAACGCAAGTGTTCTACATAGAGAGGAGCATTGGTTCAAACGAAAGTTCAAAGAGGCCGCCTACATCGAAGCCAATAACGCCTTTAGTCAAGCAAGCGTTGAGATCAAGAACGTATGGAAACCCCTGATTGCTCTTTCTGGCGGGCTGCAGAGGCGCGAAACTTCACGCACCACCACACCGCGCGAAATTACACGCACCGCTGCACATGGCGGAATTGCACGCATCATTGCGCCGACAGTTATATAAATTAGTAAGTAGCACCTAAACTTGTCAGTATTCACCTGAAGACGATTGCAGATACAAGCATTCGAAACGTCGTGAAAACCTTCTAAATACATTAAGACGATGGACGTCCGAAACGATAGTAATCAAGTTACCACATCGTCTACAACCTTCAAACAATCAAATAATACCAAGGATAAAAAAAATGTTGCAAAAGCTTCTGAATTTCCTTACAGAATAACCTACGTCACACATCTAAAAAAATATTTTTCCTCTTCCGTACATTCGAATAAAAGCTACAATAATAAAACTCGTTCACAAAGTGCTGACTGTATCTTTTTAATCAGCTATTATATTATACTACACTACTTATTTGAAGTATACCATATATGCAAAAGTGAAACAAAAATATTCTGAAACAACTTTACTTCTTCAATACCGTACCTCATTCATAAATGAACATTTTCTAATGTCACCAAAGCTCAGCTATTTTATATGTATGAAAATAAAGAAGTATAACTTCCAATATTTTCACATCAACTAAATGTATTTGTAAGGTTTGAATAAAATGGATAATTATATGAAGAATGAACAGTACAGTAGGTATCTGAAAATAACAGATTTTATTTTTATTTTATCTTAAATATCTTGGATTTATGTTGACGGGCATTTTTGGTGTATAGTATCTGCAACGATTGAAGAGGTTGAGGTAAGACAAAAACAAAGATAAGTAATAAGTGAGCATAATGATAGTTTCACATAAAACATCAAAATTATTTTCAATAGACATACTCACGATAACCGTCATCTTCATCACTTGATGTTTCAGGGAACAGAGCCTTCTTTTTATTGGCTTTCTAGAAGGCAATTCTTCATTTTCACTTTGGATATCCGAAAAGTTTTCAGCTAGCTTTATTTTCTTTGTCTTTTTTTTATTATTTTTATTCACAGAAACAAGGAAAACACACATAGGGACCACAGCTGCTTAGTGCTTTGTCTCTTTTTTCTCTCCTACAAGCTCTCAGACATTTTGAGCGACGACTGCGATCTTCTTGCAACATTATAAATATTTTGTCCGGTGTGCCAACTGTGGTGCTCTTGCACATCGATACAATGAAATATCCATATAATAATATTTTATTTTCCGTTCTGAATATAGATATTCCACTGCAATTGAAACTACACCTGATAACCCACAGCCTTCCACACTCTGTAACCCAATAACATAATAACTTGTATAGTAGAACTAGAAATCTAAGAAGGTCGTAAATCAATATTAGCGGACGACCCGCATTATTACTTATTGTTCGAAATATAGATAAGCAATAAAAGTGTGTGTCCCTTAAAAGATTCCCAGGTCCGGATTGGAATATCTCATGAAATAGTTTGGCATTTTAATAATAGTGGGCTCTCCATTATTTTTGGCTTTCGTTGAGAGTTTTGTATTTAAATTCATAAGAAGCTGGACACTTCCCATCTTCTCTAAAATCATCGATAGTCATTCCCGTATTTAAAAAAGGAAGCAGGGAGGAGGCATCAAATTATCGACCTATATCTCTAATAACAAATATATGTAAAATCTTTGAAAAACTTCTGAAAAATAGACTTAATTCTTTCCACAAAAAACATAACATCATTTCAGACTCGCAATTCGGTTTTCAAGATGGAAAATGTACACAAGATGCACTGGTTGAGTTCACCAAACACATTTATAGAGCCCTTAATAATAGTAAACCCTCAATAGGCTTGTTTATAGACTTATCAAAGGCGTTCGACACAGTGAGCCACCCCATACTATTATCTACCCTAGAAAATAATGGCATACGAGGAAATGCGCTTAATTTAATTTCATCGTACCTTAAAAATAGAGATTGGAAATGTCACAAGTACCTCGGAAAAAATAGAATGTGGAGTACCACAAGGAACTGTCCTGGGACCAATTCTGTTTTGTATATATGTAAATGGGTTATTTTCAATCAAAAGTACTGGCAAAATTATCAGCTTTGCCGATGACACAGCCATATTTTATTCAGAAGAAAACTGGGCCGCGGTAAAACAAAAAGCAGAAAAAGACTTGGAAATCATAAAAGACTGGTTCGACTATGAAAAACTATCTCTCAACTTAGAAAAAACATATTTTCTGCCATTCCGTAACTACCATTCCTCTCTGCCACACTACAGCCTCCTAACAATTCAGAATCAGCTACAAATTAAATCAGTTACAAATATAAAATACCTCGGAGTCATGATCGACTCCCATCTAAGATGGAATCACCATATTGACTACATTGTTAGGAAACTGAGATGTGTCTTATATAAGTTTCGACAATTCCAATATATATTTGACTTGAAACAAAAAAAAACACTCTATTATAGCCTTGTCCAGAGCCACATAATTTATTGTGTGGTAGGCTGGGGTGGGGCTACGAAAACCTACCTAAGGCCACTTGAGGTAATACAAAGGAGATTTCTGAAATTCATACTTAACAAAAACTTAAGATATGCAACTGAGAACTTGTATAATGAAGCAAAAGTACTCGATATTAGACAACTACATTTCAAAAATCTTATTCTAAAACAATTTAAACAAAATAATCACAACCTGAAGCAAACACATAATTACAAAACACGCAATAAAAACCAATACATAATACCTTACGCTACCCAATCAATTGGACAATGATCACACGAATTTCTAGGGCCAAAAACATTCAATAGTTTACCCCAATAAATACAAAAATTAAATTCAATACATAAACAAAAAAAAATTCTCCATGACTACATAACTAAAATGCCTCGTCTGTCTATTCATAAACTGATTGACAACAAATAAAAAAAGGCCTTCCAAAGCGTTTTTAATTATATTTATTATTTTTTATTTTTATATATTACTGTGTCTATTCCTATTCCTTTTATTATTAGTAACTCTAATGTGATCTGTAAATATATATGTATGCATGTCTATACATACAGTCATATAGCACGACATATGACTAAAACTATATATAAGATTTTATTTTAAGATATATTTTGTAACACTCTGTATTGAACCACGCACAAGGAGATTTCACTCCTTCTGTGGTAATTTCAATTTATTCAGATTTTATGTAAACATTATCATTCTGTAACCAATCTGTATGATGCTGCTGAATAAATTTCATTTCAAATTTCATTTCATATGATGATAAAAAATCTCGTAAGGTTGATTTAGAGATGTATGTAAATAATAAAATTTACTTACATGGCCACGATACTTTCAGTACTGATGGGATATCAACGAGATTATAGCGATAATGGTCTATTTACGGTTGTGTGTCGTGAAAAATGTGGCATCCATGGGCTCATCTTGAGGGGTACTTCAACTGGTGGTCGTAGTACCACTAGTCGACAAATGTTACACCCTCATGGAAAACAAATTATATTGAATGTTTATACTTCCCTTCTGGAACGTGGAATGTCTAAGGATAAAGCTGTGCAAGAAAGTGCTTCTTTAACAAAAACACCGTATTCCACAGTGTTTAAAATGGGAAGTAACCCTAATTTACAAAGAAAGAAACGAAAAGACTCTGGCGGTTCAAGGAAACTAGATGGGTGTGATGTAGATATAATTCGAAGAACAATATATGCCTTGTATAAAGAGCAAATTGTGCCTACATCAGATATTTTAATGCAACGGCTTGAAAAGAATGAAACTGGTTTCCAGTGTTGCAAAGAGACTTTAAGGAAGTCTCTTTCACAAAATGGATTTACATTCAAAAAATCCCTAGTAGCAGAAAAATCATAATGGAATCTGTGCGCCTTAAGAAATGTAGATTTGAATATTTATTGGAAATGAAACGAATTTAGAGAATATGGTAGAACAGTAGTATATTTGGATGAAACTTGGTTCGATACACACAATATTCCAAACAAAAGTTGGGTAGACTCATCTGACTCGTGCCAAACTAATGCGCCGTCTAATGAAGGAAAACGCATTAGGATAATTCACGCAGGAACCGAAGATGTTTTATACCAAATGCGTTGTCTTTATCGGCAAAGAATATTAAGGACTCTTCAGTCGATTATCATGATGATACTACAGCGGAATTATTTGAAGACTGCTTCCAAAATAAACTTATACCAAATATTCCACCCAACAGTATTATCGTCATGGATAATACCACAGTCGAAGACTAGATAAAGCAACATGTTCAAATGACACCAAATCCACTAAACAAGAATATATGTGAAATAATGATATGTACTATGAGAAAAAATACACAAAAAAACAGTTACTAGAAGTTTTACGCAGTTATTCGATGAAAAAAAATATTTTGTGATTCATTGGCTGAAAGCTTGGGACAAACAGTGCTCAGACTTCCTCCTTAACACTGTATGTTTAACCCAATTTAACATATATGGCATCAGCTTTTGTCAGCAGTTCGAAGAAATAATACTTCTCCAACCTTAAGTTCAACTATGGTAGCTCTTATTCAAACAGAAACTGCAAACATTCCTGATAGCAGCTGGGCCAAGTGTGTTTCCTATATTAAAAAGGTGGAAAAGTCATATATGGATATAGAAAAAATTCCCAAAGGAAAGTTTATTATCAATTTGGTGACGACAGTGAAAGTGAAACTGATCTTCGTGAGTTATTTTGTATATAAATACCTTTTATCGAGAAACTGAACTTTTTTAAAAGTATAAAGTTTGAATTTTAATTAATTAGGTATATCGTATATTATTATATAATATAATATAATTATATATATATATATATATATATATATATATATGGAATTCCTCTATTTCTCTCGGAAATATATAGATGGGGTCAAAATATTACCAGTACTTCATATAACTTTTGTTCCTAAAAGCCTTCGTTACCAAGTTACGGGCCCTCAAAGTTACAAAATGAAAAATGTTTTTCTTTGATAACTTTCAAAGTGAATATTCAAAATCATCTAAATTTGAACAGATTAATTCCTTCAATGAGCTTTCATGCAGGAGTCAGTTGTTTTGCTACAAAGTCAGGAACGGACTACCCCCGATGGTCCACACCTCAAAACTTTGGAATGACACATAATTTTTCAATAGTTTTCAACAAAAGAAGGTTACGTAGACAATTTTCTGAATGAAAGTGCTCGTGTGGAAAGTCGATGGGGGCAACGATTCCTAATAAAAATGCAGTTTTACTCGACGACATCAAACCCGATCGTCCACCATTATTTGAAATGAAAAATTTTCATAGTAGAAATACCAATGCTAACGTTGATTCAACAACATTTTTAGCAGGGTTAATACAAAATATGCTAAAATAAAGTCGTAAACAAATAGTACAGTACCTAGTTGAGAGTTTCATTCACAATGTATATATTTTTTCAAATGAAATATCAAGTTATGTAGATTCGTGGTGTTTTTGAACTAACAAGCTACTCCACTATGAAATATCGAATTCAGTCCATATTTTGTATGTACGCGTGGAATAAGCACGTTTCGTGTTGTGTTATCTGAATCTCATGAAACTCAACATTTGGATGTTGCAAATTCGTATTCACAGCTTGAATGTTGAGGAGTTTCACTGATTAGTATAATTTCATAAGAGAAAATCTTTAACTGGAAGATAAATTTAGCTGAAAAAACGCACATCGGAAGGCATAACTAATAAAAAGCAAACGAATAAACTACAAAAACGGCTGGGCATGAATAGGTGAAAAATATCCGGTGAATAAATTTATGTTCCATTTCTTCCACAGATGTTGACAAAAACACTTTGTAGAAAGAAATAAAATAAGTGTATAAAACTTGTTGAATAGAATTGCATTACATTGTGAAGCCCTACGAAACGACCCTGGCATGCTATTTCAAGTGCAGAGAGGGTGTTTGCGCCGACTAAGAAAATGTATTGAGAGAGACGGGGGTCATATCGAGCAGTTTTTGTAGCGGATTTTGCATTTCTGTTTGCTCTTGAGGCTTGCGATTGATTATTTGCGCCATGAGTGTTGTGAAGTAAACGTGTTTGCAAGATAAAATTCGTTATGAACATTGTACCTATCATTTCTATTTTCATTACAAATCAATTTTTTCGAATAATGGTAGACATCTCAGGTTGGATGTCGTCGAACAAAAATGCATTTTTATCAAAAATCGTTGCTCCCATCGATTTTCCACACGATTACTTTTATTCAGGAAATTGTCCAGGTAACTTTTTTTTGTTAAAACATATTGACAAATTCCAGTCATTTCAAAGTTTTGGGGTGTGGACCATCGGGGGTGGTCCGTGCCTGACTTTGTACCAAAACAACTGACTCCTGCATGAAAGCTCATCGAAGGAATTCATTTGTTTAGTCAATCACCAAAATATAGATGATTTCGAATATTCACTTTGAAAGTTATCAAAGAAAAACATTTTTCATTTTGTAACTTTGAGGTCCCGTAACTTGGTAACGAAGGCTTTTAGGAACAAAAGTTATATGAACTACTGGTGATATTTTGAACCCATCTATATATTCCCAAGGGGAAAAGAGGAAGTCCAGGGACACCCTGTATATATATTATTATCATATATTAAATATAAATAAACAATTCTCAATTATATTCAAGCGATTTTTCTTAATAATTATCTTAACCCAATATCATTATACCTACCTATAAAACAAAATTCTGTGGCTAGGGCAGGTTTATCTCTGCGTAGAATTCACCGCCTGCTGATAACACAAGTAATTGGTGATTTACGACCTTCTTAGATTTCTGGTTCTACTTTACCTCGTGTTTATTTGGCCGCAGTCGTGAGTAATGATGTCACGACCGTTCCCGGGCTCCCAAGCTTGTTTGATATGAATCGCTGGCGCGCGAAGAGTTGATTATCTATAACAACCTAATGACTTATATTTAAGGCATCATATTTTGCATAGCTCATTTTTCATCATAATTGAACATTCTTATGCAGTTACTTGAAGTAAGTTGCCATCTGGTTCCAGTCGTAAATCAATTAATATTTCTTCTCATATGTGCCGATTGGTTTTTACAGTCGGTTCCGGTTCACTGAACTGCTTATACACATTCTGTGATTAATGGCCCGCAAAGCTGTTCAAAATTGAATTTCCCCTTGTTCCATTATCGTAATATATCCAATGGATGAATTGTTTCTGGATTGATTTTGGGCTTCGGTTAGTATATCAATTCCTGGATAAACGAGCGATACAAGCATATATGGATATCCATATTGAACAGTTAGTTCGTATAATGTCACGATAGGAGAACACACATGAACCTCTCGACTACATATTATAAAAAAATTGTTTGTGTTTGCCAATCATGCTACCCAGAACCAAATATTTGTAGAAAAATTGGAGGCTACCAAAATAGTGGAAATAGATGATTTCATACAAATTACAGATACAAAAGGTATGAAACTTACTTAGGCGTATTGTTGTTGGGAACTTGTTGAAAGAGTATTTATTTTATTTATTATTTTTTTATACTTTTTGTTTGTTGATATTACTGACTATCTATGCAAGAGAGTATTTGTGATTTATTTGTGTCTTATAGTATTGTGTGGTATAATTGGCTGAGGTTATGTATATCTGTTCTATTATTCATAGCGTAATTTTTTTTTTTAATGTAAATCATTTCTTTTATTACTCTTTTCTCTTTGTTGTTTTCGTGTGCCAGAATTTTTGTGTTATCGAACTTACGGTTGTGATTCTCGGTTAGGATATGTTTGTTTAAGGCAGTACTGGATCCTTTCATGTACTTGTGCCCATTAAGTGGTTTTTTGGGTTTTACTGACTATCTATGCAAGAGAGTATTTGTGAGGTATTTGTGTCTTATAGTATTGTGTGGTATAATTGGCTGAGGTTATGTATATCTGTTCTATTATTCATAGCGTAATTTTTTTTTTAATGTAAATCATTTCTTTTATTACTCTTTTCTCTTTGTTGTTTTCGTGTGCCAGAATTTTTGTGTTATCGAACTTAGGGTTGTGATTCTCGGTTAGGATATGTTTCTTCAAGGCAGTACTGGATCCTTTCATGTACTTGTGCCCATTAAGTCTGTTACATAAGAGTTGGGAGGTCATACCGATATAAACTTGGTCAGTCGTTGCACGGGATACTATATATTAAATTAGCTTTCTTCATTTTTGGATCTTTACTTTCAATAGGGGTGTACAGTTGTTTGAGTAAATTATGGGATTTGAAGCTAGTTTGTATGTTGTGTTTGTTTAAAATGTTTTTTATGTTCTCTGATAGACCTGGTATATATGGAATGGTTGTGAAAGTGTTAGTAGTAATAGTATTCGTGTTATGTTGTGTTGAATTACACATTTTATGTGTTCGTTGTTTTATGATTTGGTTTATTAGGTGTATTGGGTAGTTATTGTTGATGAGAGTTTTGCGGATTTTATCTAGAGCGTTTTTTCTTAATTCCAGATAAAATCCGCAAAACTCTCATCAACAATAACCAATACACCTAATAAATCAAATCATGAAACAACGAACACATGAAATGTATAATTCAACACAACGTAACACGAATAATATTACTACTAACACTTTCACAACCATTCCATATATACCAGGTCTATCAGAGAACATAAAAAACATTTTAAACAAACACAACATACAAACTACCCAACAAACATTATAGGTAAAATTTACGTCATTTCGACCTTCGAATAGGTCAGCGCCCTAATTGTCGAAGGTAATTATTACGTTATAATTACCTTAAATTTACCATTATGGGGAAAAAATGGAAGTAATTCAGAAGTCGAAATTTGGGAAATTAAGACATTTTTCCTTATAAGTTGAAGGCATAAATAGGTAAAATTGCCTCCAGACTAGTCGACCGATGGTAAAAATGTAGCCATTTTTACCTATTTCAGGTTATAAACACTGTAATGAAACAAACAACAAACCATGGCAGGTTAGAAGAAGATGATAAAAGTTTACTGTATATTGTGTATCCTAACCTACATACTTATTCGTGAAAGCGTTGAAGTTGACATGAACATGGCGTATGAAAAAAAAACTGTCAATAAACGTATAGCAGAATATGCAATAAGTGATGGTTTCGCATTCACACCTTGTTGTGATTTTATTTGCAATACACACTTTTCTGTGATAATGTTGATTTTTACTCGTCTAAAACAAGTGGGCCCATCAAATTATTAAATTTGTATGAAAAAAAAAACATTAATTTATGTCTACTCTCACAACTTTTTCCATCAAACACTTCAAAAACTGATTTTATAGATGAAGTATGTGTATACATATCATATTCACCTATTTTTTGACTACCAATCATTAAAATGTGGTCGATTCGAGAAAATTATGTATTATTTTTACAATGGCGGAAACGGTTCAAACCGAAAAATATGGCGTAGGTTCCATATGGGACCTATATGTCGAAATTCCTTAAAATTTAGACTATGAGAACACATAGACTTTGTTCAAAGTCGAAAGTAACCTTTATTCCTGACTTTGAAGTCCATTTTCCTTATCCTGGGATTTCAGACCCTTTCACATTGTGGTCACGTGATGAAATACAATATATGTTATTGGATGTTTCTTCATGCATGTCTATATGTTTCGTTCTCTGGATGGATTGCGAATCGTGGAGGATGAATTTATATTTTACTCATTCTATGTTCTGTGCAGAAACACTCAAATGTCAATACGGGGTGAATAAATCAATATGTTTTGCTTATGTTAATGGTAAAGCCAAGTAACCTATAGTTACTCAGAAAAATGGATATAGACTACAAAACCCTGTAATGAGTGTTTATTCTGAAATTAAATATCAAATCCATCAGTAATGTTGATAATAGTACGCGATATTTATATTTCAGTGCACATCTTCCCGGAATAGAAACCATGATTAATGTTATGGTCTGATGAGGGAATCTCTTTTCGAAGAGAAATAGCCAATCATAACATTTTGAATATAAAATGGTGTGTTGTGATTGGCTGAATAATTTTGATTTGACATTTCTGCGTTCCGCATGCGGTGCCCGGAAATATACAATTTATCAGCCAACTGTAAATACCATTAAAAAATCGACCAATTATGATTTGCTTGATTTTAACTTTTCCGGAAGCCACAATGATTGGTTTTGAAATTTTTGAAGCCATGGAAACTCATCATTTCAACACATCAATCTCTTATTTTTGTTAAAATCAATTTTCTACTTGATTTGATTTTTTTGCGTATTCAATACCATTTTTTCATCCATTTACTTCAAAAGGATGAACTTCATTGAATTCCATTTTGTCGCTGCAACATTGAAAACGTCGCGGCTGTAGTTTACCGCTGGCGACAGACGAAGCTTTCTGAACGCAGCCCATTCATTGTTCAGTATCTCTTACCGACATGACCTGAGACCTAACCAAAGTTTAAGGTTAACGCTTTCATGTTTTTATTTCAATAATGGATGAGTGTTTTAAAATAGTTGCCGTCATAAAAAGACGTGGAGCAACACCCATAGTTGAATATTCCTATGTACCACATAAGTGGGAACAAAAAGGAGAGTGTTCTACCATCTTTTGGTAATTCAGATTTTCCATGCATTATTAATATTTTTAGTAGGTCACCAACTGCTTGTATGGAGACTTTATGCGACAAGGCCTAATGTCTGAGCTCCTCTAACAATGAGAGGTTATCTTCCAAACTTTGTCCTTTATTCCCATTGAACTCATCGTCTTCTGATCCATATTTTTCCCCGGTATCATCATCAGTAAAAGCAATTTCACACTCTACATTAATTTCTGCAGTTGATGATGACTGAGTGGAAGATGATGGCTCTGATCTCTGGACATCGGAAAGTATAGGATGGTTTCGGATTATATTTTCATTTGCTCTCATTCTGGCAGCTAATCGATAATAGTTGGTGGTATACCTGTATGGTTTACTAACTCTATTCGAATTTTTGCTCGGCATTTTATAGATTTCTAAAATTTAGGGCATAATAAAAAAATTAAAGGAAGTAAATTGTATCATGTCATCCTCATCTGAATCGACTTGGTCTTTAATATCTGATGATAGACTGAGTTACTTTGAGGATTTTATTTTAGGTAACTTTGACTTCGTTGTAGACATTTAGTCTGATTAGACAAACATTGTGGTAATCTCGCCCACATTGTAGAGCAGTAGGTATAAACTAGGTCAAGAAATGTCCAGGCAACTCCTTTAACTTAATTGGTGCCAAAATAGGCGATGAAGAGTATATAGTAGACCTGTTTACTGACTTGTCAATTCCCTGACTATATGAACACACATGAGGTAATAATTAGGTAAATATTCACCAGAAGGTTTTACCTGAGAGTTCCAAGTATTTTGAACACATTTTGCTGGTTACCTTTAGGTAAAATTTAACCTAGTAAATAACTCTATTAACCCATGAGGCTGTGAAGGTATATTTGAAGTCCATAACAAGTAATTTCATACTACGCACTACGCCTATTTAGTTTTTGGTTTTTGAAGGAGATTTGGTGGTTTCAATTATGGTTTTTATAACTCCAATTATAACTTTGGAGTTAGTTAGTACTTGAAGGTGAAATATTTTGTCAGAAATGGGTAAATTCGGACTTTTTGAAGCCGTTTTCCCCACTGCTTGGTATAATTTTCCTATAATGTTAGTTGGGTAGCTTCAAATACCATAATTTACTCGAACAATTATACACTCCTATTGAAAGTAAAGACTCAAAAATGAAGAAAGCTAATTTAATATACAGTATCCCGTGCAACAACTGCAACCAAGTTTATATCGGTATGACCTCCCAACTCTTATGTAACAGACTTAATGGGCATAAGTACATGAAAGGATCCAGTACTGCCTTAAACAAACATATTCTAACCGAGAATCACAACCCTAATTTTGATAACACAAAAATTCTGTCACACGAAAACAACAAAGAGGAAAGAGTAATAACAGAAATGATTTACAAAAAAAAAAATAACGCTATGAATAACAGAACAATTATACCACACAATACTATAAGACACAAATACCTCACAAATACTCTCTTGCATAGATAGTCAGTAATATCAATAAACGAAAAGTATTAAAAAAAAACAAATTAATAAAATAAATACTCTTTCAACAAGTTCCCAACAACAATACGCCTATCGCCCCCAAAGTTCCCCACCCACTCAAGTAAGAATAGAAATCGACCCAACAGGTACACCAACAATTTCTACCGCAAAACAAAACCCCCCATAAACACATTATCTCTCGCTGTCGAATACACTGCCATAAATCATACAAAATGAGTCATCTTCACAATTATGATCGCCAAGGTACGTAAAAACATCGTTTTTCTACCACACCTTCCCCCCAGACCAAACATTTCTCCCTTGCACATGTGAACAACGATTATTTTCATTTTAACCATAACACAAAATGTTTTTACTTTTCAGATGTCATTGTTAATTATCAGGAGAAAAAATTAGAAATTAATTATTAAAAAAAAAACTACTGAAGATGCCTCCGGCCAGGGGCGAAACGTCTAGCATGCTATAAGATAGTTTTATTTTTACACAAGAATCCCAAACCTAAGAACCCCCAACCAAAAAATATATATATATATATATTAGTATATATTAGTATAATTTTCGGGTATAGTTTTATATATATATATATATAATATATATATATATATATATATATATATATATATATATATATATATATATATATATATATATATATATATATATATATATATATAAAATAAAAATAATATAATAAAAAAAAAATATTCTAATTAGTGAAAAATGGGAAAGCGAGATACAGTCAAATGATTCTCAGTTAGCCTACCAAGTCGTCATTGATAAACTTAACAAATACATTATTGAGTCAACAGAGACTAATAATATCAAAAATAAAAAATATAAAAAAATTCAACCCTGGATCACCAGAGGCTTTAATTCAATCCATCGAGCACAGAGATCACCTAAAAAAAAACTTATGAAAAATTATTCAAAAAAAACCGAAGAGGAATACAAACAATACAGAAATAAACTAAATACTCTAATGAAAAAACAAAAAATGAATATTATCAAAATAAAATAACGGATACTGGAAACCAATGCAAAAAAATGATATGACAAGCCGTAACAAAAAATCAAAAATACTCAAGATGATGTGCAACAAAATTTCTCCGAAAAATAAAGTTGACTGGGGTCATATTCCTTGAACCAGTAACAAAAAATGAAGATATCATTCACATATCAAATCTCAAGAATCAATGCTCTTCTGGCACGGATGAATTAGCTGTAGAAACCATAAAAATTATACATGAATGCATTATTTCCCCTCGTATAAATATAATCAATGTATGCTTGTTAAGTGGGAAAATTCCACAGCAATGGAAAGAATCAGTTATCACTCCAATTTTCAAGTCTGGGAATCGTGGCCAACCAAATAACCATAGGCCAATATCCGTTATTAATAACCTAGCAAAAATCTTATCCTCCTCCTGAAAGAGGCATTGGGCCGCAGGAGGATCGGGGTACACCAGATCAACGCGCTAGGTGATCCTAGCTACCGAATCATTACAGCCACGGAGGGGCCACTTGATGAGACGAACTATTGGCTCTGGTATGTCAGTATCCGAGCGGATCAATGCGCCGCTCCCCGCCGAGTCAGACAGGGAATACAATCGCCTTGTCCCATCAAGTGAAAGACTCCCCCGTCTCTACGGAATAACGGTATGTTTTTCATTGGTCCACTATCTAGTACAACGCCCCCCAGTGTCCGAGGCTATATGGAGAGGCACCGCCGAACCGGTGGAGCTATCCTCCTCCCCTGGGTACCCATGTCAACAAGATTCCTCTTGCTATGTCAGAACAAATGATGATTTGATACAGGTACCATGAAACTTGCAATACAATGAAAATTACAATTATAACAATTTACAATACGAATTACAATACAATTATTCAAATGGAAATCTGTGGAAGACGTCCGCTTGCACCATCTTCTCCTGGATTCTTTCACCCCTTGCTGTATCTTTCATCTGACTGGCTGGTTTTTCTGGACGATACTGTTTCATTCACTAGAGCTCGGTGTAGCATGACTCGTCATTGCCTGAGGTCAACTGGCTTGGTGTGGATCAACTCGGCTGTACTGGACCCAGTACGCTGTGTCCCAATGGTATTACTTAGTAATGCTAGGCCTGGTAAGACTACATCTGATTGGGCTTCGTATGACTCAGACTACTGGACTTGGCAGGGTCAGCCTGATTGGACTTCACACGCATAGGTTTAGTTGGACTGGATTTGGCATGGCTCGGCCTGTCTAAAATTGGCATAGCTTGGTTGAACTCAATATGGCATGAAATGGTACAACTTGATATGGCTATACACTCAGAGACTTGGCTTGATTGGCTGGTTACTATATTTTGATTCATCTCTTCTCTATTCTAAAGGGCTTCTCTTGGAGTGGTACAAGGCTTACGAATCTTAGGCATTCCTTACACGGGTTATTATCTATAACAATAAAAAAATCAAATACTGAATATAATACTACCATTGAATTACATGACAAATACCGTGCCCCAGAATATACAAAAAATAATCAACCTTATTACTAACAAATCCTTGTCCATATATAATCATTATAATAAGTCGATTCTCATTAAAAATACTCTTCAAATAGTATAGTAATATTTCTTTCTTTTCATTGTACCCCCGGTAATATTTGTAACAAGTTCAAAACATTATTTCATCTCTCACTCAGAACAAAACACCCATTTTCACATTGCGAGTGTAAATTATGTAATGTGATATCCTGAAATTCATTGCCTAGGATTAAAAACAGGATACAACAAAACAATTACAAAATCGCATTTTACATTTGACCACATTCATTTATATTCGACCTCAAATATTCCTCCACTTGAACACTGTGCACAGTTTCTAAACTAGTTTTCTACTTCACCCTTCAAATTGAATCGACATGTCGGCCATGGCCTTATTTCCTTGTTTCCTTCTTCCATAAATCATTTCCTTTTTAAGATCAAAATCTCATGACCGAAATATTGTTCGTGGACATTCCTCAACATCTACCTAAAACATTGAATGAAAATTTATTAATTAAGCTTCAACAACAACTGGACTACATGGGTCATTATATTTCAAATTACGGCTCACGTGAATCACATCCGTTTTCGCATTCTTTGACGGTCCCAGCTTAACTCTATATGTAACGGGGCTCAGCTTCTCTAATATTGTATATGGACCGTGGTATTTGAGGAGCAACTTTGTACTTTTACCCACCTTTCTCATTGGTGTGAAAACTTTAACTTTCTCCCCCACGCTATACTCAATATGTCGATGGCATTCGTCATATCTTTTTTTATCTACTGCTTGTCGCTTCTCTATATTTTGAACCGCTGATGAACTGATGGGTCGCTGATAGTACTCGTGTGAACGTGTGACGAGTTACTCTTCGCGTGAGGATTCGCCATGACTACTGAGCACGCTACCATGTTACCGAGAGGGGACCTGAACTTTGCCCAGCGGTGTCTGGGATTGTCACAGGCACTCCCCCCCCCCCCCCTCCGACGGCCTAGTCACACGGTGGGGCTAGACTCAGACCATGTGGAGTCTGCGAGAAGACATAGATTGGCCAAACAAATAAAAGAATCGATATCAGCAAAGGGAACACATGTGATACTGGCCCTGGTATCCTGACTCATACAATTTTTTTGTAGTAATAACATAACGCAATATCTAGCATGAATGAAAAAATTTTGTCCCCAAGATTCGATGGAATCCCCAGTTCATAATGAAAATGTAACTTTTCTTCAAAAACATCCAAACGAGTGACCTTTCTGAATTAGCATATCATTGGGAATTTATGAGCTTCGTCCTGTTGAACTCAGCAAAGTGTTCCCATCTGGGAAACACTTGACCTCACTGTCACTCTATATCAATCCGAAATGTGGTGGTCAGAGAATTCCGCTTCATAGTACAGTCAAAGTAGGATGGGATAATTCACGAAGAGTTTGATTCGGATCACTGGTAGATATGAGAAAAAGTTAATTTATCGTCATGAATCGCCATTTCATGTATGCCAATGATCGCCCTAGTGCACTACTCTATGCCATATCCAAAGTTATGGAGGAAGCGATCAACATAGAACTCATTAAATATCTGGAAAAATTCCATAAAAAATATACAACCTGAAAAGCATGCATCTCAAATGTCAAATTGGATTCAGGGACTGTACGAATACACATACCTGCATCGGTTTTGATGCCAGGATCCTGCCCGACTTTCACTTATAATCTCCCTAGCATCAGAATTATTACCAATAATTTTTTTTCAAGATCACTCATGTTTTTGTTGATAGAAAATTATCCCGAGTCGAAGACGAGGGAACATGAGTGAAACCGAGAACAAAATTAACGGGAATTAATTCTGCTGCGTGGGAGATTCGGTGAGAAAATTTCATAAATTGGAGTTGCTTTTAATATGATGGGAAGATGAACCCTACGACCTATTCTGCGTAGATGTCAAATTTTTCATAGGTAAAATTTGACACTTGGGTATACTACTACGACTTAATTTTAATTCAAATGTCTAGTCATTTCGAAGTGACAGGTGAGACAGACCAGCGAGTAACAATCAGTTTTTTAGTCGTACCCGTGATATTTATTGTTACAATAATATTCTGTAAACAATGATTCGTTTTGGTAATGAATCAGCAAGCTCGATTGCTAAAGAAATTGAGCAGTTAGTACCTAATAATACAAGAAGATCAAAAGTCAGTGTGTGGAAACAATTTATGCAATTCTGTGTTGAAAAATCTTATAAGGTGAGCGATCCTTCAACATACATAGCAAATTTAGCATCAATATTAAAAGATTGGGCTTTCAACATGAAAAAACCAAATTCTGAAGATTACAAAGAAAACGTTATTAAACTAATGTGGAATTCCACAGCGAAACGGCTTCAAAAATATTATTTCACCACATATAAAATTGAGTTTGATCCATTTAAAGATATAGAGTTTTTGGAAGCTAGAGCGGCAAGAGATGCAAAACGTCGTAAATTGCAGATGGATGTTTCCAAACGAAAGAAAAGTTCTTCAGCATTATCGACTGCTGATTATAGTAAAATGATGCATTTATGGGATGAAGATACACCTGACGGTCTTCAAAAAAGTTTTTCTTTGTTGTTGCTCATGAGCTCGCATGGAGAGGCTGTGAAGGAGTGAACTGCTGCATTCAATACTTTATTGAAGAAATGGATAGAGGATACTCTACTGGCCGGATTGAATATAATACTGTTTTTTCAAAAACCACTTGCAGATAGCAAGTTCCTTATAAAAATTTTGCTAATCCTGAAATGTGCCCCGTAAGATTATTTAAGAAATTGATGGAAAAACGTAGTATGTGTTTAATAACAACAGACCGTCTTTTTTCAACCCCAAATTTAAAATGGAAGGTGTCCAACAAATGGTACAAAAATTCTCCAGTAGGCAAAAACACAATCTCTACATGGTTCAAACAGTCAGCAGCTAAGATTGGGATCGATACTGAAAGAATAAAAGTGACAAATCATTCAGCCAGAGCCACAGTAGTCACTAGCCTAGCACAGTTTGGAGTTGAAGAACAACAACTCAATAAAATAACAGGCCATTCCAGTAGTCAATCTATCAAGCCTTACCTACAAATGAATAGTTCTTATCACAAAAAGATTATTGAGTCTATGAGGCAAATTCAGGCAAGTGAAACTACAACGTCTGCCTTTGTAGAGAAATCGAATACTGCCAGTATTTCCGACACTTCTTCCAGAGTTGTCTACAACAACTGCGTGTTTAATTTTAATACAACAAATTGATAATAATACTAAAGTTTTACGTTGAATCACTTTAATAAGTAGTGTTATACTACATAGGCAATAAAAAGTTAATCTATTATGAATGTTTTAGCTTTTCTTTCCTGCTTCATTTCTGAAATATACATTGTTGGACATAATATATAATTTTTTCTTATTATAATTTTTTTGCTAAAATGTAACAAAAACATATTTCCGGCGGCTTTAGTTGATTGTAACTAATTAGAGTTCTAGAAATGGAGTTCATTTTAGGCGTTAGTGACTCGTTTTTATTACTAAAATGTGAGAAACATCAAATAACAAATTTGTTATCTGAAATCAAATGTCTTTATAGTTTTAAATTCAAATAAAACTTCAAAAAACATATTTCCGATGAGTTGAGTTTGATATGACGCACTGTATTTTTACAATAGAAGTTGATTTTACTTGTCAGTAACTTAGGTTTATTACTAAGATTTCAGGAACATTAAAAATATTAATTCGTTTTCAACCATAACATCTAATATTACATGTCTACATAGTTTCAAATAAAACTTAAAAAAACATATTTCCGATGAGTTTAGTTAAATATGACGCACTATATTTTAACAATAGAAGTTGATTTTACATGTTAGTAACTAAGGTTTATAACTAAAATTTCAGGAACATTAAAAACATTAATTCGTTCTCAACCATAACATCTAAAATTATGTCTACATAGTTTCAAGTAAAGCTTAAAAAAATTTATTTTCGATGATTTTAGAAAAATATAACATATTGTATTTTCACAAGACGATTTTACTTTGACGTTTAGTAACACTTTTTTGTTACTAAAATATTATTAATTGTACAAATGAGGAGAAATTGATAATACGTTTTTATTAAGATATTATTCATATAATATAAACGAGTAAAGAGTTGGCTCTGAGTAACATTTGTTAACGTTTGACATTTGGCAGTTATTGTCTAGGTGATTTGGCATTCAATATTATTGATTATTGTCAAATAAATGTGATATTTTATCAAATAATAAACAACTTCAAAACAAATATCCACAATGAACTGTAAAAGTTATAAATTATGTACTATGTGCCAGAAGATAAGTGACGTAAGCCGAAAGCATAGAGACTTGAACTTATTACCATTTTTATTGGAACAGTTTATGGACGAAAATATTCTTGAAGATAAGAAATTATTTTACAAAGTTGATATGGAATTAAAACCTATTTTAAAAAGCCACGAGATCTCCAAAGCCCAACGGAATAAACGAGTCTCAAAATATAACATATATTTGTTGAAACACAGACAATTTTTACACGCTTTATATTTGCTTTACTTGTATGTTTGTTTGTTTGTTTGTTTGTTTGTTTGTAACCGACTCCTTTGGGCGCGATTTTAACCCACTTCCAGTCGTCCGAATGATTTGAAATTTGGCAGGTGTACATAATTCCGGTGTCAATACATTAAGAGATTTTTGTATGAAAAACAAAACAAAATGGCGGCTCCAATCTGGTGTACGAGTTTTGTGATTTTGGTCCGATTTGCTTCAAGATTGATATCTGAGGGTTTTCGTAGTCATAGATTATGATTCTTCTGTCAAAATTGGAAAATTCGAGATGGCGGCTCCAAAATGGCGGACAAGTTCTGTGATTATGGTCTGATTCTATTCAAAATTGATATGGGAAGGTATTTGGGGTCGAATATCATGATTCTTTCGTGAAAATTGGAAAATTCAAGATGGCGGCTTCAAAATGGCGGCCGAGTTTTGTGATTATGGTCTGATTCTATTCAAAATTGGTATGTGGGGTTTGCGGGTCGGAGATTGAGATTTTCTGTCAAAATTGAAAAATTCGAGATGGCGGCTCCAAAATGGTGGACTAGTTTTGTGATTATGGTCTGATTCTATTCAAAATTGGTATGTGGGTGTTTTTGGGGTCGGAGAATAAGATTCCTTTGTAAAAATTGGAAAATTCAAGATGACGGCTTCAAAATGGCGGTCAAGTTTTGTTATTATGGTCTGATTCTATTCAAAATTGGTATGTGGTGGTTTTTGGCTTCGGAGATTATGATTCTTCTGTGAAAATTGGAAAATTCGAAACGGCGGCTTTAAAATGACGGCCAAGTTTTGTTATTATGGTCTGATTCTATTCAAAATTGGTATGTGGGGGTTTTTGGGGTCGGAAATTATGATTCTTTTCCAAAAATTCAAGATGGTGGCTTTAAAATGGTGGCCGAGTTTTGTTATTATGGTCTGATTCTATTCAAAATTGGTATGTGGGAGTTTTTGGGGTCGAATATTATGATTCTTTTGTAAACATCGGAAAATTCAAGATGGCGGCTTTAAAATGGCGGCCGACTTGTGTGAGTATGGTCTGATTCTATTCAAAATGGTATGTGGGAGTTTTTGGGGTCGGAGATTATGATTACCTAATTTGATAAGATTATTCCATTTCTCAATTTGCAAAAAAATAATAAAAATAATAGTTAAAAAAAACTAAAAAAACACGCTTTCATAAATAAACCACACTAAAAAGTAGGAAATAAATAATTGTTTGAAAAAACTAAAAAACACGCTTTTATAGAAAACCAGACTAAAAAAATAGAAAATAAGAAAAAAATTTATTTTATTTAAAAAAAAAAGCGTGGGGTGCATGGTATCAATAATTATATAGCACATTACACATGGGGAGGTAAAGTAAGAAATGTCTCAGATCACAGGTTGGCCGAGGCGATACCATGCACCCCACGCTTTTTTTTAAATAAAATAATTGTTTTTCTTATTTTCTATTTTTATAGTCTGGTTTTCTATAAAAGCGTGTTTTTTAGTTTTCTCAAACTATTATTTATTGATGATAGAATCACCAAGTTTTTCAACTATTAAAAAATATGCAGTGCAAAAATTTCATAATTCAAATCTTTTCAAAATTTTTGATGTGTCTCTTTTAGCCCCGGTGTTCGATATGTAAAGCAAATTGGTTAGTATCAATAAAAATTGCTTCATTTTTGACAGAAAAATTATCACTTTTTAATTTCATCAAGTTAATAGGAACTAACAAAATTATCGCGATGATCTCCCGTTGCTATAAGCAACGTTAACAAAAAGGAGCTTTCTAATTGGTTGAAAATGAATTTATGAAATTTTCAACAAAACTGCCAATTCAATATCATCATAAATCACAGCCAGATGAAACAATCTCTCGTTGATTTTATTCGAGGTGTTCACAGTAGAGTGTTGACCGATGAGAAATTTCGTGTCACTTTTCATCCTTTTCCTGACTGATTTGAAAGAGGAGTTTCTCCGAAAAAGTCGACCGCGTTGAGTTTAGCGTTGCTTCCCAACAAAATTTTGACAACGTCGAGATTCCCATTTTCGCGAGCGCTGTCTAATTGAGTGGCTCCTTCATCGTTAAGGATATTCGCGTAGGCGCCAAGAGAAATAAGTTTTCGAACGGTTTCCTCATCTCCTGCAAAAAATAAACGAAGTATGTAACCGGATATGTTGATTCGTGAGAAAACGAAAAGGTAAGAAATTGTTCGTTCAATAGGCAAGATCACAAACGCGTAAATTTGGTTCAAATGCTTGAAGCTGAAATATTAGGTATGTACAGGGTGATTCAAAAGTACTCTGACAAACTTCAGGAGGTGATTCCTCACAATATTCTAATACGAATTGCCCGAATAAATTTATGTCCGGAAACGCTTCGTTTCCAAGATACAGGGTGTTAAAGTTTTATTTTCGTTTTTTCAAATAACTTTCGGAATACTAACCTTAATTGAAGGAAAATTGGTATTGAGAGGTTTCGAATTCGAATTATTGCTCTCGTATCACAGATAGCAGTTCAACATTAGTTGATTATGTCTTAAGTAATCAAAATCAATTGAGGGTTGACGTACATGACTGTCCAAAAATTACTGACCACTCCGTGATATCAATTAATTTACTCAACACTGTTAAACCATATGTTAACCTGAAAAAATTTAGAAATCTTAATACTGTAAATTTAAGGAATATTAAAACTGAATTAATGATGCAGAACTTCAATCTGGACTCAGTTGATACTGAAGTTATTTATCAAGAAATTTTGGAAAAATGTGAAAGGGTTATTGATGACATTGCACCCATTGAAACCTGCCATTTTAAATCAAATCTACCGTGGTTTGATTATGAGGTTTATGATAAAATCAAATTACGGGATAGGGCATATAGAGAGTTCAAAACATGTTCAAATTTAAATAATGAAAAACAAATAAAATGGCAAAATTTCAAGTTACTCAGAAATGGTGTAGTAAATCTCCTTAAGCAAAAGAAAGAACTGTATTACATCGAGAAGATAGACAGGTTCAAAAATAATCCCAGAGAAATGTGGAAAACTTTGAAAAGAATAGTAAATAATAATAATCAAGACATTCCACCAAATATTAGCTTTGTAACTGCTAATGGGCAATTAATATTGAAAAACAGTATGGAGATAGCGCACAGTTTCAATGAATATTTTATTGGAAGTATCATAGATATCGTCCAGAGCATTGATAATACTGAATCTTGGAGTAATTCAAACAATAACCTATACTTTAAATTTAATAAATTTGAGTTACTTTCTATGCAGGATTTACGTAAAATAGTTTGTAGTTTGAACAATAAGTTTTCTCTATATGATGCATTGAACTGCAAAATGTTGAAGGAAGTGTTTGAAACCATTGGCCACGTATTTCTGAATTTTATAAATACGTCACTAACTACAGGTAAAATTCCACAGAGTCTAAAATCAGCACCATTATACCCATTCAAAAAATAACTCATACCACCAAAGCAGAAGAATTCCGACCAATTAATACGTTACCACCAATTGAGAAACTTCTAGAAATAACTGTTTATGAACAATTACTACATCATGTTTCAGAAAATTCAATATTAATGCATAATCAATCTGGGTTTCGAAAAAAGTATTCTTGTGAATCAGCATTGCAACTTACCCTTTGCTATATTAAAACTCAATTAGACAAAAATAATTATGTCGTTGCGGTTTTCCTAGACTTAAAGAGAGCTTTCGAGACAATCGACAGGAATATATTGCTATCCAAACTAGAGCAATATGGTATTGGTGGTAAAGTACTTGAATGGCTAAATGACTATCTTACTAACCGTACGCAACGGGTACGTTTTAAGGATCAAATTTCAGCTGATGTGGTCAACGATGTAGGTGTTCCACAGGGAAGTGTTTTGGGCCCCCTACTTTTTATCCTGTGTATAAATGATCTTGAGCTTTTTGCTGAATGTGAATTCATTAACCTGTTTGCTGATGACACCTTAATTGCATGTAGTGATGTTAACATTGAAAGAGCTGTTGAACAAATGAACTCCATCTTGTTATCAATAAGCCAATATTTGACCCTGAATAAACTCAAACTTAATGTAACCAAAACACAGGCGATGGTTTTCACAACTACTTATAAGTATAATTCTCTTGATATTGATAATCTTCACCTAAACATTAATAATGAAAGAATCAAAATTGTATCAAATGTTAAGTATCTGAGATTTCTTTTGGATAATGTTTTGAACTTCAATAGTCATTTTGATTATATTTATAAAAAGATTTCGAAAAAACTATTTTTCTTCTCTCGTATATCCCAACACTTATCAACCGCGACGAAAATCACTGTGTATAATTCAATCATTCAGCCACATTTCGATTATTGCTCATCGATTGTGTATCTCTTTAATCTGAATAAGTTGAATATGCTCCAAAAGCTTCAAAATCGTGGAATGAGAATAATACTGAAAACTAATCGCCTCACCCCTATACGTTCCATGTTAATGACCCTAAATTGGTTTTCAGTTGAAAATAGAGTGTATTATTTCACTATGATTTTTATATACAAAATAATAAACCACCTGGCACCTGATTACTTTCAGAAGTACATAACTTATAATAAGGATATTCATAATTATAATACACGTTGCAAAAATGACTTCTATGTTCCTAGCACGTCTTAACGTAGTACAATGAATTCACTATTTTTCAAAGGTTTCTTGGAGTTCAATAAATTACCAGAGTATGTTAAAGCATCTGTTTCACTGATCCAGTTCAAATCTAACTTGAAAGTATACATCCAAAATAAGTAATTTTGTATTTTAATGATTGATATTAAACAATTTACTATATATTTCATATGCATTTTAAAACATAGCTGTTTCTACTATTCTTTTTTGGATGTAGGTGTATATGTGAGTATATGGGTGGATGTATGTGGGTGTGTATTATATATGTACGTATTCATATGTATATGTATGCATATAGATACATATTTATTAAATAGGTTTGTTGCAATTTTATGTTTCCTTATTAGGATTATGCTAATCTTTTTATTCCATATGTCTGTACTATATTTCCATTTATTATGATCCTGCAATTTTTTTACTCTATTTTTTTTTAATTATTTTTTATTCTATTTATTTTTTATTTTTATTCTATATTATTTGTATTTTTTATTCTATATGTATTTTTTATTTTATATTTTGTTATTTATTGTTTTGCAATTGTTGTTTGATGTTATAAAAAGCATTTTATTCATATTTTTATTGTTTTCTCATATGTATATTAGGGTTCCTAATGAAATAAAGATCTATCTTTCTTTTTTCTTTTTTTTCTTACTCGTATGGAGCGCCACTTACACTTTTTACATTCACTTTTTTTAGCGTACTTCTAGCACATTTTTCAGTAGAAAATCAATTCCTCTATCATATCTACGTAAAGAAGCTACCCTTGGACTTTCAAAGTCGATTATTTGATAATTGATGCGTGTTGAAGAAATTAACATCATTTTGCATCTTTCACAAGAATGCATAGGAAATTAATTTGACGTTTAAGTAAGTACTTTCGGTGATTACATTTTATGTGACAGTTAAACGTTTTGTTGTTTTGTTGAAGTGTCTGTAAGTTTCAAAACACTAATTTTGAAAAAATGGATTTAATGGATATAATTCACGACAGACAATTTGGATTCCGTCAATTTCGGTCCACTGGAGATTCAGTGGCATATGTCACTCAGCTCTGGACAAGCACTGTCGAGAAATTCGGAGAATTCCTTGCAATATATCTAAAGCCTTAGACCGCGTCTGGTACCAGGCATTATCAAGCAAATTATCTGCCTGCGGTCTCCCAACCGAACTGCGCCAGTAGCTCATGAGCTTCATGCAAGATCGCTCCCTCCATGTGGCGGTTGACGGTGTTTCCTTCGATGCGATGACGACCAATTCCGGGGTCATGCGATGACAACCCCATCCTGTCCCCCACCCTATTTCTTTTAAACTCTGGGTTCCAGAGTGCAGAAACCCTTGGCGACAGACAGACTTCGATATGACATCATTTCGTGAATCGACTGAGGATATTTATTATATTACTTATATTTAACAATTGATAAAATGTATATGATATAATTTTCATGTACAAATATTATATCATATACATTTTAGACGAGCACTGAAGATGGCGCTTTGCTGAAATATACAAAATTTTACACGAAATACTGAACTTTAATTTTCGATTTGGAATTAGTGAATTAATATTTTTATTGCTTACGATGGATGGGGTCAGACGTTTCACACAGACAATTCGCATTAACAGCCATATACTCAAAAACCTGGAAATCCATTCATATCTCATTTTCTCGAGTTTCATTAATAGGAATTTTGTTTGCGAATATCCGAGTAGATAATTCGAAGTCATGAATTTTTTCTCTCGTCCTATTTGATTTGTTATTCTTTATTCTGTATTCATTAGTTCATGCTCCAGTTCATTTATATTTTCAATATATATTCATTGAATGTTATTGTAAAAAAATCCAATATTCCTATTTCAACCGCCCATTCAGTGGAATTGATTTTCTTCGACATCTGAATAATATTATGCCGAGAAATATTGTTTCATATTCATTGGATGTAATCGCAACCGTATCCAAAAATAACTGATCATGAATGATTCACAATTCAACTCCTCGAATGTGTTCAAATATTATCGAAAGGGATTAAATAGCATGGCATAAATCGATTTCCATTTCGAATAAAGGAATCCCGGTCCTGAAAACTCAAATCATAGAAATATTGATCACCGACATAAGTTTTCCAAAGGGAATACAAAAATTCAAGGTTGTGATCTTTGGCTCCAATCAAGATACATTTCCCATAATAAATGGCGGACGTGTTTTGTGATTATGGTTCGATTCTACTAAAAATTGGTATGGGGGGGTTTTTGGTGTCGGAGATGATGAATTTATTCTCATGGAATAACCTACGTCACACATCGGAAGCTATTATTTTTTAGCGCATTAGCTTGTCTTTAGAAAGGTTTTTCACTAATTATTTTATTTCCAAATGATTATCACTTACTCTACCCTACTCTACTATATCGTATCATAACAGAGATTCTTGAATATTGGCTATCCAGAAAATCTCCCATATATGTGAATTTGTAAAGCACCCCCTTCAACATGAATACCCCACAAGAGGTTATCTTGACGATGGAAGATAGTGACTAAAGTTTATCTTTCAGTCGCAGATGATTCCACATCTGATTTTATGAACATCCTGTTTATATCTCCAAGAAACCACCCCCTTCAATTTATCAACTACAATTTTGCAGGTTCCATCTCAAATGTCGATCTAATAATAATAATGAACGTCTTTATTACTTTCAATCTGAATGATTATAAAAAACTTTTACAATAATATATATATATATATATATATATATATATATATAAATATATATATAATATATATTTACTCATTTATTTATTCCTTTATTTATTTGGTATATACATCCAGCAGGCCGAAGCCTAATTACAGGAGTAAGTACTTAATAAATATTACATGTGATTGTGCAATGAAAAGTAGTAACAATTTATAAGTTTGGTTGACTTACAGGTTGTAGGTTAGTCAGAAACCAAGCTAGAAACGGTTTGTCTGAATTGTGTCTGAGTAAGAAAAAGAATGTCAACTGAGCCTAGCTTATTATAATTTCTGCTCATTGAGTTTATTGGTGAATGAAAGTGATGTTCGGCATTAGGTACATTGAAGTGGAATATACTGTGATACCGAGAAAATTGTCGAGGTATATTGAGGTTGATTAACGGAAGTAATGTCGAATAATCTATGGTGTTGTGTATAATTTTTAACATAAATAATATATCATTGATTTCTCTTCTTTTTCTTAATGACTGTGTCTTAAACTCGCTCAACAGTAGATCATAATTGTAATTTCTTTCAGGGTAACGTTTATATTTTTTATAAAATAAGTATTTTGAGAACTTTCGTTGAACCATTTCAATTGCCGAAATTGTTTGTTGGTGGTACGGGTTCCATACTTGACTGCAGTTTTACTAAGGTATAGTACAATTGACAGAGTGCATCCAACGATTTGAATTCACTTCAAGTACGAATTGAAAAACCTAATGATTTCATGGCTTCGGAAATTATTGTTTCATAATGATTTGTAAATATCAGTTTACAGTCGTATGTGACACCCAGATCCTTATGTTGTGTGACTTGTGACAGTAACTCCTCGTTAATCGTATTATTGTACATTAAAAGGATGTTTTTTCGTGAATAGGTCATAATTTTTCATTTACTAACATTAAGTGATAGTTTATTTACTGTGCACCAGTCTTCCAACGACTTCAGGTCATTTTGTAGTAAAATAGAGTCTGTTAGGCCCTCAATCCGTCCGAATAGCTTCATATCATCAACAAATACAAGAGTATCGGATTCAATTTCAGTGCAGATATCATTTAATAGCAGAAAAAGTAGGGGTCCCAGGCATGAGCCCTGCGGTACACCGGATGTTGCCGTAAACTCATAGGATTTCGCTCCTTCATAGTCAACGTAGAGTTCGCGATCTTTTGAATACGCTTTTAAAATAATAATAAAATTCTCAGAAAAACCAAAACATAATAGTTTGTCTAGAAGCCTGTTGTGCGATACGCGATCGAACGCCTTACTAAAATCTGTGTAGATTACAACTACCTGAGATCTTGAATAGTGCTACGGATACAAATTCTGTAAATATACACAGATTTGACGGAGTGTTACGACCTTTTATGAAACCGTGTTGGTGTTGGGAAACGAGATGGCAAGTGTGAGCATACATCAGGTCAGCCACAATTATCTCGAATAATTTTTGGTTTGGTTTTTCTGTTTTGAAATTAGGACATATGCGCGAAAATTTCCAAATATTAGGGAATGTTCCAGTTTTGACAATAAGATTGAAAATTACAATGAGGGGGTCTCATATTGTATGAATAATTTTTTTTATTACTGTTATAAGGCTGGACTACGGGGTGTTGTGATTTAACCCACCACACCTGTAATACCAGACATTATTCGTTAGGTTGGATAAACAGTATTAAGAGCAATCGACTGTCTGAAGACGGTCAATACTGAACTAAATCTGGAGCGGCTCAGATCTGGTTCATATCTCTCAAATACTGGAACATGGGCTGTTTATTCAGGAAATACTACCGTTCAGAAAGATTCGAACCAAACAATGATTTGATAAAATAATAATGCACTCATAAAAGTTAAGAATGTATATATATATATATTTAATAAAACTTCACACAATTCTCTCAATCGTCTATGGACGAATGATATGCAACAATATTCATACAATGAAAACTAATGTAGCGTATTGGCAGATAATTCTGCAGTTGGCTACACAATAGAACTAATTTTACTAGAAAAACAATCTTGAAATCAATTGCTACAAACAGCTAACAATAATTCTCTTTTTGAGATCTTTGTAATCTTGAAATTATTGAGATAATTTATAGTCACATACACATTTGGAAAGGTTGAGTTTTTGCCATAAACATAAATACAGAAAAACAAACATGAGACTCACCCTGTTTAACACTTATTCACTGGAGTAGTTTTAACCGGCAATTAGATTAGAATTTATTATTATCAGTTCGTTTTCTCCCGCGTCAATCGGTTATTCTAATTTATTCGTCCGGTATATTCGTATACAGATAAGGTTTTTCTAAGGGATCGTGAACCATTGAAATTGCGGAATCCCGTTATTATCTCTGTTTTGGAAGCTTTGACAATTTGTGGAAACTATACTGTTCACTCGTGTTTTTACTAGGAGCTTCAATACTTGATTTGCATCGGCTGAGTTTCTATGTTTTCTGAAGTTCACTACACTGGTTTGGAAACTCTCATTATTATTGTAAGATACTGTAATTAGACTGACTTTTATACCGCACTTTTGAGAATGACATGTTCTCCGAAATATTTTCGTCTAATATAAGTGATTACTGAATGAGAGACTGCTTTGAACTAACTTGCATTCTAACCTTACTTTGAGGTTATATGTTCTTTGTTTCACTGGAGAACAACGAATCGAATTGAATTGAATGAATGAATGAATGAAGCTCACGCTTTTATAAGATCGTCCACACGGGAGCTAGTAGGCGGAGCTTAGGTTGTTGTGGTCAGATAACGAAGTGACTCGTAAAACTGATAAGGGTCTTGTTTTTCTAACCCGTTCTAGCTTATCTTTGTTATAATTGGATACTATTTTACTGAATGACAGGTATTTACGATAGCTGTCGCGTTATCGCTGAATTAATGACCCACAAGTGTGTTTATGAATTTCAGAGGTGTCTCGATTCCCGGTGATTTATAAGTTGTTTACCTCCAGTAATGATGCGGGGTGGTGATACATCGCGTTATCTCGTCTTTTAACTGCTCAGTGTTTATCGACTTTGGACGGGTGTTAGAATTATGGTAGTAAATAAAACTGATTTTCTTATCTCGCTGTGACTGTAACGGGTAGCAATCAAAAAACTTTGTTTTGCTCTCCTAGATGAGTCATTTAAGCATTCGGTATACAATGGTTACGTCTTGGTAATTATTTAAATATTTCTTAATAAATAAATTTATATATATATATATATATATATATATATATATATATATATATATATATATATATATAATATATATATATATATATATATATATATTTTGATTGAAATAAAAGGCGATGAATAGTAATTCTGATAAATGATGAAAACAATCACATTATACAAAAATAAAGAAAATGTATATAAGACTGTCATATTGATAATGAAAGAAGTGGAGAATCATGCGAAAATATTAATAATTATGTTACATCGCTGTTACCTACTCAAGGAGATAAAGAGGAAAAAAGCGAGAGGATAAAAGTATAGCAACTGTAGGGATGAGTTTAATGTTGATTTTGCTGGAGGTATGATTTGAATTGCGTTTTAAAACGTGAGATACATTCATTTTTTATTGAGCGAGGAATTTTGTTGTATATTTTACATATTTGATACGAGAATGAGCGCTTGAAAGTTTCTGTTGTGGAAGCAGGAGGTGTTAAGGTACCTTTGAATCTCACGTTTAGGTTATGCACATTCGAACAAAAAGTTATTTTTCTATGTAGGTGAGAGGGGGTTTTATTGATTTTTATCCTATGAAATAAATTGGCACTATGGAGATGTCTTCTATCGACCATATTCAACCAGACAGTTTCTATTAAGGTGAGAAGATATTCCATCGACATGTCTTCCGGTATTTCATAACCCTCGATTATTTCAAGAGATCCCATATTAGGTTGTCCATTTGTGTTAGAACAGAGAGGTGAATATTCCGTTTCAATCAAATTAAGTATCAATTTATTACCTCCAAACTACTTCCTTATTTCCAGAAAATCTGTTTCTACTTGATTACAAGTAATATTATTGTAGTTCGATCTTCTTATGGAAGTTGGAAATAAATCCAACATTATTACTTGTAATTATATCACGTTTTATTCAAGATAATTCAAAACATTCACGATTATTTAATGTATTGATATACTTGACAACAACGCGCGACATTTAATTCCTTGAAAAAAAACCATTAATCCCTTTTTCAACTGGTTGGTGATTTATTTCGACGTCTCTAGGTTTATTGATTGAGGTCCGACAATTCCTTCTCCACACCCGTCATACAAATGAAAATAGTGAATGCATGAATAGGTACGGTCTTGCAAAAAATCCCCAGGGGTCCAGTTGATCAAGATGTCTACACATTTTCTTCAACAATAAAGTTTGGAGACACCGTCAAAGGCTCTTTTGAAACTACCACACTGGATGAAATCCCACGAAAGGGCGATCCGTTGGAAAATGTAATCCGGCAAGTAACATTCACCCTCAATATATGTTCCTTACTAACAACAGACTGTGATTATGAAGGTCATGAGGGATTTTCAAGAGAGACTGGTTAATCTCCCTGCCATGAGGAGAATACTGGAAAGTGAAATATAAATCTCCTTTCCACGATAGAAGTAAAAAATATGTGACGAGTACCAATCGTCCAAAGATGTATGATTTATCAGCCAGACAAAAAGGTCAAACTGACCTGAGTGAATGGAAACATTAAACGGAATGGAATGGAAATATAAATTTTTTCCATACATATTTTTTTTTAAAGATTTTACTACAAAACATACATTACGCATAGAAAATATCTTAAACAATTATCCTAATTTATCGCAATCAAATAACTTTTGAAAACGTTGTGAATTCGATCTTGGTTCAAAATGCGTTTTTTGACAAAATTCTTGTTATTGAATACTCCACCAATTTATCTCGTCACTCTGTATATTGCACTTCTTTACCGTACTGATGAGGGCCGGAAGCCCGAAACACGTGTCTACGGTTAACACTTTCCTTTGGGGTCTATGTCCATTAAATTTCTTCCATTCTGTTAATATTAATAATGTTTACTTTTTACCCTCATTTGTTTTTGGCATGGGAATCCGCGATTATTTTAGTAGGATTTCATGTTTGTCGATTAATTTGTACAGTTTTTCAATAAACATTTAAAATAAAAATTGTGCACTTCAAATTAGAGCTTTTCAATAGGCATATTATCATCATTACTGTTTTACCTTGATAAAAATAATTTTTGGGAATTTTTAAAGTTGTGTTTATTATCGCTGCACAAACAAGATCACGTGATGAAAGTTTATTAAAGGTTCATATTTTATTTGTTATAATTTTTTTAAATGAACAAAAAATTAAACATTGAAAAATGTTAAAAAAAAATTGTTGACAAATGTTTTTATACAGTTGTTTTTGCATCTAACAATGGCATTTATTAACGTAGAAAAAATTTACGTTAAGAAATTGTTTATAAACAAATAGACAAGTATAATTAAAAAAAACATTATTTCCTACTATTCTATTGTCAAGATAGAATGATGATTTAAAAAAAACAAAACTTTAAATACATTTTTTTATTGTTTATAATCTTTTTTTTTTATATTTCGTTTGTTTAAATAATTCATCAAGACATTTTTTTCTTTTTATAAATGGCTGTTTATGCAATTTTTTTTACTTCCAGGAAAAAAATAAACCGCGGGTCACAAATTGTTAACTTAATAAACAATGAAAGTTTCGATAAATTTTTTTTTTCCTTTGTCAACTTATGGAGAAATGCTTATCATGATTTTTGAAGGGAAAAAAAAATTCTCAATTGATTATTTATACAAACGAAATATAAAAAACGATTCTAAACAATTAACAAATGTATTTAAGTTTTTTTTTTTAATAATTTTCTCTTGGCAATAAAAGGCTAAGGAATATTTTTTTAAATATTATACTTGTCTATTTGTTCATAAACAATTTCTTAACCAATGACGTACATTTTTTTCCCAATTTTTTTCCTCGTGTCCATTAAAATAAAGCAATCCCTGTTTCCAGAAACTGAGTTGCATGTAGTTATTGGTTTCAGGTAGCCTCAACTTTTGAGGCATTATAAATAAAATACTATGAATAAGAAACCATTATCGTTAGTTGCCAATCTGAATAGTCAAGGTTAGTTTATGGCTTTATTTTACTATATTTAAATTTAATATAGTATTGAGAGATTTTTTTTTAAAAAAAATTTTTTTTTTTTTTTTTTCTTGTATCAAGGGAGAAAAGTATTCTATCGAAATATTATGCTTATCAGTATGAAAAAAAAAATCAAACAGAAGAAACAATTTTTTTAATCTAAAGCAATGCATATTATTTATATTGTTGTATCCTGGAAAAAAGTATTGAATCGTGATATTACATTTTTCTATTTCGAAGATATCGTATTATAAACTTGAAGAAAATATAATTTTTTATTTAAAAAAATGCATATTCAAGTTGGGGGATCAAAGAAATGAAGTATTCAATAAAAATATTAGTTTCATTATTTCGAAAAAATTGTAAATATCAACTTGAAGAAATTATATTTTTTCATTTGAAGCAATGCATATTCGTATCCTTGTATCAAGGAAGTAAAAGTATTGAATCAAAGTATTAGGTTTTTTCAATTCAAAAAAATCGTTAATATCAAGTTGAAGAATTTATATTTGTATTTTTATAATGACATGCTTGGTTCAAGCATATATTTCAATAAAATGATTCTCTTGCATTGAAAATAACAAATGTTTTGAGTAAAAAAAAATGCTCAATTCAAAGGAAAGATTTACTTGAATATTCAAAGAAATTCGTTTTCTCAATTTGAGATATTTTTTTTTTGTGTGATATGCAACTGAAAATCCTCATTTTGTTAGATATGTCCAACAACATTGGTCACTGAATGCTTGGGGAGGTATCATTGGATGGCATGTAATTGGGCCCTTTTTTCAACGGTCATCTCAATGGAAGAAAATATCTAAGATTTCTACGAAGTCAGTTATCAAATTTATTAGATGATATTCCATTGGCAATGAGGCAGAGAATGTGGCTACCACAAGATGGCGCGCCTGCACATTACCACACTGATGTGCCGGAATACATTGTTAATGAATTCCGTGAAAAATGGATAGGTCAGGCCTCCAAGGTCACCGGACCTTACAAAAATTGTTTTTTTTATAGGGATACATTAAATGGGTTGTCTATCAAACTCCGCCTACAACTCCTGAAAATATGAAAGCAAGAATTTGTACTGCTTTCAGGGAAATTTCAGAGGACATGCTGGCACATGTGGATACTAATTTCCGAAACAGCTTGAGAGTGTGTATTGGTGAAAATGACAGGCACATTGAATATTTGTTGCATTAATTATTGTTATTTTCAGTTAGATATAAATATGGTTTTTATGCAAAAATTAATTCCAAATATGATACCAAAGGCGAACATTGTCAATATTTTCTGTGGAAAATATCCATCTTTTGGATGTAGAATATCTCGGAAACGAGTTGTTCTAGGTACATGGTGAATGAAAAGTGTAGGGTTATTAAAAAGAAGTTGATTTAAATGAAAATATACAGAGTATTCCATTTGAAAAATCAAAATACGGATGTTTGAAAATGGCTAAGTTTGTGTTGTTGTATCGAACATCCTGTACAATTTATTCCAAATTATTGGTATTCTCAATGAACATCATCATATCGACCAACGATTCCCCAATGATCTTTACTAAATATTTGGAAATGTGAAATAGGTAATTTTTCGAGGAGAAGTCTACAAAATAATTTCTCTCAAATAACTCGGCAACAAGGCAACGGAATTCAAAATTGAAAAAATTGTTGAGCAGCCAATGGAACAGCCGATCGGAATATATGAAAATATACCGGGTGTTTCATTTGAAAAAGAACAACTGTGGTTAGCCACGCATCAATATTGCACCCTGTATGAATAAAAATCATTTTGGAAAGGGTCATAGATGGTCTTTTCACAAAAAAAAAATATAAAAAATCGAAATAGTGATACTTTAATGAGCAATGAACCACGGGAATCCTGTTGACTCACCCTGTATTTATATATATATATATATATATATAAAACTCCAGGATATTGGGGTTTGCAGCAAAGGAAAAATAAAACTCTTTTTAGATTATTCCAAGCTTTCGGGAGTATTTATTCCCATCATCAGGGAGACTACAATCTAAGCACAATATATATATATATATATATATATATATATATATATATATATATATATATATAGAACACCTTTAGTTGTTTTTATGGATTAATAATTACTATAATACTCTGTATATCGTTGAATTCCTCTGTTAGCACTGCTTACTCATCGAATGACAAAAAACTGCGATGGCAAACAATAGATTTTCGGGAAACATTCAAACGCTTAGTAGTTGAACGAAGTAGAACGAAGTATACTGATTTCGCGCGGTCCTACATCAAACATTTTAGACAAAGGATAGTGTTTTTGAGATTCTTTTATCGTGAAAATGTGTTTGTGTTTGTGTCTTGTGACTCTTTGGATTTTGTGGGAAGTGATTTGATGTCCTGGTAAACAGGTAGGATGATAGTAGTTTTGATTAGGGATATAGCAGTATAGATTGTAGATTGTAGATATGGCTGGAATATGTCAAGAATATGAGATCACCCAGTATCTTCACGAAATTTTCACAGGTGCTTTAAAACATGGTAAAAACAGTATAGCAATCGAAAAAATTTCGCGGAAAAGATAATAATAGGAGATACGGGCCCCCGAAGATCCATAAAGAGAGGTTATGGGATATCACATGCACACTGAATATGGGGAAAACGGTTTTCTTACGGGTTTTTGCCTCCTGAACACGAATCCGGAAGGAAAATGCGGCGGTCTCATACCGTTTCAGAGTTACATAGCTTTTTCAACAGAAACTAACCTCAATTTCAAGCACCGTTTTATCGCACAAAAATCACTCGAAATGCCTCCTTCTTTCCAGCAGCATAAACAATACACCCTTAATCACTTATTTTCGGCACAACTTTGCACAAAATATCGTCGTTATTATCGAAAAAATCATACTTCCTACACAGTTGCATATGAACAATGTTCGTTCATTTGACAGGAGAGGTTTAGTAACTCTGCCTGATTTTTTCATGTTGGCAATAAGTGAAGCACCGCCAACTTTTCGATTTCAAATATTCGGTACGGGCTCCAAAAATATTCTTCGGGACCCTCGTTCGATCCCACCAAAAACCCATTGGCCTTCAACTACCCTCCCGCGGTTTTATTTTCTCTTACCAAACTTGGATTCATCAATCTCCACAATCTTCCCAATTCCACCAAGTTTGGTTTGATTGTTTATTATTATTATTTATTATTATTATTTATAAGAAGGTATATAGTAGTTAATTTTCAATATTTATTTATTAATTAATTTATTTATTTATTACAAAGTAGGGATACAAACAGATAAATCCAACGAGTATCCTCTTTTTAGGTAATCTAATAGTGATCGAATAGAGCTAAAATAACTTAAAAAACAAGATGATTATAGAATAAATATGAACAAATATGAATAAATGTGAACAAATATGAATAAATTGAACAAATATGAACAAATATGAACAAATATGAACAAATATGAATAAATATGAATAAAGTGACAATATACCTATGTACAATGTGAACAACATATAAACAATATATAAACAATTCAATTGAGATATTATCTGTATATTGAAGTGAGAATAATCATTATTAGGTTGAACGAAGGCAGAACATGGATTTCACGTAGTTTTCAAATCTTAGAGATTAGAGCCTGAACACATAACTCTCTACAATAGTTACTCCAGTCAATAATTGTAGATAATGTCAAATGCAGTTCCTTTTGCATGAATTGGACCTGCGGGTGGGGTACCTCCAGAAAATATCCAATGAATATAGCCATCTTCTGAATACCAATCCTCCCCACGAAGAATGTACCACATTTTGCTGATTTCGTGAATTCGCATCGCGATCTGATGTCCTTCTTTTTTGCCCTTTTCAGAACGGTTGTTCTATTACATCGATATGTCAATAATTCTCTATTCAAGTTGCAATCGTTTCCATAAATATTTCCAGTCTAATCAGAAATGCAATTAATGCATTTCTGTTTTGTACCATAGCAGTTTATTCGGTCAATTTCATGATTATCAAATAATCTATATTTGTTTACAAACAAATGTAAAAACTGTTAAAATGGTTATAAAAAACAATTGCACATATACTTAAATGAATGAGAAACTATTGCTCACATTTGAATTCGAAAAGTTGGCGGTGTTTCACTTATTGCCAACATGAAAAAATCAGGCAGTTACTGAACCTCTCCTGTCAAATGAACGAACATTGTTCATATGCAACTGTGAAGAAGTATGATTTTCGATAAAAACGACGATATTTTGTGCGAAGTTGTGCCGAAAATAAGTGATTAAGGGTGTATTGTTTATGCTGCTGATAAGAAGGAGGCATTTTGAGTGATTTTTGTGCGAGAAAACGGTGCTTAAAATTGAGGTTAGTTTCTATTGAAAAAGCTATGTAACTCTGAAACGATATGAGACCGCCGCATTCTTCTTCCGGCTTCGTGTTCAGGAGGCAAAAACCCATAAAAAAAGTGTTTTCCCTATATTCAGAGTGCATGTGTGATGTAACTAGATATTTACCCGTTGGTGATTATGTTATGTTTATCCAAATCTCGTGGATCTTGGAGTTTATTGATATGCGACATTGCTTATATCTCCAAGGGGGAAAGAAAGTACAGAAATTCAAAGCGACATACATATTTGAGCATATGAATTATAACTATTACAGCATGAAAAGACGATCTGATAGTTCTGATGGATATATGTATCAATAGAAGTTTAAAATGCAAATAATATATCACCACGCTTCTTGGGGGTGTCTTATAGCTTTTGAAAATTGAACATGAATTGATGTGCCGCATTTAGAAAGTTACCAAACATATTAAAATATTATGATTTCAGATTATTTTGTTTTTAGTAATTGTAAACCGCACTGAGAAACGCATTTGGCTTGGATGCTTTCTCGTATGCCAGGCATACGAGAAAACATCCAATCAATTTCTTACGTAAAAAGAAGGAACACAACCCAACCTAACTTGGCTAACCTTGTTATAATACCCAAGTTGAATGCAAGCTAATCAGCCATACAAGGCGACGCTTCGCTCCGCTCGCGAACATTCCGATCCAACCAATTTCTTACGTTAAAAGAAGGAATACAATCTAACCTAACTTGACTAACCTTACTATCCAAGTTCAATGCATGCTAATCAACCTAACCTAACTTGACTAACCTTGTTATCCAATTTGAAAGCATGCTAATCAACCTCACAAAGCGACGCCTTGCTCCAACCAATTAGTTACTTAGAAAGAAGGAACACAACCTAACCTAACTTTGCTAACATTGCTATCCAAGTTGAATGAAAGCCAATCAACCTTACGAAGCGACACTTCGCTGCGCTCGTAATCATGTCGTTGGCAGTATGAATTCTTTAGAAAAATATTGGTGGCCCTGTAAAGACCTTTTTTTTCCGAAGTGAAGTGATTCAATAATCTTCCAATTCACTCTGTTCATCTTCATATGGATGAAATTGTTAGACTGTTTTCGGAGATCGTATAACCTCCCAGCTAATTTCAAAAAAATGTAATGTACATTTTATTGTCTACATCAATAATATTTTGCGAAAAAAATTAATGAGCAAACGAATACGCAAATATGCTGCTAACGAACAGGAGGACAAGTTGGAACCCCTCTACACATTTCTGATATTGAAGAAGCAACACTTTTTTTTTAACCTTAAAAGGCCATAATTTCCAAATTATATTCTTCGCGCTTAAATTTCGATTGCTTAAGTATTTTTATAGAGTTTTGAAGCACCTATGAAAAATTCGTGTAAATTTTGCGAAAATCCGGATTGGCCCAATTTACTTGAATAGTTGGCAACGTGGCATGTCCATGAAACGCCAAGATCAAAGCAGAATGCAACCAGCAATATTTGATTTTTGACATTTCATGTGAAAAATTAAATGAAATGTAATCGGAGTTTTTTCACGACTTTATCGAACATTAAGTGATTTTAGTATTACTGAAACGTTAAATGAGTGTACAGTTAATATTACAGTGTGAAAAACTATTCTTAAATCAGTTTGCAGTTTCCAAAAGTGATATTCCATCGGGAGCCCATATCTCCTAAAATTATTTTTTCCGCGCTAAATTTTCGATAGGTATACTGTTTTTATCGTCTTCTGAAGCGCCTGTTAAAATTTCGTGGAGATACTGGGTGATCTCATTCTCTTGACCTTTACCGTAAATATGTATAGATATTTATATGCATGAAAAATGATAAAATAACTTATTTTCATTCTCGTATGTGCCTTCCGAAGTCAATTGATACCGTTTTTTCACAATAAAAACGATTCCAAACATATTTTATTATTTGATATACTTTTCATCCTCAAATATACATTCTAAACCGTCAAAAAATCTGATTTTATTCAGATCTTTGTATTTTTTCATTTGCAAAAAAGATGACTTCATTTTGGAGATTGATGGAAAAAAAATGTAGATAAACAAGCCTTCTCGACCAAAAAAAAAACAAAAAACCCGGCGGTCAGTCATAAAAAAAGCAATTTTTTTTCAATCTATTGTTTTCACGGCAGTAAATAGACAGTAATTAGACTCTTACGATTTAGAATATGGCGTTTGATAAAACTATCATATTTTTTCTTTCTAAACAAGAATCCGAAGTCAAAAGATAAATTATAAACATCCTCTTCCCGGCCAACTGACACAGATCAATCAACAAAAAATTAAACCGACGAAAAACGGAACTGAAAAGCAAAAAATAAAATAAACCTTCTTAGTCTTAATAACTAAGCTCCTAAACTAATTTAAGTAACTAATTTTGAGTCGGCGCCAAACGAACAAGCAAATGAGTTAGGTGAAGCGTAAAATCATGGCATCGAGATGCGCGGTGACATTTTGATAATTTTTTTGAAGTAATTTATTGATTTTCGTTGATTGTTTGTTTGGCGCCGACTCAAAATTAGGTACCCACATCAGTTTAGGAGCTTAGTTATTGAGAATAAGAAGTTTGATTTAATTTTTTGATTTTCAGTTACGTTTTCCGTCGGTTTGATTTTTTGTTAAAAAGTTTTTATTTTTCAATTTTTTGTGGCTGAAATCTTCTAATTATAACCTATGTAATTTCTGATTACTTCCAAAATACACTTACTCACCTTACTTCAACTATTAACAGTTGAATAATATGATTATCTACTTTAATTATTTATTGTTATATAATATAAATTATTTTTGATAGTTCTGGTTGGTTTATTTCAGCACTTGGTATATAATTACATCCTTTCATAGAATCTTACTTTTGTGACAGATGTAGGAAAAAAAAAATAATAGCAATCTGTCAATGTCAACTACCTATGTGTGCCAATGTTCACAAGTGAAAAATCAATCATCCCCTATTTTTCTACCCATAGGGGTGGATTATTCCTTCCCAATTCGAATATGGATAACTATGAGGTATACACTATCTGATAAAAAAGGAATCATCCAAATCGAAGATCCCAGTACAAAGTTATTCCTGATCGAATCGGTTAATGAACCAAAATTCAGAGGGTGAACGATCAATATCCTCCATTTTGCTACCTTTAGGGCAGGAATTTTTTTCTCAAATTCAAATGGAATCAACTTCGAAGAACACCCTATCCAATGAAAAAAGAATCATCGACATCGAACAACTCTGTGAAAAGTTATGCGTGGTCATACATGAAAAAGGAAATATACGCGTCGATTGAAGAACCTCCTTCTTTTTAACCGACGAAACCTAAAAGGAAGAGGTTCTCTAGTCGACGCTAATTTTTTTTTTCATGTATTACCACGTATAACTTTTCAATGAGAAGTCCGATTTCGATAATTCTTCTTTCAGTAAATAGGGTGTACTTCGAAGTTGGTCCCATTTGAATTCAGGAGATGAAATCTACTCCTAAGGGTAGCAAAATGAAGGATATTGATCACTCACCCTCTGAATTCTGGTCCGTTAACCGATTCTATCAGGCATAACTTTGTACTGGGTTCTTCGATTTGGATGATTCTTTTTTTATTAGATAGGATTTACCTCATAGTTGATCATATTTGGAGTTTTCTTTCCGAAGGTTAGAAAAATGGGGGATAATTAATTTTTCACTTGTGAACATTGGCACACATATGTAGTTGACAATGACAGATCGCTATTGTCATTATTTTTGTTCTCCTACATTCGTCACAATCATTATATCCTATGAGAGGATGGAATGATATACAAAGTAATGAAATAAACTAACCAGAACAACAGAAATAATTTATATTACAACGAATAGTAAAAGTAGATAATCATATTATTTAACTGGTAATAGTTCAAGTGAGGTGGGTAAGTGAGTATTTTGAAAGTAATCAAAGAACAAGTAGATAGTAATTGGTAGTATTCAGCCACAAAAAATTGAAAAATAAAAACTTTTTAACAAAAAATGAAACCGACGAAATACGGAACTGAAAAGTAAAAAATAAAATAAAACTTCCTAGTGTGAATAACTAAGCTCCTAAACTAATGTGAGTGACTAATTTTGAGCCGGCGCCAAACGAACAATCAACGAAGATCATTGAAAACTTAAAAAAAATTATCAGAATGTCACCGCGATGCCATCATTTTACCCCTTACCTAATTCATTTGCTTGTTTGTTTGGCGCCGACTCAAAATTAGTTAATTACATTAGTTTAGGAGCTTAGTCATTGAGACTAAGAAGCTTTATTTAATTTTTTTCTGTTCAGTTCCGTACTTCGTCGGATTAATATTTTTTTTAAAAGTTTTTTTGATTTCCTCGATTGAGAAGTTATATGTTCTTATCAAATTGATATCACTGTCGCTACTAAATCAATGAAGAACTTTACAAATCTACCATCACTTGTACTTTAACTTTTGAGAACACACCTCACCAAATGGAAAATGAAATAACAATTTGAATTCGAAAATTCAAAATTCGCAGTACGCAGCCACACGGGCACATATATTCAATCAAGAAGGAACATTTTAAAATCGAATAACTTCTCCAAAAAACGTAACCGCCAAGAACTTTTTGAGGCTATCAACATTGTAAATTTAAAGATTACTTTGCTTTTCGTGGGTGAAAATATTGTCGTGAAATTAATGGATTTGAAAAATTTTTTTTTTTTTATTGGTGCCCCTTTTTACCCATTTAAAGCACGCCTCAGCGTGTTTAAATCGAACTTTAAAAAACGCGCGTTTTTTAAAGGTAACCATGACAACATCAACAAATCGAGAAACGTGAAGTCTAAATGACAAATTTTTTATTATTGATCTGACAGGAGTACCTTGTAACGTTAAATAAAATATTACTCACAATTCGTTCATTTATATGTGCTCCTCCATCCATTTGATGAACTTTTCATATTCTTTTTTATATATATCACTGGATTTTCGCGGTATTAACCGCGATTCTGCCTCACTATTCAAAAAATCGATATTAGAATCATTCATTTTTGAGCTCTGGTGACAACAAATATTGATCTTTGGTAACAAATTGCAAATGAATGTTTTTCTCATTTCCATGACAACGAAAGGTATACTGATGTCACATCACAAATTCAACCTTCTTGCATTATTAGTTCTTATTTCTATTTTTTGTAGTAATAATACCAGTATATATGATTTCAAAGTGCACCAATAAAAAAAAATAACGTAAAGTATTCGTGGATAACTGGTCTTAAAAACACTTGGTCTATTTCGAGCACTCCGGCTGCGCCGTCGTGCTCGAAAAATCGCGCGTGTTTTAAAGCCCTTTTTATCCACTTATACTTTAATATACTATTTTGTGACTACCCGCCGGGTTTTTTGTTTTTTTTTTTGGATTGAGGAGGCTTGATTATTTCCAAACATATGATTTTTTTCAAATCTGCGGATTGTTGCTAAACTGCATTTTTACCGATTACATTCGTGCGTACTGAAAAGGCTTTTTTTCGCATATACAGTCTGACCCATTTAAAATGGAACCACCCCTGTAGAATACCCATTTTTCAGCCACTCTCATTTTTTGAATATTAAGCATCAAAAACTGTATTCTGACACAAATTTTCATAACTTCAGTTTCATTTCCAAGGCACTCTATGGTTGTTTTTTTTGTCAAAAACAGCAAAAGTTTATTAGGCAATTTTTGTTTTGAAATTTGACTACACCACTGGATTTGTAGTCGTTATAAATGAAACCCATAAAAATTTCTTAAAAATTATTGGTTAACAAACAACTTTAATTTTAGAAACAAAGTATTTGATAATAATTTTTATTAAGATTATATACATATTTAAAATCTGGCAACACTGCCGATACAAAGTAGAACACCAGTGAATTTGTATAGCGAGAATCCGAAGTCGATAACTCATTCCGTTCTACAGTTATAACTCCTGAAATTATAGTAATGTGAGCGATTTGTGGTGGAAGCGATTTTGTAATGAAAATCTGACTACGCCACTGGATTTGTAAATTATATTTTCTCAAAATCATTTATTTAAGTTTAGGTAACAAGTGTATTCGAAAATAACAGAAAATTAAAAAATCATTTTTAAGTTATGCAGTCCTCCATAGCCGATAAAAACGAAATGAACCGAATCAAGTTTTAAAGTATCAAAATTATTTATTCAATAATAAAACAGAAGGCAGGACAGAAAGTTTCCTTCTGAATTTTGCAAAACTCAACTTAAAGAAGCTTTACGAGAAGGTAACAATAATTTGAAGAAAGCTGTACTAATACATTGGGCATAGGTATTGTTCTAAATCAATAGTAGGCTGTGATTTAGTACACCACAAATCGCTCACATTACCATACTTTCAGGAGTTATAACTGTAGAACGGAATGAGCATTGACTTCGGATTTCCCCTGTACAAATCCACTGTTGTTCTACTTTGTATCAGCAGTGTTGCCAGGTTTTAAACATGTCTATAATCTAAATACAAATTATAATGAACTTCGTTTCCAAAATTAAAGTTGTTGTAACTTCGTTGTTGTCCAATATTTTTTCATGAAATTTTGATGGTTTTCATTTATAACGACTACGAATCCAGTGGTGTAGTCATATTTGGGAATGAAAATGACCTAATAAACTTTTGTCGTTATTGACAAAGAATAAAAACCATAGAGTGCCTTGGAAATTAAACTAAAGTTATCAGAATTCGTGTCAAGATACGGTTTTTGATGCTCAATATTAATAAAAAATAATTTGAGATTGACTGAAAAATGCGTATTCTACATAGGTGGTTCCATTTTAAATGGGTCACACTGTATAACCTTTTTCGATATTTCAAAATGTATTGGCAGGGTTTACTTGAAAAACGACAAAATGTGATTGGAATCGTTTTTTTTGCAAAACAAGGAAGTATAAAAATCACCCTTATTGGCCTTGTAAGGGACTTCAGTCTGTAAATATTCAATACCTCGAAGTTTTGATTGCAGATTCGTGTTCAGCAGCAGACCAAAGTACCCCAGATTCCATTGCAATCGGTACCAGAGGCATCCAACAGCAATTTTACAAGGTAATGAATAACTAGCTATCAATAATGTTTTTTGTGAATTTCTCATAAAATGTAATCCCTGATGAAAGTTGGCATTTCATTCAATAATTCGAATGCAATCGTCAAATTATTAAAATTTCAAAAGTTATACAGGATAATATGAAAATATGAGTTCTTTTTATTTTTGAGAACATTCAGAATGCAAATTCCGAAAAAGGAATAATTATGTCCAAATATGTTATCGCAATTTTTTATCATATGACTTTTTGGTGAGACAGTTCGCGTGATTTGAACAGGTAATAGCCATGAAGTTGATTTCCTACAAAACAAAACATTTTTATCCTCCCAAAAATATGGGCTATTGCTCATCCGGTAAACCTGCAGCAAAGTGAAATGTCACTGATTTTGACAAAATTTTAACAGATGCTTCAGAGCACAATGATAAAAGTAGATCCATCGAAATTTTTCTACGGTAACAATTATTTTCGGAGTTATGGCTCTTGGAAGATTCAATTAGGTCTTTTCCAATCATGATTTCCACTTACTTGAGAAGGTTTGAATTCTTTTTTTTTGTCAGCAACACACTGTATAGAACCCTTGATTTCTATTCGATATCTTCTTCAATGCAATTCATAAATATTTTTTTTTTGGGTCTAGGATCAAATTTTACTTTCAGAAAATTAAAAATTGTTTGACGTTTCACTTTATACATCTCATCTGATTTCTACATTTTTGTAAACTATTCAATACTTGATAAATCTTTATATATCCGGTAAGAGCACTCCTGCTGTCTGAAAATAGCTGAAAATCTTTTCTTACGTGTTTTTGCCCCTGAACCCGAATCCAGAAGAAAAACGCAGCTCACTCACCCCTTCCGAGTTAGAGACCTTTCTTTGATCGAACACTTGTTTTTCAAGCACCGTTTTCTCTCGCAAAAAGCACTCACAATGTAAAATCGTCCTTAATATTGGTAATACGCAAACTTCATTTCCACCATTACTCATAACACATTTGCTTAAATGTCTGCTTCCATTGAAACCTAATTCAGTATACTTGCATCTCGCGATTGACTGTCACTATTGTGCCCAAATAATTATTCGTGAAAACGAGAAAAATCACCGTTACCGAAGTGCTCGCAAGCGAAACGTCATTTGGAAAAGTTAGCAAAGTTAGGTTATTGTCCACGGTTGTGTGTTGTTCCATTTTAACGTGTCTGTATTTGTTTATGTGCAATTTTGAAGTTTTTAATGTGTAATTTGTGCCAATGTATTTTTATCGACCAGAGTTTGTATCGACTACTCGACAGTTTATTAGTTGACTACATAAGCCGGAAAAACTTAGTTTTGAAGCTTTGAAAAAGGATTGAATTATTTCCGAAACGTCAGCGATAAAAAATTTGTTCTCCTCCCTGGTCCTAATTCCCGTTAAGGTAGTACCGCCACGAGACAGTTGAATTAGGAAATTATGGCATACGTATTGTTTAACATGTGAACAACACCTCAATGAAATTTTAACGAGTTTCACCATCCCCGAACCCGAAATATATATAATTGAAGTTGACTCAATTAACACGTAACATATGGACCATGCATCGGCAAACATCACATTATTAATTCTACCGTTAGTACTAAAATTAAGAACCTTATGAAAAACGAGGGGGAGCTAGAGCAGGATATCACAGATATTGTGAAAAAAAATTTAAGTGATTGACCATCTAGTTTGACAGATATAATCAAAAACTTTTTAACAAAAAATTAAACCGACGAAATACGGAACTGTAAAGTAAAAAATAAAATAAACCTTCCTAGTCTCAATAACTAAGCTCCTAAGCTAATGTAAGTAACTAATTTTGAGTCGGCGCCTAACATACAAGCAAATGAATTAGGTAAGGTGTAAAATGAAGGCATCGAGTTGCGTGGTGACATTCTGATAATTTGATAAGTAATTTAATGATTTTCGTTGATTGTTCGTTTGGCGCCGACTCAAAATTAGTTACTACATTAGTTTGGGAGCTTAGTTATTGAGACTAAGAAGGTTTATTTTATTTTTTACTTTTCAGTTCCGTATTTCGTCGGTTTAATTTTTTTTTTAAAGTTTTTATTTTTAAATTTTTTGTGGCTGAAATTTACTGATTACTACCCACTTGTTTTTCGATTACTTCCAAAATACTTACTTACCCACCTCCTTCAACTATTACCAGTTAAATAATATGATTATGTATTTTTACTATTTGTTTTAATATAAATTATTTTTGTTGTTCTGGTTAGTCTATTTCATTACTTTGTATATCATTCCATTCTCTCATAGAATATAATGATTTTGACGGATGTGGAATAATGACAATAGCGATCTGTTATTGTCAACTACATATGTGTGTGCCAATGTTCACAAGTGAAAAATCAATTATCCCCTATTTTTCCACCCGTATGGGTGGATAATTTCATTCAAAATCCAAATATGAAGTATATACTATCTACTAAAGAAAGAATCATCCAAATCGAAGAACCCAGTACAAAGTTATACCTGATAGAATCGGTTAACGGACCAGAATTCAGATGGTGAGTTATCAATATCCTTCATTTTGCTACCCTTACGGGTAGATTTCATTTTTTAAATTCAAATGGGACCAACATCGAAGTTAACCCTATCCACTGAAAAAATTATCGGAATCGGACGTCTCAGTAAAAAGTTACGCGTAATCATACATAAAAAAATAAAATAAAAAAAAATAAATATACGCGTCGACTAGAAAACCTCCTCCTTTTTGGTTTCGTCGGGTAAAAACTACTCTCGTTATTCAAAATAGTCCACGGGAAACGCACATTATTAATTCTACCGTTAGTACTAAAATTAAGAAGTTTATGAAAAACGGGGAGGAGCTAGAGCAGGATATCACAGATATTGTGAAAAAAAATCGAAGTGATTGACCATCTAGTTTGACAGATATAATCAAAACTACTCTCGTTATCCAAAATAGTCCACGGGGATGCGCACAGCCTAAAGGGGGGGTCGTCGAAAAATGCGGATTGTGCCAGGGGACTTTTTAAAGAAGGACGGGGGACCATTTGAGGGTCTGAACGCGAAAAAAACTCCTCCTAGTTGACCCCATCGATTTTAACGATATTCTTCCTCCCCCCCCCAAAAAAAAAGTTCAAAAAGAGTACTACAAAAAAGTCCATTGAAGTTTTATCGAAAAACGAAATTTTTTTCGTATGACGTATGATTTCCAGTGAGGGGGGGGGCGGGTTTAAAAATAATTTTTTTGCTCCGCTTTTCGGGGACATCAAGTTTTTGAGTACCGCCGACTTTCTATTACGAGTCGATTAGGGGAGCAAGTGCCCACTTCCAAAAAAATTTTTTTTTTGCGTCTTGAAATTTTTCGATTCCGTCGAAAATAATTTCCTAATTCAATTGTCTCGTGGCGGAACTACCTTGAATCCAACTATAAAAAATAATAATGTGGCATATGAAATTATTTCATTTACACTATTTTTTTGCAGGTAGGTCCCGAAGGAGCTGAAAGGACTCATATGGGTGAGTTTTTACATTTCATTTCCGATCTTTTACTTGTCTCCTTTTCAAAACTGACTAGTTTTTTCCAAATCTTGTTTCTGGAGATCCTTTGTTGCACAGATGCATACCGTTAAAACTGTGAAAAAAATATCAAATAATGTGTCCAGATGGAAAGTGAATAGGTTGTTATGACTATGTTTGTCTCAAATTGAGAAATACGCATAAAGAGCCAAATCGCTCCAAATCTAGATACAGACATATTTGCACAAATCCATGGGATTGAAAAACCTTCACTTCTGAAAATTTTATTAGGCAAAGGATGTGTATGAATATTCAAAATTCGGCCAAATCGACACACTTCATACTTTAATAATTCTTTTATTTTATTTTTATTCATCAATTGAGGTATACAAGAAAATGCATTGTAAAAAAATGGTCTAGGTTAACATTACGAAGTTCTTAGATCAAAATTATAGATGGAAGAAGTCGTATTTGGGATGTTAACGTGTAGATCAAACTTTTTTTTTCTGCGCATTCGAGATGTTATCGTCAAGTCATCAAAGAATTGGAAAAGAGGTCTATTTTCTCCATATTGAAAAGTGTATTATAGGATTGATTTGTTTGAAAATATGAACAATGTGGAATGATCTGCGACTGAAAGATAAACTTTAGTTATCGTTCAAGATAACCTCTTGTGGGGTATTCATGTTGAAAAGGAAAATTGTTGTTTTCTATCAGACAATCACAAAAAAAACTTAATTTTTATCGTGGGTTTTTCAATTCACAGAAAAATCCTTCTATTCAATATTTGATTGAGAATGTTTTCCTTTTCAACATGTATTATTATAGGACTTTTTAACTTTGACTGATATGTAACAACGATTTGATTCTGGTAAAGTACGGAGGACATATTGAATACAAACATTACAATTTCATTTCAGTCAACTAGGTTGCTGAAAATTTCATAAATGAAAATCAATCCCGCGATAGAAGTTGATCATTTATGGAAATGAAATTGGAATTTGTTTGATTGAGTTGTGTATTTGCTCATATAATTTTTTTACGGCTCTAGCTGGTGAGCCACAAAAAGGTTTTGAATGTCCAGCATATCCAGTTTTGGTATATTACCCAAATTTTATTCCAGTGCTGGAAAACCCAGAAAACTTTTTATGTTATTGAGTGACCCCCACAAATTCATCATAATCTAGATTATTCTTGAATCTTTTTAAATTTTTGTAAGTTCTTTTCCTTGATAACCATAACCTTTTCTGTGAAATATAATATAGTTTTACTGAATCGAGTTGCTCCAAATAAAAGCAATATTCTATAATTGGATATAACATGCGACTAGAATACTATACTTTGTAGACGACTATTAAAAAAAATCACCATTAAAATTCACAGGATTTAATTTGATGATCGCTTTGGCTTACTTCATCAAATTTAAAATCGATTTCTGGTAAATGTAGGCCATTTTTGTAATATACTTCAGGTATGTGATTGAAAAATTTATATCATTATAATAGAAGAAACAGTTGAAAAACAGTCATTGACATATTATAAACTGCAGCTTCACTTGTCACACAACATAGAGTACATATTTATATTTATATGATTTTAAACGACGCTAATGTGGTTGTAGTAACTTTGAACTTCGTTTTATTCATTTTTTCTTTTGTATCACCATGTTAGATGAATATGTTTAACATCATTCAAACCAACCTCAACAAAGTTTCTCCCTGAAATTTCCGGAAAATGCGTTTTTTTATCTGGAACGTAAATTATGGGAAATTTCATTCGTTACAACATTGAATAAAACTCTTTTGTAGCTAAAATGCACCGAAACGAAGATATAAGCGAAAATCTGAAGAAACTACCGATTTTTTTTCGGTTTTTTCAATATGGCGGCGAGCGCAGAGGGGGCGGAATTGTGCATTTCGCATTTTGAACATTCAATAACAATCCTAGACAACATATCAAACATTTAGAACTACCGGACAGTTTGTAAGGTAATCCCCCACTATTTACTGGATTATGGAACTGATTATAAATATCCATTAATTGCGAACCTAAATGGAATAAAGCTCCAATATCATCCATGTCTGGCATCAACTCCAACTGCAGGAATGCATCAGATAGTTCTGCAACTTTCGAATCGGAATCAACTCAAGGAAAAGTTCCATGTCGTCTTTCAGCAGCATCTGATGCCAAATCGGCTTTTTTCATTTCACTGGTGGGATAACACGCTGCTTCCTGTTCTGTCAACACTCGGATCAATGTTGTCGAAACTGAAATTGATTTTCTTTCAGCGCGGCAAACAGGATTAGTGTATACAGTCAAACAAACCGTAAATACACAAAGAGGTAACTGAACGAGAGCAAACAATTTCGTTATGTACTTTCCCAAGTTCTTTCTTGAACAATAAAATATGTTTTATTCTTTTCCGAATAGATTGCAGATAGTTACCGGATTCGATATTGCCAGTTTATAGTTTTTCAGCAACTTTGTTCGAAAGGTTCGGAAATTAGATTTATAACGTTGCAGATTTCTGTCTTTTTTGACAAATGAGATTTCCGTGGATAGAACGTGTACTTTTTCTTTCCATCTCCAGATTTTGAGGAACTTCGTTACTATCCATCAGTGAATTCTTTATAATTTGAGGTTCCAGTCACATCTTATACTGTTCAAACTTAACGAGTGTGAGCCAACTTTTGATTACAGAAAAGCAGACTTTTTTTTTGTTTAATAAATTGTAAAAAACTGACTGGCTTGACTTTCATTTCTGCACATATTAATATAATTCTGGATGAACTTATTATGTTCCACTAAACCCTTATTCACTATAATTCTGTATACAGAGTGGCCACTTTTTTAATGGGATTGTATTGGTAACTTTTAAACCATAAGAGTTAGGAGGTCGGTCAAATGGAGAAAAAGTTGCATTCATAGAAGCATTGTCAAGCAGTTTAAACGAATCGAGATTATCAGGGCCGGTTATTGAGATATCATAAGAAAAGGAAATTCTGTCATTTTGATTTTTCTTTTTTTCCCACTTTATTTCGAATATTATCAAAAAATGTCACGAGAGTTTTTTATTCGACAGTAAATTATCCTCATTTTGACATAATCAGATTTTGTATCCAACGTTTCGTACGCTCTGGGCCACCCTCAACCTCATTTTTTTCAATACGGACCTGCATATTTTATCACACTTTTCGAAATAACTTTTAACGCTAGATTCAACGATATATCATACAATGTCATTCAAAGTTGATTTTCAGGTGATTTTGACCCTTATCCAAATTTCTTTGGGTCGGATGTGTATTACATTTAGGTACCTGCAATACATTTCGATAAGAAAATCAACTTACTCATCTTCAACTGAATGGAACGTAACAGAATCAAAGCAAGAAACAAGTTATACTTATTTACAAATTTCAAGAGGTGAAAAACCTAATTCATAATAATTAAACGAAACTATCATTTAATGAAAGAAAAATCAAATGATTATTCGAAAGTAAATGATGAACAATAATGAAGTAAGTGTTCGAAATGTCCACCATTTTGTAAAATGCACTTTGCGGTTCTGGAACTCATACTTCTTATACATTTGCTTATTTCGTCTCCTTGAATACCTTCCAATACATTCTCAATCTTCTCGCGAAGAATCTCTATTGTCGGGTTCTTAGTATCATAAATTTTATTTTTGAGATATCCCCTCACATGAAAATCCAGCGGATTCAAGTCCGGAGATCTGGCAGGCCATGCTACTGGACCTCTTGTTCCAATCCATGAATCGGGAAAAGTTCGATTTAGATAGTCTGTGACTATTCTTGAGTTGTGTGGACCACATTCGTCTTGTTGGAACCATGGACTATTACGCAGATACCGTATAGGAAGATCATCCAACATTTCTTCTATAATTTCTACATATTTTGCTCCGGTTAGGTTGCCGTCAATAAAATAGGGTCCCAGTAATTTATTATTCAACAAACCGCACCATATATTCAAAGAAAAACGATATTGATGTCTAACTTCATGAATTAAGTAAGGATTTTCTGTGGCATAAAAATGTTTGTTCCTTCGATTGAACAACAATAATGATTCCTCGCGAGAAGATTGAGAATGTATTGGAAGGTATTCAAGGAGACGAAATAAGCAAATGTATAAGAAGTATGGGTTCCAGAACCGCAAAGTGCATTTTACAAAATGGTGGACATTTCGAACACTTACTTCATTAATGTTCATCATTTACTTTCGAATAATCATTTGATTTTTCTTTCATTAAATGATAGTTTCGTTTAATTATTATGAATTAGGTTTTTCACCTCTTGAAATTTGTAGATAATTATTACTTGTTTCTTGCTTTGATTCTGTTACGTTCCATTCAGTTGAAGATGAGTACGTTGATTTTCTTATCGAAATGTATTGCATGTTGTTAATTAAACTAAAGGTACCTAAATGTAATACAGATCCGACCCAAAGAAATTTGGATAAGGGTCAAAATCACCTGAAAATCAACTTTGAATGACATTGTATGATATATCGTTGAATTTTGCGTTGAAAGTTATTTAAAAAAATATGCAGGCCGGTATTGAAAAAAATGAGGTTGAGTGTGGCCCAGAGCGTACGAAACGTTGGATACAAAATCTGATTATGCCAAAACGATGATAATTTACTGTCGAATAAAAAACTTCCGTAACATTTTTCGATAATATTCGAAATAAAGTGGGAAAAAAAGAAAAATCAAAATGACATAATTTACTTTTCTTATGATATCTCAATAACCGGCCCTGATAATCTCGATTTGTTTGAACTGCTTGACAATGCTTCTATGAATGCAACTTTTTCCCCATTTGACCGACCTTCTAACTCTTATGGTTTGAAAGTAACCAATACAATCCCATTAAAAAAGTGGCCACTCTGTATGCCAAAATTCTGAATATCAATCTTTGTTCGAGTGTATTTCAACCCAATTTCCTTTTGAATTGCGATCTCTCAATTTTGGGCGACTTCAATATACTTGAATATACATTCCTTAGAGGTAAAGATAATCCCAGCATTGAAAATTGATATTATTCAAGTGAATCAAATGAGAAATGTGTATAATAAGCTTTTGAACCTGATTCAGTGCTTTCGTAAAGTAATGAATAAATTCATTTCATGCCAAACTATCAATTTCTGAGGAATCTCCTGAAACAGGTCCATTTTAAATCTCAATTTGGCAAATTTATAGTGGAAAATTAAATATACAGGGTGATCCACGTTTGACTAATGACGTCCGCGACAACTTTTTCAAATGAAACACCCTATATATTATTGACTTTTTGGAATATCCATGGAGAGTTGATTTCAAAAATATACCACACATAGGGTTTGTATACAGTGCGTCCGTTAAATTCAGTGCTCTCGAGAAGTAGTGGATAAATTCGTAAAAAATTAAAGGAATACTTTTCGGAAAGAACGCTTCCATTTTATCTTTTTTGTACATTCTTTCGAATTTAATTGATACATACAGAATGATTCGTGAAGGAGAAACGTCATCATCGGTATTTTTTTACTGGCAACTCCATTTTTCATTACGGTATGTGAAAAGGTGATTCTGAGTATGGGTGAAATGAAAATAAAATAAGAAAATCTATTTTGAAATATGAAAATCTATTTTGAAATATGAAAATATTGAATTTAATGGCAACGTCGGCTTCAAACAACGATCAAATTAAATGTTCAAATTGTGCACCGTTTGCTATCTGACTATTTCCATCACTTGACAGTAGCTATAGCGACCAGAATAACTTTCTGTAATCAGAAACATCTGAGAATGATGTACTTTGCTTAAGTCCAACCCCATTTAACATACGGCATAATAACCGGGAAGGAATTACGAATAATCAGTTGGAAAATATTGAAGTTGCACACAAATGGATACTTAATAACTGGTGAAAAATATTTTTAAGGACAATCTTTCATTTAAGCCGTGTACTTAAACTTTTAAACGAGTTTAAGTCATCGCTGACAAGGATTTAACAATTTTATGTTGAATTATTTGGTTTCAAAAAGCTTGCCGCGCGTAGAGTTCGTAAAAGTAGGTACCAATTAATTTCATTGAACAATGATTGGTTGGTAAGTGACAACTTGTCGAAGTATTGATTTTTGCTCTTTAGTCAGTTCGCCTAAATCTGTTCATTTCTAATAGCGCATCGTTATTACAAGGTCTCTTCCCTGTAAGTTTTGAGCTGAAAGAAATCATGATCTCCGACCCCAAAAACTCCCACACACCAATTTCGAATAGAATCTAACCATGATCACAATATCCTTTCGCCATCCTGAAGTCGCCATCTTGTATTTATATATTTTAACAAAAAATTCATGATCTCCGAACCTGAAATCCCCCACATACCAATTCTGAATAAAATATGACGATAATCAGAAAACACGTCCCCCATATTGAATTTATGAATTTCGACAGAAAATTCAAAATATTCGACAGCAGAAACCTCCGCACTCCAATTTTGAAGCGAATCGGACCATAATCACAAAACTCGTCCTCCATATTGGGGCCGCCATCTTGAATTGATAAATTTTCAAAAAAATTCCATAATCTCCAACCCCGGAAACCTCCACATACCAATTTTGAATGGAATCGGATCATAATCACAAAACTCGTCCGCCATCTTGGAGCCGCCATCATGAATTTATGAATTTTGACAGAAAATTCATAATCTCCGACCCCAAAAATCCCCACACACTAATTTTGAGTCGAATCGGATCATAATCATAAAACTCGTTCACCATTTTGGAGCCGCCATCTCGAATCCATGAATTTTGACAAACATTCCATAATATTTGATTCAAAAAACCCCCACATATCAATTTTGGATCGAATCGGATCCTAATCACAAAACTCGTCCGTCATCTTGGAGCCGCCATTTCGAATTCATGTATTTTGACAAGAAATTAATAATCTACGACCTCAAAAACGCCCGTGTACCAATTTTGAATCAAATCGGACCATTATTACAAATCTCGTCTGCCATGTTGGAGCCGCCATTATGTTTTTTTCTCTAACAGAAATTCCGTAATGCATTGTCAACGGGATTATGAATACCTGCCAAATTTAAAATCAATCAGACGACTAAAAGTCGGTCAAAATTCACTTGCAAGATTTGACCGTAACGAACTAACGAACGAACGAACTAACAAGTGAAACTAAATGAAAGCCTGTAATAAAATAATCCTTGGCAAACATAAGCGATACCCTGGCAACAAATTATTTTCTCAGAGCAACGTTCTTGATATCAGACAACTATACTATCAAGCATTAATACATCACCAGAAATGAAACCAAACATCTTCAAACCAAAAATCACCCAAAATTATGTAACTTGTCTATGAATATATGGAAAATCTTATACAAATTGTATTCCTTTTTACAAGCTTTTATTTAATCTGTCTGTGTGTCTGTCTGTAATCAAATCTTACAAGTTAAATTTGACCCACTTCCAATCCGATTGATTTGAAATTTGGCAGGGTTAAATAATTCCGATGACAAAACATTATAAAATTTTTGTTGGGAAAAAGAAATGGCGGCTCCAATATGGCGAACAATTTTTGTGATTCAAAATTGGTATCCAGGGGCTTTCGGGATCGGAGATTATAATTCAAAAATGAATTAGATAGAAATTAATAAACTAGTTATCATAAATACTAAAGAAAAATTTTAAAAACAAGCTTTCATCAGCTGTTAATAAAAACAAAACTAAAAAGTTGAAAATGAAAATAATAAAAACAAAACATTTTAAAAGACAAGTTTTTATACAAATGCACTGAAAAGAAAAAATAATTTCTTTCATTGTTCGATCTAGGTTATTCTGTGAGTAACAGATTCAAAAGCTGCCGAGGATATAAAATAGGTAATCTTGCACGGCAAGATTTTGAATCTGTTACTAACAGAATAACATAGATCAAACGATGAAAGGTATAATTTTTTCCTATTTAGTGCATTTGTATAAAAGCTTGTCTTTAACAATGTTTTTGTTTTTAATTTTTTGTTCTCTCTTGGAACTTTTATATCCGTCTACTTTGTAATCAGCATTTGTTGAATGTTCCTATTATATCTCTGTACGACGTTTTATTTTCAAATGTTATATTCTGTGTATTCTCTGTATTCTGTGGCTTCCAAACAGGCAGCATACCATCGATGGCTGAAAAATCCGGGCCTTGAGACCAGAGAAGCATATGTCGAGGCTATAGGCATATGCAAAGAGACAATAGAATGCTCAAAGGATGCCCACAATGCCAAAATAAGATCAAAACTTGCTGAATGTCCTAACGGATCCCGTTCATTTTGGTCTTTCGCCAAAGCTGTGGGAAGAAACTTCACTTCCAGCTCATTTCCTCCTCTAACCAAAGAAGATGGAACACTAGCAACGACTGCCCAGGAAAAACCAATATCTTTGCGCACCTATTTGCTGGAAATTCCACTCTGGATTCATCGGGAAAACAACCCCCGAACATTACACCTATTGACAGTCACATGCCCGAGATCACCTTTCGCCAACGTACTATCAGAAATATTTTGCTGGGTCTCAACACCAACAAAGCCTGTGGATCTGACGGAATCCCGCCGATTGTTCTCAAGAAATGTGCCCCCGAACTAACACCTGTTCTTTGCAAGTTGTTCAACCACTCTTACAATTTGGGGGTATTTCCGTCCAATTGGAAAATTGCAAGAGTACAGCCAGTCCCTAAAAAAGGCAAAAAGGCCCTACCTAGCAACTACAGACCTATCGCACTGCTATCTATTATTTCAAAGGTCATGGAAAAAGCCATCAACATCGAGCTCATGAAATATCTGGAAGACTCAGGAATTGTCAACGATAGGCAATATGGCTTCCGCCATCAGAGATCAACTGGTGACCTGCTCGCTTACGTCTCACATATATGGCAGCTATCTATTGAAAAGTATGGAGAAACTTTAGCTGTGGCATTAGATATCTCCAAGGCGTTCGATCGAGTTTGGCACCAGGGACTCCTCGCCAAGCTTCAGTCTTATGGCTTGCCCCCTCAGCTGTGTTCTCTGCTTGCTAGTTTTCTCTCAAACAGGTCTCTCCATGTAGTGGTCAATGGAGTTTCATCTGACACTCTACTCATAAATGCTGGTGTTCCGCAAGGATCTATTCTCGCACCAACACTATTTCTACTTCACATCAACGACCTGTTGAAAGCAACTTCATGTCCAGTACACAGCTTTGCCGATGATAGTACCCTCCATACCGCTTTCTCTTCCAGGGCCCCTATATCAGCCCGTGAAACCAGAAATGAACGAGGAAGAAATGTTAATAATATAAATATGGACTTAGCAACAATTTTCGAGTGGGGATCTAATAACTTGGTAGAATTCAATGCAAACGAAACACAAGCATGTCTTCCCTCTAGAAAAGCCGATCTCACTGTGCCTAACATAACTTTGTCAGGAGTAACCATACCACTGAAGTCATCCATATCGATGCTTGGTATTACTAACAGCAATAACCTTTTCTGGGAAAATCACGTGAGGTCCATTGCCAAAAGTGCATCCCAAAACTTGGTTTTTTGTTTCGTGCCAAGAGCTATTTCACCCCCACTCAGCTGCTTATGATCTATAAGGCACAGATCCGAGCTGTCCTGGAATACTGTTCCCATATTTGGAGCGCGGCACCTAAACATATCCTGAGGCTATTGGATTCTGTCCAAAAAGGGCAATTCGTCTCGTCGGTGATGCCTCGCTTACAAACTCGCTCACTTGTCTGGAACACCGTAGAAAAGTTGGCGATTTGTCTCTATTTTATAGATATTTTCATGGGCGATGCTCTTCTGAAATATCAACAATCGTTCCTGCTTTGGCAGTCTCTTCGAGATTAACCCGTCAAGTTCAGTCATCACACCCCTTCGTGGTCACTTTGGAGACCTGCAGAACATCACTTTCCAAAGACTCGTTCATCCAACGAACAGCGAGGCTTTGGAACTCATTGCCTAGGGAGGTGTTCCCCGAGGCATACAACCTCCAGAAATTTAAGAAGAACACCAACTCTACGTTCTTTCCCTTGGTTCCCACGATGTTCTCTGAACATTACAGGATATTCCTTTTCGTGGAAACCAGAACATAAAAAAAAAAAAATCAATTTTTAAATGATCAACAAAGGCAAGTCCACGCGCTGAGTTATTTCCTTGTGGTGCCATTTTTCATTTATTTAAACTTCCAAAGATTATTGAATTTATTAAATCATGTTATTCATGAATGAATAAATATCATTATTATTATCATCAAAATATCATGATTAACACAGTCGAAAGAAAAAATCACAAAAAATACCAACAGGGCTCTCGACCGAATCAATCTGATATGGTTACTATAGGAACTGAGTTACTTTGGACATAAAATTTGCTTCTGATATCCAAATGTATAGAATAGAATAGAATTTTCATTGGTCTAACAGGTCAGTATGTATACATAACAAAACCATATGAAATTTAAATTGAATTAAATTTAAGTATATATGTAGTTTAAGAACCTATGATGATTTACATATATACAGCGTAATTAACTGTGAAACTTGAATTCTGATATGTCGTATTGAGCATTGGCTAGGAGATGTTTTTTAAAGGTCAGATTGAATTTGATCAAATTCAAATTTTTCATTTGTGTTGGCAATGAGTTGTAAAGATTTATTCCCAAATTTATTTTCCTAGTTGATTCAAGTCTTTGCTTCGGTATTTGTATATCGTTTCTATGGCGAGTGTTATAGGAGTGTTTTGCTCCGTCTGTTGGATGATTGGAGTCATTTTCCTTTATGTTCTGGAGATTACAGAATATGTTTGCAGATGGCAGTGTCATTATGTTAAGTTTTATGTACTATGGTTTACACGAGTCGTTACTCTGTATGCCCACGATTGCTCTAATTGCTCTTTTTTGCATGGTAAACACATTCTGCATGTTTGTGGACATTCCCCAGATTATCAGTTCATATGTCATTGTACTGTGGAAAATTGCGTGATAGGAAGCTATAGCGGCATTTTGGCCGAGGTCGTCTTTCAATTTTCTAAAAGCATATATTTTCCTTGATAAATTAATTGTCAGGCTATCGATATGAGTTTGCCATGTTAATTTTGAATCAAGCCATATTTCCAGTGATTTTACGGCTTCTGTTTGGTTTTGTTTGATTTCAAAGTTCAACGATTTTGTTTTATTTTTATTTAGACATAGCTTATTTGCATTGAACCAATCTGATGTGTCGTTTTCAATGCCATTTACAAAAGATGTCACATCAGTACATGTATTACAGCGTTCAGCAAAAGTTGTGTCGTCCGCGAATAAGCAGGTGAAAAGTGGTGAGCTGTTTGGAAGGTCGTTTATATATATATATATATATATATATATATATATATATATATATATGTATATAAGAAATAATAGGGGACCTAAGACACTTCCTCGTGGTACACCATTGATAACTGGGAGCGTCTTGCTCAGACTGTCCCTGGAGAATACACTCTGTATTCTGTCCGATAGATATGATGATACTAGTGTTCGTGTTTTGCCTTTCAGGCCATAGTGTTCCAGTTTATTCAATAGAATATCCTTGGAAACAGAGTCGGAGGCTCTATACTGAGATCTTAAAAGATTCCTATTGTGGATTGTTTGTTTTCAAAACCCTCTTGGATGTAGGAGACTAGTTTGAGCAATGCTATAAGAACATTGTTAGCAATGAATAGTCTTGTATGGCAATAATTGCTGTTTTTGAGATATTTTTAAGCTTTCCATTTCGGGAAATGAATGACTGATTTGGAAAATGAATTTTAAAAATGTTTACTGCCTCCCGGACTGTTATAAATCAAGATTTCGTAGTTTATTAACACGAATATTTTCGAGGGCAGCCTCTATACCATTGGTAATAATGTGCGTTTATCGAGAAACTCTGCCTTCATTTTGTGAAGTTCATCATATTCCCATTCAGAGAACATGGCTTATCACACGTTCATCGACGAAGACACCATCGTTACGGTTGTGAGAACTTTCAAATTTGTTAAATAGGACATGGACACGCATCGAAGGAAGGGGAATCAGACGTCTAGTAACCTAGTAAGCATCGCGACGCTTTGGACGCTATCAGTTCGCGTCCGTCCCTCGATTCGGGAAATTGTGCGAACGCGCCTCTTGAGGAAGTTTCGCGCTCTCTGGGAGTTTGAAAGTTTTCGAAGTTGGAGTTCTGGATTCTCTTCGGGCTGGTTGTTTCTTGAGGTAAGCGGATTTTGTTCATAACTTTGGTGGTGTCGAGAAAAAAGTATATTCGTTGTCAACATCGAATAATTGTTGGTTGTTTGAGAAAGTTTCTTTGACAAATAAGGAATAATTATCGCTAATGATAGTATAGTATAGTAGTATAGTATAGTATAGTTTTATTTGACTACGTTACATAATACAATATGTTTGTAGCAAGTCATGTTTGGCTTACGTCTGAAAATCACATAAAAATGTAGAAAATGTACAAAAAGTGTTGAAACTAACAAGCAAATAAAATCGATCTCAAATATAAAAACTTTGAAAATCAAAGAGAAGTAGTGACATGTGTGATACCACAAAAATGTGTTCTGAAGTCATCGACAGAATAGAAGCAATGCCTCAACAAATAATTTTTCAATTTCCTCTTGAAAGTATTCAGAACACTCTTTGAAATCTTGAGGCAATATATTGTACAGAGAGTAATTTATGGAATTTTTTTGCGATAGGTGAAGACGAAATTGGTTTAATCTAATGTGTTATGTTTGTGAATATGACATTGTTTCGTCAAGGATGATTTCTTCTTATGTATTTCAATCAAAACATAATATAGGAATAAAGTTGGCAATGGCATAATCTTTGAGTTTTTTGAAATTTTCTTGACAGTGGTCCCTGTATCCAATATTAGCCAGTAATCTCAATGCCTTCTTTTGCATCCTAAATATTTGAATGGAATGACGTGAAGTTCCCCAAAGTTGTACACCATAACTAATATGGGAGTGAAACAGTGAAAAATATGAGGTTTTTAATATATCTGCACTAGTGATGTTCTTCAATTGGCAAAGAACAAATAGGGAACTCGAGAGTTTTTTCTTCAGTTGGAAAATATGTGCCAATCCAGTTGAGTCTATTATCTAATGTAATGCCCAGTAATTTAACTTTATTAGTTTCACAATTAGAGATGATTTGATTATGAGCAGAAATCTGGATGTATTGTGTCTTCTGACCATTTAATTTCAGCTTATTAATGAAAACCACTGATTAGCACTATTAGTTACCACGTCGAAATGAGACTGTAACATATCATTATTTTTATCAGACAGAATGAAAGCGGTGTCGTCCGCAAAGAGGACTGATTTGATCGGCATCATATCATTGCACAGGTTATTTACATTAATGACAAATAAGAGCGGGCCCAAAGCGGATCCTTGTGGAACGCCATGCTTAATAGTTTGAGAGTTTGATGAGGTACCGTTGAGCATCACTGCTTGTTGACGATTAGTAAGATAGGTTCTCATTAAGTGAAGCGGAATACCTCTAACAGCGTAATAATTTAATTTTTCCAACAAAATTTCATGTGAGACGCAGTCGAACGCTTTCGATAGGTCACAAAGCATCAAAGCAGTGTGATTGCCCTGCTCAAGTTCCTCAACCACGCCAGACACGACGTCAAACACTGCATTCATTCTTGAGCGCGACTTTCCGAATCCATATTGGGAGTTGCTGAAAAAGTTATTATTATCAAAGTAGGCATAGAGCTGAATCTCAATTATAATTCCAACCACTTTACTGAATATTTAAATAATACTTACTTATTGGTATGTAATTATCGATGGCTTTAGCATCACCTTTTTCACAAAGGAGGCAGTACTTTAGAAAACTTGAAGATGTCTGCAAAAATACCAGTACATAAGATCAAATTGATCAGTTTAGTAAGAGGCTGGATATTATAGACGAGGTTTGCTTTAGTATTCGACTATTGAGTTCAAGGGTATCCGAACAGTTGGAGTCCATCAGTGAATTAATCGCTTTCAAAACTCCTCTCTAGAACGGGTCGGAAGAAAAATGAATTACACGGAGCAGGAAATTTTTTAAAACTCCAGAGATCCTCGTTTGCAACATATGGGAGAGAATTAATTATATTATCAGCTATGTTACTGAAAACGTTGTTCATCTCATCAGATGATAATTCAATTGTTGGGTTTGAATCGAGTTTATTTCTCTCGGACTTTATTATTTTCCAGCAAGCTTTAGATTTATTATTGGACGAAGAAATGTAGTCATCATACGCCATTTTTTTTTCTGCAGATATCAGTTTGTTACCATATTCTGTCTTGACCTGTTTGTACGCTATGGAACCAATTGGATCCTTGGTTATGTCTGCTATCCGTTTGATGCTGTGCATATTATTTCTTAACGATCTCAGATCATCTGAGAACCATTGAACCAGTAATTTGTTTGCTTTTTGTTTACATTTTTTCAGAGGAAAAAGTTTTAATGTGGGAGTGTTATAATTGTTAACTAAAAAATTAAAGTAGTTTGGATCAGTTTGGTCGCTAGAAAATATTTGCCAATTGATATCACATAAGAATTTTTAAAACTTAGTTATACCGTTAGCTGATAGGTGTCTTTTATATTCATGACAATTTTCATGGAGTTTATTCTTGAGATTGATTTTGGCAAATTGGACTCTATGGTCAAATGAACAGGGTTCATTGACACCCGTGGTAATCAATTCTTCAGAGATGTTTGTAATTATATTGTCAATGCACTTAGAGGAAGTAGCCGTTACTCGGGTATCATCTCTAATAGTGACAGATAAACCAAATGAAGTTAATAGGCAAGTGAAGTTCGAGAGGACTTCAGATTCAACTTTGAAGTTTATATTGAAGTCTCCTAGAATTGTTATTTTATCATATTTATTTGTGAGCTGATGTAGAACAATTTCAAAATTCGTGAAAAATACACCAATATCGCCCAAACCGGATCTATAAACGAATACGACAGCCATTTTCAACTGAGCTAGGTAGATTGCAGTGAATTCACAATCTTGTTCAATACTGAGTTCTTTCAAGTCAATAAGAGAGTGTTTTAGGTTCGAGTCATTACTATTATTTAGGTAAATGGCTAAGCCACCATGTATTTTGGTGGCACTGCAAAAATTGCTAATCAGTTTATAATCCTGAATATTGATTTGTTTGAGACACTCTTCATTCTGCCAATGTTTAGAAAAACATAACACGTCGTAGTTATTATCAATAAAAAAAGCATTGATTTTTTCAACTTTGTTAGCTATACCTTTTATGTTAATGTGGCACATATTCACTAGCTTCTTTTCATTTACACTATCAATGGAAGTCAAACATTTTAAGGAAGTCTCTGAGTTGCTTCGTCCATTATTCGTTTTCATTGAAAATTTTCCATGTATGTTTTGGTTTGAAGCTAATGTGGGTTCATTCAAAGTACCTCCACTGTTTTCTGTCATACATCCAAAAATTTTCTTCTAAAGTTTCGAACTGGTGGACGCCACTGAAGTCATCCATTTCTATGAATGTTTGGTTTGGTTTTTCGGAATTCAGATTTATTTGGGGATATTTTGGGGTCAGTTGAACATCAGGTTTTACGTGAGCTCTCTTCTGGCTTGATTCCTCGTTGCATTCGGTGATTGTTCGGTAGGTCTTCGTTAGGCTATGTTTTTTTGCAAACTCCATAATTGATCTACTCAAAAAGAATTTTTCTCGATGATTTATTCTGTTGCCATTATTATAGTTGGATCTCCCCAAGTAGTTATTGCACTCGAAATATATTTCCATGACTGCAGTTATGAATTTTTTCAGTGAATGACATATTACTCCTATAAATGCTTTGGTTGATATTCTCAATATCAAATCGGTAAGGTTCCGTAATTACAATAGTATTCGTATGTTTTGATTCTGAAGAGATTTCGGCAAGCAATTTGGTATCCATCGTGTTTGGCCAAAAGGTAACGATATCATTTTTAGTGAAATTTTCTGAATTATTAATTGCTGTTTTTGGCAGAATATTATTATTTACATCAGGTTTGGGTAGCATCTCTATTATGTGGTCATCATCCTTGAACTTTTGTGAGGAACTTCATCATATTTTTTCCGAAGTATCCAGCAACCATCAATATTCTTCTTTGTTTTGGGGCACAGTTTTGTTCCACTAGTATATTATTTTGTTTTGCTGCATCAGTGGGCATTTTTGTCTTCGGTGGTTTTATAGGATTTGTCTGTACTTCCTTGTTTTGTGTGTTTATATTTATTACCTTTTCCTACGGCACTGAACACGTTTCCATATGTTGAGATTCCTATTGTTTTTTGTACCACTGGTTTTTTCTGCGTTCTGATACAGCGTATGTTGTTTTTAGTAGCTGTTTTATTTTGTAGGTCTTCAATGAGTTTTTTCATTTCGGTGATAATTTTTTTATGTTCGTTCAACGAGTCATTCAGTTTCATTTCGGCAGCCTGCATCAAAACTTCCTTCTCTTTATGTAACATTTCCATGTGTTTGTCTTTCAATATATTATCGGATGATAATTCACGGACGGTTTGCTCCAACAGGCTTACTTCATTCAGCTCATTGAATTCGTTATGCTCTTCGCAACATAATATTTTGTTGTCTTGTAAAAATTTGATTTATTTTTGAAATTTTTTTGGATTGGATTGGCACATTTGGATTGGCACATTCGGCACACACATAGTGAATAAAAGTTTTTGATTTGCAGCACATAGAAGACATTTTATCGAGTTGTAACAGTACAAACACCTACAACACGGACTGTCTCAACAAATATCCTGATGCTGATTAATTACTCCATAACTGTATTTTCCTAGGATTTCTCGTAAATGAATATTGATTCCAAGTTGATGATTCACGTCCTTAGATTATAATCTCAAAAAAAAATGTAGGTTAGTGGACAGGTATGGGACAACAACACAAATTTTATGCCGACGTTTCGTCTATATATTTAGACTTCTTCAGGGATACAGAGGAAAGGCTTACTAAATTACGTTTACACTTTTTATATGATTTCAACTAACAACAATAATGAAAATATACTTTTCTCAAACAATAAGATAAATTGAGGTAACGTTAAGGAAACGAAAGTAAAATTTCAAACAAGGGAACCATCACATGTAGTTTTTAAATAAATATGGAAAATTGTCAAAACTCACCCAAAAAGTTACAAAGGTCGACCACAATGAACGATTTCGATTGTTCTCATTTCGATCGTGAAAGTGATATCAGAAATATTAATCAAATCGAAGTGCCAAAATGCATTGAATTGATGATGAAACTATCAATTGACTATTATGGAACCGAATATATGTAATTTTTATGAAAATAGAAAATAATATGTGGTTTTCATAGGATTTTCTTAGCATATACAGGGTGTCCCTGGACTTCCTCTTTTTCTCTCGGGAATGTATAGATGGGTCAGAATATCACCAGTACTTCATATTACTTTTGTTCCTGAAAGCCTTCGTTACCAAGTTACGGGCCCTCAAAGTTACAAAATGAAAAAAAAAATCCTTTGATAATTTTCAAAGTGAATATTCAAAATTATCAAAATTTTTGTGATTGACTAAACGAATGAATTCCTTCGATGAGCTTTCATGCCGGAGTCAGTTGTTTTGCTACAAAGTCAGAAACGGATTACCCCCGATGGTCCACACCCCAAAATTTTGAAATGAGAGATACTTTTTCAATAGTTTTCAACAAAATAAGGTTACGTAGACAATTTTCTGAATGAAAGTACTCGTGTAGAAAGTCGATCGGAGTAACGATTCTCAATAAAAATGCAGTTCTACTCGACGACATCAAACCCGATCGTCCACCATCATTTGAAATGAAAAATGTTCACAGTAGAAATACTAATGCTAACGTTGATTCAACAATATTTATAACAGGGATAATACAAAATATGCAAAAATAAAAACACAAACAAAAAGTACAGTACCTAGTTGAAAGTTTCATTCACAATATAGATATTTTTTCAAATGAAATATCAAGTTATGTAGATTCGTGGTGTTTTTGAACTAACAAGCTACTCCACTATGAAATATCGAATTCAGTCCATATTTTGTATGCACGCGTGGAATAAGCACGTTTCGTGTTGTGTTATCTGAATCTCATGAAACTCAACAGTTGGATGTTGCAAATTCGTATTCCCAGCTTAAATGTTGAGGAGTTTCACTGATAAGTATAATTTCATGGGAGAAAATATTTTACCCGAAGATAAATTAAGCTGAAAAAACGCACATCGGAAGACATAACTAATAAAAAGCAAACGAATAAACTACAAAAACGGCTGCATATGAATAGGTGAAAAATATCCGGTGAATAAATGTATGTTGACAAAAACACCTTGTAGAAAGAAATAACGTGTTTGCGTGATGAAAATTCGTCATGAACATTATACCTATCATTTCTATTTTCATTACAAATTATTCTTTTCGAATAATGGTAGACATCTCAGGCTGGATGTCGTCGAACAAAAATGCCTTTTTATCAAAAATAGTTGCCTCGATCGATTTTCTAAACGAGTACTTTTATTCAGGAAATTGTCCAGGTAACCTTGTTTTGTTCAAACATATCGACAAATACCAGTCATTTCAAAGTTTTGGGGTGTGGACCATCGGGGGTAGTCCGTTCCTGACTTTGTAGCAAAACAACTGACTCCTGCATGAAAGCTCATCGAAGGAATTCATTCGTTTAGTCAATCACCAAAATTTAGATGATTTTGAATATTCACTTTGAAAGTTATCAAAGAAAAACATTTTTAATTCTGTAACTTTGAGGGCCCGTAATTTGGTAACGAAGGCTTTTAGGAACAAAAGTTATATGAAGTACTGGTAATATTCTGATCCCATCTATACATTTCCGAAAGAAAAAGGGGAAGCCCAGGGAGACCCTGTATAAAAAAACACCCATTTGAGGATAATTCACTATCATCAGCACTTGCTATTTCTTCTGGAGAAGGCAGTAGCTTAGGCAGTGGCATATTCAAAACTTCTACCGGAAGGTTCTCTATTCGACCCGTATATTTTATGTTTTTCCATCATATTTTTTTATGTATGATCACGCATAACTTTTTACTGAGGCGTCCGATTCCGATAATTCTTTTTTCAGTGGATAGGGTGTACTTCGACTTTGGTCCCATTTGAATTTAAAAAATGAAATCCACCCCTAAGGGTAGTGAAATGAAGGATATTAATCACTCACCCTCTGAATTCTGGTCCGTTAACCGATTCTATCAGGCATAACTTTGTACTGGGTTCTTCGATTTGGATGATTCTTTTTTTAATAGATAGGGTATACCTTATATTTGGATTTCGAAAGGAATTAGCCACCGTTACAGCTGGAAAAATGGGGGATAATTAATTTTTCACTGGTGAACATTAGCACACACATACGTAGTTGACAATGACAGATCGCTACTGACATTATTCTTGTTCCGTCAAAATCAGTTTATTTTATGAGAGGATGGAATGATATACAAAGTAATGAAATAAACTAACCAGAACAACGAAAATAATTATTATTACAACAAATAGTGAAAGTAGATAATCATATTATTTAACTGGTAATAGTTGAAGTAAGGTGGGTGAGTAAGTATTTTGGAAGTAATCAAAAAACATGTAGGTAGTAATTGGTAGATTTTAGCCACAAAAAATTTAAAAATTAAAAACATTTTATCAAAAAATTAAACCGACGAAATACGGAACTGAAAAGTAAAAAATAAAAACTTTTTAACAAAAAATTAAACCGACAAAAAATCAACTGAAAAGCAAAAAATAAAATAAACCTTCTTGGTCTAAATCATAATTGAGCTCCTAAACGAATATAAGTAACTGATTTTGAGTCGGCGCCAAACAAACTAGGAATTTAATTAGGTGAAGCGTAAAATGATGGCAGCGAGATGCACGGCTGCGTTTTGATGACTTCTTTCATAGATAATGATCTTCGATAATTGTTTGTTTGGCGCCGACTCAAAATCAGTTACTTACATTAGTTTAGGAGCTCAATTATCATTAAGACTGAGAAGGTTCATTTTATTTTTTGCTTTTCAGTTGATTGTTTCGTCGGTTTAATTTTTTGTTAGAAAGTTTTTATTATTTTTGGAAGTGATCTATGGACTCTTCATGATCGGGTCAGATGAAATATGTCTTGATGGGTCTCGCTTACATTTTCTTGGAAATTCCTCCCTGAATGTCCTCATATCCTTGTTTCGCGCCTCCCGGGCTTCCTCAGATAATTGTACAATTGGTGAAAGTGAATTATCGATAACATCTGGTCCATGAATCAGAACTGTGGACTGTGGTTGGCATACAATACCACGAGTATTTTTATACATAAAATCAAGCCGTTTCTATACAGTATGATCTACACTTAACTAAATCAATATTTAATCCGCTTGAAATCGAAATCAATATCATGTGAAATATTTCTATTATGTACCCATCTAGACCAGTTATAGAGGCAGATAATTCGCTATTTTGAAAGAAACGCCTAGCGGTATTTCCATCATTACTATTACCAAAACCGGGATTAGGCATATCTACTTAGAAACCCATTTTTTTCGCGGAATCCTTATTGATTTGGTTTTGTTTTCCGATACAATTTTTAGCGCTTCTTCACCGCGCGCCTGATATTGTTTAATCGAAAGTTTGTATGAAATATGCAAGAGGCACTCCAAACACCTAATCCATCCGTGAAGAATAGACAGCCCGGACTGTAGTTGGAGGGCGCGGACATTCAATTTCAATATTTGATTTATTTCATTGCTTTGACGTTGCTCCACATTAATAACATTTTTGGGTGGCTTTCGTATCTGTCACTGCATTACAAATATTTCCATCAACAATAACAGTGATATTTTCAAATTCAATAACAGTGGGTTTCAACGAATTGATCTGATTTTCTGAATTCAAGGGGAGTTTAGATTTTGAGAAGGATATGATGAAGCATTTATCAATATTTAGATGGTAGCCATTTGCGAGAGACCAATCGTGTAATTTATTTATATCGTGTTGAAGTTTCAAGCAATCTTTCGAAGTCTGTATTGGAATATAGATCTTTACATAGTCTGCGAAAATCAAACACTAGCAGTAATCAGAGTGGGATGCCAAATCAAATGTAAATGGTCTCAGATGAGATCTCTGTGGAACTTGCACCGGATAAGAGAGATGGTTCTTAATTTTAACATACTGAATTCTCTTAGTAAGGCAGCTGTTGAGCCAAAATAATAACCATTGTGGAAAATCAAGCCATTTCCAAATTACGAATCAAGAAATCATGATTCACGCCGTCGGAAGCCTTTGAGAAGTCAACATATACGGAATCAATTTGATTCCCAGCTTCCAGAGCACTTATAATGTCATTCTGATACAATAGCAAGTTAGTCACAGTTGACTTTCCTGTTGTAAACCCATGCTGTTCGTTAACAATAAAGTTCTTGCAGTGCCATGTTGAAAATCTGGATATAAATACCTCAAATAATTTTGAAATTGCTAACAGTATGGTTGGTGGGCGATAGTTAATCATATTTGCCTCGTCTCCCTTTTTAAATATTGGTGTTATGTAGCTGTTGTTGTTGTCGAGATTGAACCCGGCTACCTTCCATCTGATTTTGGTTGAAATGAGTTTTTTTTGTTATATGCAGAGAACGGTTTTAAAAAATAAATCAAGACAAAAAAATATTTCTAATTGCTCAATCTACTCGCTGGACACCACTGGAATTATGAATTGTATTCTCATTACATTGAATAAGCATGCCAATAATTACCAAATGAGCCTGAACGTTTTTGAGTAATTACTAAAATTACTAATTTATCGAATGTTTTGTTTCGAAATTGGTTTCGAAATTGGTAATGATGTTATTGATTTTGTGACTGATTTCATTCTGATTTTTGCTCGTTTGATAGGTAATTCCAGCTTCTAAGTTCGCAATTATCGATTCAGTATGGATTTCCCTATTTTCGTAGTTGAAATTTTGACCAAGACTCAAGGTATATGAAATGTCTTCAGGAATATTTGTCTCAGTTAGGTTTTCTATCCAATTTTTATTGAGTTCTATTTCATGAGAAGATTTATTTTGTGTTTGTGTGTTCTATATACAACACTGTTATCATACCATCACATTCTATGTGAAAAAACCATATTGAGTAGAACTCCACAACAAATTTCTAAACTTTCCGTTTCTATAATAATTGGGAATATTAGTTACATTATAAAAAGTATTGATTGATGTTCCAAATAGTCCGTACGTGAATTATTTCATTAAAAATAATTTTGGAAGAACATCCATATGGGAATCAATAGTCATAATTTATGGTTGGAATAATGCAGGTAATATGTTAATCCGTGTGTTGGGAATGAATTGAACACATGTCAAAAGTGACTAATTGAACTATCCAGCGCAGTAGGGAATTGAAATACGACATCTTCAAATGAAATTATCCATTATATCAGTGGGGCAGACTTAATTTGACCAGATCTGTTAACAGATGAATAACTAATTGCCAAAGGAGGAATGTAAAAATTATTTGGCGAATACTTAAAAATGAAATATTAATTTTCTCCTTCATGCTATTTTATCACTTGCCACCTCCATCCACTCGACTTGATCATCACTATGATTGTTATCAACAGAACTACACAATAGTTGTGCTGTGGCGGGCCCCCCGATTTCCATTTTGATATCCTGTCGGTTCATGAAAGAAGTTTATCCGTTATCATTCATTTCCACCTCACCTAAAATTATCCATTGGCAGTAACTTTTCCAATTATTTGTTCTTATGTTGAAAAAGTTTTGTTCTGGCAGGAATGAGATGGATCGACCGACCTTTCCATTTACCGCAGGCATATACTTTCCATAATTTGATTGATTGTGAATTATATCTAATGATTGTCGGAAAGGGAAATGCATATTTCAGAAGAGACGGATGATTGAATGATATTATGAGGGCTCCGGTTTTTTACCTTGATGTATGGATCCTTGGAGAGTTTGAATATGGAAGAACATTTCTTTGTTGGTAACAAAATGATAGGAATATGGAAGTTCCCACCTTCAATAGTTTCAATACGTCGATAGTCAGAACAATGACGCTCTTAACTATAGTAGTGTAATCAAATAGATCCCGCAGAGATTGATTATTTCTCTGGATCGTAAAATAAGAATGTTATGAGGCATCCTGCTGGTTATTTGTACTATATAACTTTCAAGACAACTTCTCAAGATGTTCTCAATGATATATCTGCTCGCATACGTCAGATTTGAAAAAAAATTTATTGGTCGGAATAGATTAGGAATCGATAGCCATTGAATGATTTCGAAATGATAAAATAGACCCGAAATATGTTCCAATCTATCACCTGACTAAGATTTTTGCGAAAAGTCCCTAATAAGCCAGGAAAAAAAAGGATTTTCTACCAAAACTTCGTTGCTTCGCGATATTTGGACCAATTTGACAAAAAAAAATGCTATGAAAAGCTGTGGAAGAGGTTAGATCATCCCTTATATATATTGATGAATTATATATTGATGAATTATATATTGATATATACATATTTACATTATATATATATATATATATATATATGTAAATATGTATATATCAATATATAATTCATCAATAACATGACTTAACCTGAAAGTTATATTATCATAAGTTTAGATGTAGTATCACTTTTTACTAATTCACCCCTCAATTTATTTAAAATTAGGATAGAAAATAAATGGGATATTATTTCTAATCAGTGTCTTTTTGATAAAAAAACTTACATGGATGTTATTGATTTCATATTTGATTCAACCTACATGATATTTGATGAGAAGTTCTATAAACAAATTTTTGGCACTCCTATGGGTTCAAGTATTTCACCAATTTTGTCCAGTTTTGTACTAGTTGATCTTCCAGATGACTGTTTAAAAAGAGTAAACTACGAGATCCCCTCCATAAAAAGGTATGTTGATGATCTCATACTTTCTGTTCCTCAACATAAAATTGGAGAGATTCTTAATATTTTTAATTCATATGATGATAACATACAATTCACAGTGGAGAAAGAAAACAATAATTCAGTTCCATTCCTGGACATGAAACTAACTGAAACAGAAGATAACAAATTGGTACAAAAAACCCATTAATAGTAATAGACCAATAAATTACCATTCATATCACCCAAACAATATTAAAATTGATGTTATTACCAATATGAAAACAAGAGTCGAGAAATTAACCCATCCCTCTTTGGGAATAGAGTGTTTGATACCCAAACTCTTCAGTCAATAAAATTATTTTTAGTACTTCTTCATATAACATTCCTCCAATTCTAAATTCACCAAATAACAACAACATGAATAAAATAATTTATAAAAGTTCACATCATATTCAACAACTGACTCCAAAATTGATTGAAGTCCTCATTAACAAAAATATAATAATAGCAAAAACGAATATAAAAACAATTTCCAATCTCCATACTCAATTGAAAACACCAATTCCAAAAGAATTCCAAACAAATAGTGTCTATAAGATACCATGTATTGATTGTCATAAAATTCACATTGGTCAAACGAAACAATTATTTAATGATGAATCACAGGACACAAAAGTGATTGTGGGAGGTTTATAAGATCTTGTGCGCTATCCAGTCATTATATTGACAAGGATCATCGTATCGATTGAAATAGTTCGAAAATTTTAGATTTTGAAACTGACTTATCTGAAAGACTTTTTTTAGAAATGGTACATATGAACAGAAATAAAAATATCATCATTAATAAACGAACAGATATTGATGATCTGAGCTCTATTTATACTCATATTTTTCACAAACAAAATGAACTACATTCAGATAATAATGTCTTTAATGAAAAATTTCCATCTGTATATATATTTTGACATTTTGTAAAAAGTCAATTAACACTGTCTAACAATTATTCCTTCATGAAATAAACTGCCACTCTTCGTAACTAATTTTTAATATTTTCATCTTAGTAAGTATATTTGTTAATAATATCATTCTAATGTTAATCACACATATTGTAGAGAAGTCTCGATGAAGATAATAAGCATTATCGGAAGCTCGACTGAAAAAACAAAGAATATTCATTGAATCTATCCTACCTGACTGTTTCCCTAATAAAAATCATTTCCCTTGATAATTCACAGTCAATAAATATTCATACCTATAAATATATATATATATATATATATATATATATATATATATATATAAATATGTATATATATATATATAGTGCGCGGCAAAATTAGGGAATGAATGCATTTTTCGAATTTTGAGAATAATCCTGAAACAGGTCAATTTTTTATTTCAAGTGCCTCTCGTTCAACATACTTGTAGAAGGCGTAGTGACGTTTTCGAAGTTTTTTTCTGAATGATACAGTGGTCATGTGACACCTTATTTCCCATTCAGCGAGATTGACTTCTGAATAATTCAGTTCTAAAGAGCGAACAAAAATAATTTTTTGAATTCAAAACATATACCTCAGGAACAAATTATTTTTTCAGATGAAGCTACATTTTGACTACATGCTTCAATAAATCGCCAAAATTGTAGATATTGTGGTAGAGAGAATACTCACTGGACGACTGAGGGATATACTCAAAATCATCAAAAAATTAACGTGTGGGCAGGAATAATCAATGATAGAATAATTGGTTCCTTCATTTTCGAGGAAAATCTCACAGGGGAACGTTATCTCGAATTCTTGAGAATACCTGTCCTTGCAAATATTTTTCCAAATGCTACCGATCCTACATCACCAAATGGCATTTTGAACATTTGATAGCATTTTGAACATTTGATTTGAATGAAGGACGACTTCTGTTCAACATAATTAATATTTGCATTTAGCCAGTAATGAAGCTTTAATTTTGTTCGAGTATTTTCATCGTGATTTGATTGTATTTAAATAAAAAAAGTCACCATGTAGAAATCAATTATTCTCAAGTTCATGTCGCTGAATAGAGGATGGAAACACTTTTCAAATAAGATGCCACACGATACCTATGTCTATTCGAAAAATGCTTCGATTGAGTTATCACGCTCATACTGGGGACGTAAGCGTTTCAAAATACACACTTGAAAATTAAAATTGACTTGTTTTAGGATGTTTCGCGAAATTCGACCGTCCTAAAACAAAATATTTGTTCCATATTACATAATTTTGTTTTCACCCTGTAAAAATAAATCATTTGAAAATGTATGTCGCTGAATAGAGGATTAAACTACCCCTCAAATGAGGTGTCACATGACCCCTGCTTTCATTTGAAAAAATCATCGATTACGTCATTACGCGGACACTGGTGACGTAACCCTTTTCACAACTTGAAAATAAAAATCGACCTGTTCCAGGATTGTTCTCAAAATTGACAAAAACATGGAAAACGATAAAACAAGGAAGTGCTGGTGCAATCTCAATCGGAAGGTACGAAATTAACCATACAAAAATAATTTAATAAAAAAAAATTATATTGTATACAAAACAAGCAACTTATGATCACATACATGATTTATAATTGTAGAAACTCATGCTCTGAGCTGTAAACACCGCCACCTCCTGATGGAGACGAGGACACCCCCGTCGAAACGTCGACATCAACAATAAAAAAATACCTTCACATTTATTACGAAGTTATCAACCTAGGAACCATAATCCCCAAGAAAAAGCAACCTGATTTATATTTCTATATATATATATATATATATACAGAGTGGCCACTTTGTTAATGGGATTGTATTGGTAACTTTTAAACCATAAGAGTTAGAAGGTCGGTCAAATGGAGAAAAAGTTGCATTCATAGAAGCATTGTCAAGCAGTTCAAACAAATCGAGATTATCAGGGTAGGTTATTGAGATATCGTAAGAAAAGTAAATTCTGTTATTTTGATTTTTATTTTTTTCCCACTTTATTTCGAATATTATCAAAAAATGTCACGAGAGTTTTTTATTCGACAGTAAATTATCCTCATTTTGACATAATCAGATTTTGTATCCAACGTTTCGTACGCTCTGGGCCACCCTCAGCCTCATTTTTTTCAATACGGACCTGCATATTTTATGACACTTTTCGAAATAACTTTCAACGCCAAATTCAACGATATATCATACAATGTCATTCAAAGTTGATTTTCAGGTGATTTTGACCCTTATCCAAATTTCTTTGGGTCGGATCTGTATTACATTTAGGTACCTTCAGTTTAATCAACAACATGCAATACATTTCGATAAGAAAGTCACTTCACTCATCTTCAACTGAATGGAACGTAACAGAATCAAAGCAAGAAACAAGTAATAATTATTTACAAATTTCAAGAGGTGAAAAACCTAATTCATAATAATTAAACGAAACTATCATTTATTGAAAGAAAAATCAAATGATTATTCGAAAGTAAATGATGAACATTAATGAAGTAAGTGTTCGAAATGTCCACCATTTTGTAAAATGCACTTTGCGGTTCTGGAACCCATACTTCTTATACATTTGCTTATTTCGTCTCCTTGAATACATTCTCAATCTTCTCGCAAGGAATCATTATTGTTGGATTCGTCATTTGTTCCGTTGAAACAAATTACAGAATCGAACTTTATTTTGAGATCATTACGATATAATTTTTGCAAGGCTTGGTATTCAAATTTAAAATCATTGTATTCGCGTCTCTTGACTATTTTATTAACAGCAGTTTTTGATAAATTGCATTCACTGGCCACAGTTCTCGATTTTTTTTCTGGGTTCAATTGAATTTGGGTCAGAACATTGATATCGTTGATAGACTTGTTTTTTCTTACATACACACAACTCTAGGTTTATTGAGTGTATTATTTTCAAGTAGTAGGCAGTGGATAAAAAAGAACATAACTAGAAATGTCATATTATTTGTCACTTCGTTTATTATTGAGTCACAAGAACTTGTCATTAAATACTTTTCTGAGTGATTTCAATTTAACTTATTCGATATGGTGAGATACACAAATGAAGAAAAGAGAGATATGTACGAAGTGTACATAAAACAAGATAGAAATTCGTTCAAAGCACAACAAAGGTATGGTGAATTATATCCTGAAAGAACAACACCAAATATTAAAATGTTTCGACGTTTATCTACAACGTTACTTGCACATAATTCATTTATCAAACATAGAGGTCCTTATGTACGACGAAACGAGCCTATCAATGACATCAATGTTCTGGCCCAAATTCGAATGAATCCAGGAATAGGATCGAGAACTATGGCCAGTGAATGCAATTTATCAAAAAGTGCTGTTACTAAAATAGTCAAGAGACACGGATACCATGACTATAAATACTAAGCCGTGCAAAAACTATATCGCAATGATCCTGAGAGAAGGTTGCAATTCTGTAATTGGTTTCAACGGAAGGTGCGGAATAACAACAATTTTGCGCACAATATCATTTGGGGAGACGAAACGACATTCACAAATTCTGGCATGTTCAATCGAAGGAACAAACATTTTTATGCCACAGAAAATCCTCACTTAATTCATGAAGTTAGACAACAATATCGTTTTTCTTTGAACATATGGTGCGGTTTGTTGAATAATAAATTACTGGGACCCTATTTTATTGACGGCAACCTAACCGGAGCAAAATATGTAGAAATTATAGAAGAAATGTTGGATGATCTTCCTATACGGTATCGGCGTAATAGTCCATGGTTCCAACAAGACGGATGTGGTCCACACAACTCAAGAATAGTCACAGACTATCTAAATCGAACTTTTCCCGATTCATGGATTGGAACAAGAGGTCCAGTAGCATGGCCTGCCAGATCTCCGAATTTGAATCCGCTGGATTTTTATTTGTGGGAATATCTCAAAAACAATGATACTACGAACCCGACAATAGATATCCTTCGCGAGAAGATTGAGAATGTATTGGAAGGTATTCAAGGAGACGAAATAAGCAAATGTATAAGAAGTATGGGTTCCAGAACCGCAAAGTGCATTTTACAAAATGGTGGACATTTCGAACACTCACTTCATTAATGTTCATCATTTACTTTCGAATAATCATTTGATTTTTCTTTCATTAAATGATAGTTTCGTTTAATTATTATGAATTAGGTTTTTCACCTCTCGAAATTTGTAAATAATTATTACTTGTTTCTTGATTTGCTCCGTTCCATTCAGTTGGAGGTGAGTATGTTGATTTTCTTATCGAAATGTATTGCATGTTGTTAATTAAACTAAAGGTACCTAAATGTAATACAGATCCGACCCAAAGAAATTTGGATAAAGGTCAAAATCACCTGAAAATCAACTTTGAGTGACACTGTATGATATATCGTTGAATTCAACGTTAAAAGTTATTTCGAAAAGTGTCATAAAATATGCAGGTCAGTATTGAAAAAAATGAGGTTGAGGGTGGCCCAGAGCGTACGAAACGTTGGATACGAAATCTGATTATGTCAACTTGAGGATAATTTACTGTCGAATAAAAAACTCCTGTGACATTTTTTGATAATATTCGAAATAAAGTGGGAAAAAAAGAAAAATCAAAATGACAGAATTTACTTTTCTTATGATATCTCAATAACCGGCCCCGATAATCTCGATTTGTTTGAACTGCTTAGCAATGCTCCTATGAATGCAACTTTTTTTCCATGTGACCGACCTTCAAACTCTTATGGTTTAAAAGTTACCAATACAATCCCATTAAAAAAGTGGCCACTCTGTATATCTAATATATAAAATTCTCGTGTCACGGTGTTTGTAATTAAACTCCTCCGAAATGGCTCGACCAATCCTCATGAAATTTTGTGTGCATATCGGTTAGGTCTGCGAATCAGACAACATTTATTTTTCACCCCCCTAAATGTTGAGGGTGGTCAACCCCTCAATTTTTATTTTATTTTTTAGATATTTTTTTTTTCATGATACAGCATTCAAAAATACATACCACCCTAAATTTTGACCCTTCTACGATCAACCCCTATTTTTCCATCGCGATTTTTATTTTTTTCATTTCATCCACAGATCCGCAATAGGGTTGCAAGATGGCAATCGAATATAATGATTATAGTACGATAAATTGAGAACGGGATAACGGAATAAAGATAAAACGGGATAACAGGAAAACGTGATAACGGGAATAACGGAATAACGAAAAAACGGGAAAACGGGTGAAGGGATGACAGGATAAGGGGATAAGAGGAAAACGGGATAACGGGATAATAAAAAAATGGGATAACAGGAAACGGGATTCGGGAAACGGGAAACGGGAATAGGATAACGAAAAAAGGATAACGGGATGACAGGATAAGAGGATAACGGGTAAACGGGATACCTGGATAAAGAAAAAACGGGATAACAGGCAAACGGGATAACGGGACAACAGGAAGCGGAAGGAGTCAAAAGCTTAGTCTAGAAAAAACAAGACAAAGGAAAACATAGAAAAAAAAAATCTACGCGGACGAGAGTTTTCGGGAAAAACATTTTAGGGAACAACGTCTGTCGGGTCAGCTAGTATATATATATATATATATATACTAGCTGACCCGACAGACGTTGTTATCCAAATTTCTATGTTCCCTAAAATGTTTTTCCCGAAAACTCTCGTCCGCGTAGAATTTCTTTTTTCCTATGTTTTCCTTTATGTTGTTCCATCTAGACTATGCTTTCGACTCCTTTCGCTTCCTGTTGTCCCGTTATCCCGTTTTCCTGTTATGCCGTTTTTTCTTAATCCCGTTATTCCGTTTTCCCGTTATCCCCTTATCCTGTCATCCCATTATTCCGTTTTTTTGTTATTTCGTTATTCCCGTTATCCCATTTTCCTGTTATCCCGTTTTTTCTTCATCCCGTTATCTTCTTATCCTGTCATCCCATTTTCCCGTTTTTTTGTTTTCCCGTTATTCCCGTTATTCCGTTTTCCTGTTATCCCATTTTTTTATTATCCCGTTCTCCTGTTTTCCTTCTTGTTCTTTTTCCTGCTATCCTGTTTCCCCGTTTACGTTTTATCTCGTTATTCGCCCCTTTTCCCTTTTTTTTCCCTTCCTTTTTTTCATCCTGTAACCCATTTTTCCTGTTTTTTGTTATCCCTTTTCCCTATTCCGTTACCCCGTTTTCCTGTTATCATGTTATCCCGTTCTCAATTTATCGTACAACAATTATTATATTCGATTGCCATCTTGCAACCCTATTGCGGATCTGTGGATAAAATAAAATAGAAATCGCGATGGAAAAATAGGGGTTGATCGTAGAAGGGTGAAAATTTAGGGTGGTATGTATTTTTGGATGATGTATCATAAAAAAATAAAAACAACAAATTTTATAAAAAAAATAAAAAAAAAATTAAGGGGTGGACCACCCTTAACATTCAGGGGAATGAAAAATTGATGTTGTCCGATTCGCAGACCTAACCGATATGCACACGAAATTTCATGAGAATCGGTCGAACCATTTCGGAGGAGTTTAATTACAAACACCGTTTCACGAGAATTTTATATATTAGATATATCAGAGAAAGATTATAGAGTTGTTAAAACCAACTGGATCGAGGGAACGATTGAGTTCGAGAACGTATTTAGTATTCATATCTGATTTATAAAACTTGGTACTGACATATCAATCAAATTTCAGATAATGGCGGATTGAACGATGTCTACGAAAAGCAGAAAAATAAGAAAGCTAGTGAAAGTATTTTTGGTGGGAAAAATCATTATGGCTGTTTCAAATAACCTCAAACTCCTCTTGTTGACACTGATAATGATTCAGGAATTTTTATTCGAAGGGGCACTCGTCAAATGAAAGCACCTGAATGATTGGAATACCAGTGGATTATTTTCAGAATAAGAAATTGGATAATAGTGTGATTTATTCATCTCGTACGTAAATTAATACAGTAAAATAGTACATCCTCACGTACATGAAATCGGGTAGTGGCGATTTTCTCACACAATGTTCAGGATTACGTAGGGGTTCTCTGGTCAAGTAAGTTTCCCAGCCCCAAAAACTGCATTTTTTTTGCACTTTTTTCAGTTTTTGGCCATTTTAATCTTGAACGAGTGGTTTTTTGATAATGACCATGAATACCTTTGTTGAACGAGGTACAATTTGCTGAATTTTGAGCAAATTTGTGTCTCCGTAGGCCCAATAGTTTCCAAAATAAAGCTTTTCAAAATTTGGTATTTTTTTCAAATTTGCAAATTTTTTGCAATGATCAAATAACCATGGCCTACGTTTGGTATGTAAATTCTGCGTTAAATTCGTTGTTGAAGTGTCATTCGGATATCAGGATGTCGGAAACCGGATCGTCAAAGAGTTCTACGTGATTTATATGTGGTGAGAGTTTGCGGGAAGGAGACGTTGTACTTGTAAAATGAAAAGGAGTGCAAACACTACGGGCTTCGAGTGCAGCGTTGAAAAATCGTGACAATGAGCGTTTATTGAGACACTACAACTACGAATATAACGTCACAATTTACATACCGAAAGTTAGCCATGGTTATTTTATCATCGCAAAACATTTACAGATTTGAAAAAAACACCAAATTTTGAAAAACTGTATCTCGGAAACTATTGGGTCTACGGAGACAAAAAAAAACTAAACATTTAGAAAATTCTACCTAGATTACTCTCGTTTCGGACGTCCATCGTCTTAATGGATTTAAAAGGTTTTCACGACGTTTCGAATGCTTGTATCTGCAATCGTCTTTAGGTGAATACTGACAAGTGCTACTTACCAATTTATATGACTGCCGGTGCAATGATGCGTGTAATCCCGCCCTGTGCAGTGGTGCGTGTAATTTCGCGCGGTGTGGTGGTGCGTGAAGTTTCGCGCCTCTGCAGCCCGCCAGAAAGAGCAAGCAGTGGTTTTCATACGTTCTTGATCTCAACGCTTGGTTGACTAAGGGCGTTATTGGCTTCGATGTAGACGGCCTCTTTGAACTTTCGTTCGAACCAATGCTCCTCTCTATGTAGAACACTTGCGTCGTCCCATAGAACTCGATGGTGCTCAGTCCAGGCGTGGTCAGCAATTCCCGATTTTGACGTTTCTCCACGTTGAGTCCATTTCTTGTGCTCATCCAATCTTACCGATAACGGCCTCTTCGTCTCTCCGATGTACGAATCTCCGCATTCACATGGAACTTCATAAATGCAATTCTTACTGATTTCATTTTTGTTGTCAGGTTTGGTCTTGGTCAGGAAACTCCGTAAAGTACTGCCGGATTGAAAGCAGCTCTTGATGTTGAACTTGTTTCCGATCCTTCTGATCTTCTCGGAGACACCTCTGATGTACGGAAGGCAGATCACTGTGCTTTGTTGTTGCTCTTCAGATGTCTCCGTTCTCTGGAGTTGTTTCAATACTTCTCCTAGGAGTTTCTTGGGAGATTCATTCCGGTGAATGTCCTCTCTGATGTGGTCCCATTCGGCATCTAGTGACTCCTCGTCGTTGTATATGTGCGTCGCTCTCTCTGCTAATGTTCTCACGATCCCTCTCTCTGTGGAACTCGGATGGTTGGAGCTGTAACTGAGGTACTGCCCTGTATGTGTCTTCTTTGGTTGATGGTTCGAAGAATTGGCTATACGGAAGGCAGAATACGAACCGAAGCTGTGGTTGAGGTACGTGGATGACACCTTCATTATATGGAATCACGGAGATAAATATCTCCAGTATTTCTTCTCAAGAATTAACAGAATCAGGGATTCGATCAAATTCACGATGGAAATGGAAACCAACAGTGCCTTACCCTTCCTCGATGTGAACGTTGAGAGAATAGGCAATGGAATCCGCACCTCTGTCACCAGAAAAAAGACACATACAGGGCAGTACCTCAGTTACAGCTCCAACCATCCGAGTTCGACAAAGAGAGGGATCGTGAGAACGTTGGTGGAGGGAGCGACGCACAAATGCAACGACGAGGAGTCACTAGATGCCGAATCAGACCACATCAGGAAGGGCCTCCACCGGAATGGATATCCCTAGAAACTCCTAGGAGAAGTATTGAAACAACCCCGGAGAACGAAGACATCTGAAGAGCAACAACAAAGCACAGTGATCTGCCTTCCTTACATCAGAGGTGTCTCCGAAAAGATAAGAAGGATCGGAAACAAGTTCAACATCAAGAGCTGCTTTCAATCTGGCAGTACTTTACGGAGTTTCCTGACCAAGACCAAACCTGACAACAAAAATGAAATCAGTAAGAATTGCATTTATGAAGTTCCATGTGAATGCGGAGATTTCTACATTGGAGGGACGAAGATGCCATTATCGGCGAGATTGGATGAGCACAAGAAATGGACTCAACGTGGAGAAACGTCAAAATCGGGAATCGCTGACCTCGCCTGGACTAAGCACCATCGAGTTCTATGGGACGACGCAAGTGTTCTACCTAGAGAGGAGCATTGGTTCGAACGAAAGTTTGAAGAGGCCGTCCACATCGAAGCCAATAACGCCCTTAGTCAACCAAGCGTTGAGATCAAGAACGTATGGACACCACTGCTTGCTCTTTCTGGCGGGCTGCAGATGCGCGAAACTTCACGCACCACCACACCGCGCGAAATTACACGCACCACTGCACAGGGCGGGATTACACGCATCATTGCACCGGCAGTCATATAAATTGGTAAGTAGCACCTTCAAATTGAAAATATAGTAGGAAAACTGAGAGATCTTTTATTTAAATTCAAATACTTGAAAGAATTTTTAGATGTGAATCATTTGAAAGTATTATACTATGCTCTGGTACCGTCACATATATCTTACGGAATAATTGGCTGGGGAAGTGTTAACGATTATCACTTGGAAATGCTGAACGTTATTCAGAAATGGATACTGAAAATCATCCTTGGAAAAAGAGCTACATATTCCAGTGAAAATTTATTTAAAGAGGCCAATGTATTTGACGTAAGGCAGGCTTACTGCATCAACTCATTGGTCAATGTGAAAAACAATAAAATTCAACTTGAATCTGTCGATCACAATTATAGTACCAGGAACAAACAAAAAAAGATACCTAGATCGGAAAAAGCAATCGGACAACGATGTTCAAATTACCTCGGACCTCGCCTACATAATATGCTACCAGAGTTTATAAAAAAAAAATAGTTCTATTATGTACAAAAAACTTATAAAAACTTGGATTTTGCGTTCCGAAAGGACATTGTTTCATGATTTTGTCAACCAATCTTTCAAAAAGTGATTGAAGTTCAAACACCAATCGTTTATATAAAGCATGCATATACGCAAAGCTGACAACAAACAGAATATGAGACAATACCCGAATATGACGTACCTACACCTAAATTATGATAAACATACCTACTGCAAACGACATTCAGCCTAAAGATGGCATTTACTATTCTCACACATATCACAAGGATAAGAATATCTATTCACTATTTTATTATATCTATTTTATTTTACAAATTTCTATGTACTATTTTATTTATACATTCATTAGTTGAAACTTCTTTTACCAAATTTATATACTTATGTGCCTCAAAATATGTAAAAAAAATATCATTGCATATTATAGTGTTATACTACTTACTTTCAAGTTTAATATCACATACAAGCGATAGTTTTATACTAAAGCTTCGTGATTTTCTTCCTGTTCATTCACTTACAATAAATATATATTCGTACTTCAATTATTGTAAAATTTGAACTTTCGTGAATAAACATTATTATTATTATTATTATTATTATAAACTTGTCAGTATTCACCTGAAGACGATTGCAGATACAAACATTCGAAACGTCGTGAATACCTTTTAAATCCATTAGGACGATGGACGTCCAAAACGAGAGTAATCAAGTTACCACATCGTCTACAACCTTTAAACAAATTCTACCTAGATAACCAAAGGTAACCATGGTCATTGTTGGAAAACCACTCGTTCATGATTGAAATGGACAAAAACTGAAAAAAGTGCCAAATAATTGCAGTTTTTGGGTTGGGAAACTAAGTTCCGGAGGGGCCCCGAGATCGAAAATTCGACCAAAGTACCCCTACATCATCCCGAACATTGTGTGAAAAAAGCGCTACAACCTGATTCCATGTACGTGATATCGATTCTGGACTACAATTTTATTGTATTAAATATCATTTTGTGTATAATTTTTTGGAGAACCTCCGATTCTCGGTTCTTCATCGATTAGTTGACGTTAGGAATGAACGGGCTTGGAAAAAACACTGGTTTCATCACATGAACCCTTGAATAGGAGAGTATGGAATACTTGTATTCAAAGTATACAACACATTCTCAGAATCATTTCAGCCTGACATGGAATTACTGCATCGGACACAGGCAGTGTGAGAATAAATACTACAGTTGAACTCAGACATCGATGCTGGCAATACAAAACGAATAATACTGTTTTGCATATTTTTTTATTGATTTTTCAATCGTACTGTATATGTGCAGGGTGTGACCTAACCTCTTGCACCACAGTTATAAAATATCATTATACACTCGTTATTCACGGGTTTGCAAGAATTAGATCACACCTTGTATATATTCATGATTTGAATTCACTTCGTAAAAATAAATATACAATTTTATAGGTGGTAATTAGTGAAAGTGATGAAATTTGAAATGTATGTTTTTGGAAACGCACTCAAATTTTATGGCGCTATTGATTTCAAAGATATAGCAACTGAATTTCTAAAATTCATATAGACTTCGAATAAAAGTGTTCTTCTGTTAGCGGAGGATTACATATTTTCCGGAAAGTTGCGATGCAGCAGCCTTTGAAGTTTTGATTGCACAACCGCTTTACCTATATTCTGCGTTTCTCTTCCCATATTAAATTCCATCTTCCACCACACTTTCTATAGAAGATTATTACTCAACTGGCAGTTTCCAAGGGATGGGTGGTATATTATTGTTCAACCACTGTGGATAATCTGGTGATAAATGACATCCATAAATACAAAATTGTCCAACCACTTGGGTGTGGACTGGAAAATATCGCATTTTATATATCAACCAGGACTTGGAATAACTCCTCCTCTTTCAAAATTATAAAGAGCTTCCGTCCAGAATGTTAATTGTAGTGCATAATGATGCTGCAATTTTAGAAAACCCTTTATCTTTATTTACCTATTTCAGGGTTTCATACAAACATTTTACAGTTTCCGACAGATTGGGAGAATGATCATTGTTTGAGGGGGTGTTCCACCCACTGGAACTGAAAATGAAATTATAAAATTTTTGCTCATATTCATTATGATAAATGATAGCCTGTCCATTCAAACTCACAGAGCTTTTTCTCCTCGGCTAGATATTTTTTACGAGGAGTGAGGTGAGATATATCCCGAAAAATCGATATATCTATACACGAAAAATCATACAACTTGTAGTATATCTCGAGTGATCAACCACTGAATATACAGTCCCCTCCCCCCCTCTTATTTTTGGAACGATTATACATAAACAAGTGAAATTTGGAAACTGAATATTAAAGGTTGTAAACTTCCCTACTAGTGATGATACATGACGAAATCGTCAAAGATGACGTCACAAGGCCATTGTGACCAATAATTTTAAATGGAACCCTACAGCAAGCGACACCTCTTTTAAAAGGTATCGAAAAAACCTATTCAATTATACTAATTTTTATTTGTGTTCATGGCAGTTTTGGCAACTCGCTTTCAAAAAAGTAGCAGCGATCCTAATTCTTGATGAAACTGGACAAAATATTCATGCAGCAGAACGTATTTTTCATGGAAGATTTCCTGATCGACCCGTTTCGAGGACTTATGTAAGGGAGCTTCTTCGTAAGTTTGAAACAACGGGTAGTATTAATGATGCGAAACGATCTGGCAGACCACACATTTCTGATGAGAAAAAAATTTAAATACTGACAGAAGTAATAGGTAATCCTACTTCTTCAACAACTCACTTGGCATCTACCTGTGAAGTCAGTCGAAGTACAGTACACAGGGTGTTGAAAAAAAAACAAATTTCATCCATACAAATTGAAAATGGTTCATCAACTCTCAGACGACGACCCAGACCGAAGACTAAGATTTTGTGAAAATACGGAAACTAAAATTAACCAACAGCCAGACTATGTCAAAACAATTTGTTTTAGTGACGAAAGTACTTTCTATCTAAATGGAAATGTAAATACACAGAATGTGAGGTATTGGAGTGACGCAAATCCTCACCTGTTTCGTGAAACACATACCCAATTTCCCCAGAAGGTGAATGTTTGGGCAGGTATCCTAGGAAACCACATCGTTGGGCTTTTTTTTTAAATACTAATTTAACTGGTGAGGTTTATCTGGAGCTGTTGCGAAACGCAATGGAACCGATGATCCTTGCAATTTTGGAAGATAATCCAGATGAATTCGGCAATTTGGAAATAACATTCCAACAGGATGGTGCTCCTCCATACTATTGCGGTGCAGTGAGACGGTATTTGGATGAGGAGTATCGTGGTAGCTGGATTGGACGACGAGGTTCAACGGAATGGCCAGCTCGATCAGCGGACCTCACACCTTTGGATTTTTTTCTGTGGGGGTACCTCAAATCGAAGGTTTACGCCACTGAACCTGACAATATTGACGTTTCAAAACAACGTATTGTTGCAGAATGTGAGGGTGTTTCCGCAGACACATTTGCAAAAGTACGAGAAGAGTTTAAAAATAGGATATTTCACTGTCAGGAAGTAAATGGAGGTCACCTCGAGCAATTCCTTCGAGTAGATACTAATTCTTAAATCTGTAATTAATATCATACTGAATGGAATTTGAATTTTAATGTTTACTAATGAGCCATTAAAACTGCCATTAACACAAACAAAATTAGTATCATTGAATAGGTTTTTTCGATACCTTATAAAAGAGGTGTCGCTTGCCGTAGGGTTCCATTTAAAATTATCGGTCACAATGGCTTTGTGACGTCATCTTTGACGATTTCGTCATCTATCATCACTAGTAGGGAAGTTTACAACCTTTAATATTCAGTTTCCAAATTTCATTTGTTTATGTATAATCGTTCCAAAAATAAGAGGGGGAGAGGGGAGTTTTGAGAAGCACTGTATATACAGTGCGGCTTTCCATAGCCAGCCCCCTGTTAACTTTTGAACGGTTTGACGTATCACCGATACTACTTTTTGAAATGAAAGACATTGTGATTGCATAGATGACGGGGGTCAAGTGGCACATCGTTGGAAATATAATTCAATTCTCTTTCCAACCATTTTTGTTTTTTTCGATTTCATCAATACGTTGTTTCACAATATCTATTTGAAATGTAAAGTATGAGTGCGGATCTGAATGGTTCCCTTACCTCGATAACTTTTGAACGGCTTGATGTGAAACAATGGGACCGAAAATATTTTGAATGTTATTACCGATCCTACTTCCTGAGAGAAAATACGTTACAATTACTCAACAGAGGGCGTTGGGGGCACATCAACTTGAAAATTCCGAAAGGCATAGAGGTCGAGTTGTACATAGTTGAAAAGGTAATTCAATCTCACATTCCACCATGGTTGTTCTACGGAGTCACAAGTACGATGAGTAACACGAAATGCGGCCAATGGAGGATTCATGACATACATAATTTTTCATTTTCGGATTCGTTCCAAAACTTAATTGGGTATACAATCATTCATTTTTAATTACCATAACCATAACGGGCATCATTTATTGGATTTGGTGAATTGGTTTGAATTAAGAAGTTACCTAGAAATGACTAATATGAAGTTTGATTATTTCGTCCATGTTCAAGACCTTCTGATGTACAAATGATTATAACACTACTCACCTGCTTTTCATATCAACAATGAATGATCTCATTTGTATTTATTGAAGAGTTTCACTTAGAATGAATTCAGTATTGATACAACACAATGGTACGTACCCACCCCACTGTACGAAGAGTCATAGTATTAACGTTATAATAGATACATTGTAACGTTATGATTATTGTGTCCATAATGTCTCAATGACTATTTTGGAGTCGTTATATGTCCACCAACATAACAAAATCGTAGGTACGTTATATAAAAATCGAATCTTATACGTTATCTGCAACTGTTATGTTACAGCAAAAGTACAGCGTAATGAAATCGTTAGTGGATAATACTTCATATATATTGATAAATAGTTTGTGATTCAGTTGAATCTGTATGTTAAATAGGATAATACAACAAAAATGTTCATATATTGGCGGGATACATAATTTAAGTAATCTCGGGTTCAAAATGAAAAAAAAATTATATTAAAACATTGAACATCAAAAAAAGGATAAACAAAAATGTGGTTTTCCTTAATAATCATTGTTTTGCATATCATAACCATTCCATGGCTATTTTATCGAATAAACAATCCGAAAATGTGGTGGCAACTTTCCGTGCTGCACCCAAAAAATATGTATTGAAATATTTTATTTAGAATTCATTTTTAGTAAAATTTTTCAGGACTGAAAAATTGCCATTTTTTTTTCAAAAAATATTAATTCGATTGGTGTTAACAGAATTGCTCTATCTCGTCAACTTCTCAAGATATGGCCTATATTTCACTTCGAAGACCTTCAGATACCTGAAAATTTTTTAATAGTATACCAAAATCTTGTTTTTTATATATTAACCGTGGAAAGGTCCCTAGCAAAATCGTCGATGAGTTTGCAATGGGAGTTTTCCCGTATCTGTGCAAAAGTTACTCCCATTCTTTGTCCTGTCGTAGGCACAGACCACTCAGGCTAAGGCGGCGGTTACATTGGATAAGAATTCGTACGAAAATTTAGTCATACGAATTCGTACGAATCGATTATTACGAATTTCGTAGGCGTGTGTGGTTACATTGGATGAGTTCATTCAATACGAAAACAGTAGTGATTAGGGAATCTATACCAAAGTTGTATTATTTTGAATCATCACCATTACTGAAATATTTTTGAGTATAACCAAAAAGAGGGAAAATGGGTTGACAACTATTTTTTATCCAGAAATAGAAAAAGGGAGTTTGGAAGGTCATATGAAGAATTAAGAAGAAATAATGAAAAAAATTTCGAATACACGAGAATGATACAATCCACATTCGACTATATATTACAGAATATCGAGAGTCACATTTCTAAGCACTCAAATTTTCGGGAGTGCATATCGCCAAAGCATAAACTGATTGTAACATTGAGGTAAGTAAAAAGCAATGTTATTTTCATCAACGTATATTATCATTTATAAATTATGAAAAAGTATTTGGCTGAAAGTTGGTTAGATATCCTGCTGCAGTACCATCCGTATAATTATTAATAAAACCAGATGAAGATTCGTTTGTTAGCTGTACATGAGTCGGTGGCTGTGAGAACTCTGTTGAGGTCGTACTATATATCGGTGAGGGATCGGAATAAACTGACGAGAAGTCGATGGATGCTGAGTTTGAGGGGAAGAAACGGTTTCATGTTCCTGCATAACCAACTGTAAGATTTTGGATCTAAGAAACAGCTTTCTATACACGGCAGTGACTGAATATATGGGAGGAGACTTAGTAGAAAGTATGTGTCATCATCCTGCTTATGCACCAAATGCTGCTTAAGTTGTTGCAATTTTTCTTTTTCAATATGCATAAGTGCTTGTATTGCGTCATCTTTAACAATTTTTGTTTTTTTTTTGTGGAGAATTAGTTTTGTTTGATTTTGATTGATCCGTTGCTGACCTCCTCTTATTATTGGAGGAGGATTGTTGGTTTATTTCAGTTACAATTCCTGCTTGGGACTGATCGCCAGTTGCTCAATCCAGTTGGGACTGATCGTCAGTTTCAATTTCTATTTGGGACAGATCGTTATTGTTCATTGGACCTAATGTTGCATCTTCGTCCGTCTCAGCACCAGTTGAATACTGTGTAGCATTTTCAATATTACCTATCGTTTGTCTGGGAGAAAACTGATCTTTTATGAAGAGCATATTTTTGAAATATTGCCAATTTGATTGTGGTTCATTATCAGCGCCATCTCCACTCATTTTTTGGTCCAATTTAGACAGTTCCTTTCAAAAGGTATCACGTAATCCCCGCCATTTTTGATGCACAACATCACCTGAAAACATTGAAATAATTCATTGTTTGAATTCTTCAACATGTACATTATTTTGTTTTAGGTATCTTGGAACTGGCGCTACTTTTCGATCATTGGCATTTTCATTCCGAATGTCACATACAACTGTTTGACAAGTGGTTTATGAAACATGTGAGGCTATATGGAATACTTTATACCAAAAGCATATGCCTTTTCCAACATATTCAATGTTTTCGTCCATTGCTGAACAGTTTTATACAAAATGGAAATTTCGCAATTGTGTAGAAGCAATTGACGGCAAGCATGTCAGAATGAAATGTCCTGCGAAATCTAGGTCATTCTATTTCAATTATAAAAAATATTTTTCGATTGTGCTTCAAGGTTTGGTTGATGCGCGATACAAGTTTATAAGTATTGAAGTTGGAAGTTATGGAAAGCAGAGTGATGGTGGTATTTTCAGTACTTCATCGCTCTACTATCATCTTGAACAAAATACATTGTGTATCTGGACCGAAGGCGTTGCCGGGTACAAATATCATTGTTCCACACGTTTTCTTCGGAGATGCAGCCTATCCATTGAAGCCGTATCTAATGAGACCTTTGCCTAAACAAAATCTGTCACGGGAGCAAGAACATTTCAATTATTTCCGTTCCCGAGCAAGGCGCCTTGTCGAATGCGCCTTTGTTAAAATAACCTCAAAATGGAGAATTCTAAAAACGGAAATTAAAATTGCTCCCGACAAAGTCGATTTAATTGTGAAATGTATTTGCTTGTTGCATAATATAATTATTGATTTGGAGGGAAGCCCAGAGGTCATTCAGAATACTGACCCTCAAAAAACACGTGATCGAAACGTTGGAACACAAAGTTTTAACAGAGCTACTAATACTGCCTATGACATAAGGAACAAATTTATGCAATATTTCAACACTCATTGAAAACACTTTGGAAAATAAGACTGTTATTTAGTGTTAAAACACAAAAATTATTCTTGAATGAATTAAGTAGATAACGGACATACATACCTACTAGTTTCATTTCAGTCACTACTTCTTTCCATAATTTTTTGTTCAACTCTCTGTTGTGACACTCTTTGCTTTTTTGATCCCACAGGGATATCTTTTCGTGCACTAACGTTATCAATAATTCGCAATCCATTTTGTCACTCTTAAAACACCATACAAAACGCAAGCTAGTCGTACGAACAACTATGAAAGAAACAAAATATGTTGGTCGTATGGAAATCACGTATGAATTCGTGCGAATTCGTAACAAATGGTCGTATATGATATAACCACAACCATGTCAATATACGCATTTGTTCAATTCCGACGATTTCTTACGAATTCGTACGCATTCGTACGACTAACTTTTCGTACGAATTTTTATCCAATGCAACCGCCGCCTAATTATGGTAAATTATATATTTCTGAAATCAGAATATGATTTCTCACAATTTGATATCGAGGACCAGTCAGTCAGTCAAATTTAGGGGTATATACCCCTTAGCCGAATTTTTCAGTTATAAAAAATTGACAATTTATCCCTTCAAAAATGTGAACATGTACTAAATCTACCGTCCTGAATCGATTGGCGTTAACAGAATTGCTCTATCTCGTTTACTCCTCAAGATATGGCCTATCTTTCACTTCGAAAACCTTCAAATTCCTGAAAACCTGAAAAAATCATAATACTACACCAAAATCTTGTTTTATATATATTCACCGAGGAAAGTTCCCCAGAGAAATCGTCGATGAGTTTGCAATGGGAGTAACAGTCATACGGTAAAATATAAGAAGTAATGACGTAGGCACAGACCACTCAGGCTAATTATGGTGAATTATATATTTTTGAAATCAGAATATGATTTCCTACAATTTGATACCGAGAACCAGTCGATCGGATTACTTTCATTTTCAATCAAATTTAGGGGTATATACCCCTCAGGCAATTTTTTCAGGAATAAAAATTGACAATTTTTCCTTCAAAAATATGAACATGTACTGAATCTACCGTCCTGAATCGATTGGCGTTAACAGAATTGCTCTATCTCGTTTACTTCTCAAGATATGGCCTATCTTTCACTTTGAAGACCTTCAAATTCCTGAAAACCTGAAAAAATTAAAATAGTACACCACAATCTTGTTTTTTATATATTCACCGTGAGAAGTCTCCTAGGGAAATCGTCGATGAGTTTGCAATGGGAGTTTTCCCGTATCTGTGCAAAAGTTACTCCCATTCTTTGTCGTGTCGTAGGCACAGACCACTCAGGCTAATTATGGTGAATTTTATATTTTTGAAATCAGAATATGATTTTTCACAATTTGATGCCGGGGACCAGTCGATCGAATTACTTTCATTTTCAGTCAAATTTAGGGGTATTTAGGTATTTAGGAATAGAAAGGATTTTTAATAAAGTTATTGGAAATTTATACGTCCTGGAAAAGTTTTCAGGAATATACAATACATAATAGAAAATTCTGAGCAGTGTGTCTATAATCTCATTCTTCAAGATATTTCGAAATTCCAATATCGTTTTGGCGTAAAGGATTAACTTTCAGAATAATTTTTTTTTATATTATGAAAATTGAAACTATAGTCGATTTGATAATAAACTAAAATGTGAAGAATATCATATATTTTCAGAAAAAAAGCGCTATTCTATTAATTATTAGGTATATTTATAGAATATCAAATTGCTTCCATTAACCCGAATGAAGAATAACAAGATCCAGATACGCATTATATGCGCCATTTTATTTAGTTATTCTCGTAATATTCACCCCATCTCCCATCGCTGCACATTCTTTGCACCTGCGGAAATATAACAATATACTCTTAGAATTCCTTGAATTCCGCCCATGTTTTGACTTTAGTGTGGAAGATAAATCGAAACTAGTATATTATGCAGTTCTCCCACTTTATCAAATCTAATAGTTTTCTAATAAAATTTGGTACTTTGTAATTGTTATATTATCTGAAAATGATATCTGATATGAAATATATGTTAGGTATATGAGGAAAAGGAGTATAGCAATATTTTTTTCTTTACTGGAATGAACGAGAACGCAACGTCGTCAATTGCACTAAGTTCGATAATATTAGCCATCACTCTACGATCGTTCAACTTTGTGTTTATTTCTCCCTCTCTCTCACGATAAGATCATAAAATTGCATGTGTTGGTGCTTTGGAACATATCTATATCATTGAGGAGTTTGCTATATTTCATTAAGTATATTATCAACACAATCAGTTGAGCCACGGGAATAAGGGATACGATAATAATATACAACTGGAATTTATGTCCACATATATTTTCTGTGCCTACTGTTTGTTTTCAGTAAGCTGTATTTGAGCCTGGTGATATCAGGTTTCATTTGATGTACGTGGTATATAGCTATTGATATTTTACAATCGAAATTATATCGAAGGTCACGAATATGTTTTTTTCCCATGAATATGTGTTCATTCACTGAAGAGTCTCCGAAGCCATACCGCAGTTTCAGAGCTATAGATGGTTCTACGAGGGTATCCGATCTGATATTTGAGTATCATAATCATTCATAGTAGTGCTCTATGGTAACTAACAGCTTATTGGTGGAGCTTCGGATATCTCAGCTGTTGGGAAACTCTACCGGAAGAAGAAGGAGAAACAAGAACAACAACAACGATTTTCAGGAAGTTCAGTTGTCTGAGGTCGAGCATTCTTGATTCTTTGAACAGAATTTCTGATGGGTATCGTAATGGTTTGTTGAGGAGTATTTTCATGAATGTTTTCTGTAATACATCTAGTTTTATTAGATGTGACATTGCTACTCCACCCCAGCCCACTATTCCATATGTAAGGCGAGACTCTATGATTGCACAATAAATTGTTTTCATTCGGGAGGTGTCTAATATATTTCGTAAATACTTGAATCTATAAAGAGTGCTTCTCAATGTTTCAGTCATTTGGTCAACATGGAAGTTCCATCTCAGGTGTCTATCAAGTACCACTCCTAAATATTCGATTTTTTCTGCTGATCGAATTATTATATTATTTTCGATATCAAATGTGTCATATCGGGGTAGTAAATTGTCATAGCACGAGAATGGTAAGAATAATGTTTTTGGTAATTTATTGATAGTTTTTTATCAGCAAAGTAAAAAGTTTACTCATCTTCTACTTTAGTTTTGGGGTCGTACCAGCTATCAGCACGATACAATAATGCTGTTTCATCAGCAAAACAAACAAGGCTGCCTCAAGTATCGTGATGCAATATACCATCAATATATATTGTGAAAAGGATTGGCCCCAGACCTGTTCCTTGGGGAATTCCGCATTCCACGGTCCTTTTCCACTGTTATCAATTTTCACATATTGCTCTCCTTCTTTGAGATAACTCTCCATGAGAGTTATCTTCAGTAAAACAAATTTAACAAAGGAGAAATATTTGAGTTGATATGTTCCTTAAGCCAATATTGCGACTTCTTGCATTTATTAATTTCTGAAGTTTGTAGAATGTCGAGTTTGTAACTTTTTTGCTGTATATAATATTTCGAAATAGTTAACAAAACAATGTTTTCCAGCCGAAATGTGAGTAGCAGAAGTGAAATTTGTTTTTCCATGGACTCAACAGTTCCTATATTCTGATAATCGTTTTTTAAATGTTCTGCCTGTTTGGCCTAGGTAAAAGCTAGCACAAGAGCCGCACGTTAATTTATATAGTCCAAATTTATCAGATTTCTCAGTTTTATCTTTAATGTTCTTAATGAATTCACTTAAATTATTACCTGTTTTATATGCGATATTGATGTCATTTTTATGCAAAAAGGTGGAATTTTTTGGTAGGATGGCCTTAATATCTAATAACTTTGAAATTATGTTGTTCGTTTTGAGTAGGAAACACTTCTACTATAGCTTTTTTATATGTTCAAAATTTATTTCCGAGTATTCCACTAGAAGAAACTATCACTTTGGTAGATAATCTTCTGGTTAGGAATAACATTAATCCGATTATCAAACAAGAGATAAAAAACTTGCTCACAGTTTGTTTATCTCAAAATCATTTTCAAATAAACAATAGCTTCCATCCTTCTGATGAAGGACTGATAATGGGTAATCCTTCAATAGCTGAAATATTCATGGACAACTTGGAGAAAAAAATTCACAATAATCCATTGATTGAAAATATCTTATATTGGTAGAGGTATGTGAAAGACATTTTTGTATGCTTTGTAGGAACCGGAAGAAAATTACAATTGTTTTTCGACTTTATCAATGCAATTCACCCTTCAATTAAATTCACCAAGGAAATTATTCAGATCTTACTATAACACAAGAATAATGTCAGTAGCGATCTGTCATTGTCAACTACGTATGTGTGTGCCAATGTCCACTAGTTTTCTACCCGTAAGGGTGGCTAATTCCTTCCGAAATCCAAATATAAGGTATACCCTATCTATCAAAAAAAGAATCATCCAAATCGAAAAACCCAGTACAAAGTTATGCCTGATAGAATCGGTTAACGGACCAGAATTCAGAGGGTGAGGATCAATATCCTTCATTTCGCTACCCTTAGGGGTGGATTTAATCTTTAGAATTCAAATGGGACCAAATTCGAAGTACACCCTATCCACTGAAAAAAGAATTATCGGAATCGGACGCTTCAGTGAAAAGTTATGCGTGATCATACATAAAAAAACATGATGGAAAAACATAAAATATACGGGTCGAATAGAGAACCTCCTCCTTTTTGGTTTCGTCGGTTAAAAAATTAGTAATAAACATAACATTTCAATTTTCCAAAATCATTCATAGTCAGATATCACAATACATAGTACATCAACGCATCCATACCAACATAAATTTGCTGCATATAACAGTCTGATCCATATATTAATTAATATTCCGCTTTCATAAGAAAATTTCAATAAAGAATAAAATATAATTAAACAAATTGCTATTGATAACAGTTATAGTCCAAACCTCATGGCTAATATTCTTTCAAGAAAACTGTATGAAAAAGCTATAATAGAAGTGTTTCCTACTCAAAACGAGAAACACAATTTCAAAGTTATTACATATTTAGGCCCTCCTACCGAAAAAAATTCCATCTCTTTGCATAAAAATAACATCAATATCTCATATAAAACAGATAATAATTTATTAAGAACAAAAAGGATAAAACTGAGTAATCTAATAAATCTGGAAGATAGGCTCCTGTGCAATTTTTCACATAGGCCAAACAGGGAAAACATTCAAAAAACGATTTTCAGAACATAGGAACTGTTTTGTCAATGGATAAACAAATTCAACTTTTGCTACTCACCTCTTGACTGAGAAATATTGTTTCGCTAACGATTTCTAAATATTACATACAGAAAAGTAAGGTTATAAACTCGACCTCCTACAAATTTTAGAAATAAATGAATGCAAAAAGTCGCAATATTTGCTCAATGGCCAGATCAGCTCAAATAATTCTCCTTTGTTGAATTTGTTTTACTGAAGATTGAACAGGTCATGTATATAATCTCCGTTCTACTTAGCCTCATTCCTAATAAATACTTAGTATCTCAGTATCCTCAATATTCCTGATTAGATTCATATATACCTGCTACTACCTGAGTTGACTATTCAACATGCTACATCGTGATTGATGAGTTAGTATTATCTCTACTTGAAAAAGCTATGTTATAGCGAAACACGTGTCGTGGTTTTGTAAACCCAGTTTAGTGAAAATCATTTAGTGAAGTGAGTGTATTCTGTTCACTATAATATTGATTTCCATCAAGTATCGGCCGCATAAATTCAACATTCTGCTCATTTTCGAGGGTTTTATTAGCCCTGAACAGAGAAAAGTGACAACGCTGTGGTATCAGTTCAGTTACGATTTTATCCGGTAATATGCTCGTTAATTAGCGTCCGAAATTTCAAAATACGTAATCGGTCGCACGATGTGTATTGTGAAATACATTTCAACGTGCTGTGTGGTGTTATAAATAGTGGCTCAGGTGTAAAAGCGTCGGATTACAGTGGGTGTGATTCAGTAATTTTAGGTACATATTCAGAAATATAAATTTGGAATGAAATATGCGATAGAATTGCTGTTTTGGACAGTGAGTCGAATCCTTCCTCAGGTAAGGAGTACGTATTTTTTTTTGGCATCTTCTCAAAATAAGGAAAGCAATAGTGATTGTTCGCATTTCCTCTGCAAAAATGGATTCCGTCACAATATTCTGCTGTGTGTCATCAGCTAATTGAATTAATCTGAGCATTTTTATGAATTGCCTGTTTGAAAAAAGTATGGATTGACCTCCTGTTTCAGCTTCTCTAGTGAATTACTTGGTTGGCTGGGTGGAAGAAAAACTAATCAATTCTAAAATTGTAATCAACAAAAGCTCTGAATACAGACAGAGAATTGCCCTGAGAATGTCGAAACTGCTTTCACTTACCGTTACGTATTTCCCTTGGAATACTTCCATCGAAATCCTGGAATCCTTTCAGTTAGCACTTTTCTTGGACCAGACTTTTCCAACTTTCAAGATTCAAGCATAACTTTTCACTTGATACTTTCTGTTCTCTCTAGAGTTTGTGAAACTTCATTCCAATGGAAATGAAACAATGGTTTAAGCTTACTAGAAGAAACTGATGTAGTTTCAAGTTCTGTATTGAAATATTATTCATTTATTTATTTAGACTGTTCTACAGAAATAGATTTCCAATTACAGAACAGGAATTAAGTGGAAAAAAAGAACTCGTAAAATAATACCAACATCAGTAGAAATTTAAGACTAATACGCAATTTGCACAGAAGACTAACAATAGAAGAAAGCGTCTAATACAGGAATGTTACTGCTGAAAGTGAAAGTTCCGAATTTGTCTCACATTGCAATAGAATATATCAAGTTGATCACTTACTAAATTATAGTTGCTACACATAGCAGGGGGGATTTTTATATACAGAGTGGGCCATTGAAAACGAAACAGCGGCTCTATAGGTCTGTAGAACAGAATTATATAAAAACGCTCGGACACGTCAACTACATTTTCGAGGGGGACATCGTTCGCGATGGAATTCACCTGAAATACATTCCATCCCTCGGAGCTGTGACCGCCACCCCTAAATTTTTGAATGGCAACATATGGCAAGTGATACCTCATTTGGAAGGTATTTTCCTTCTTAATATCAAACAACAAAAAGAAAAAATATCTATTCGTTATAGGAACTTGAAGTTGTGAAATCACTTTTTATTCACTCAATCAATAAAAACAATATCTGATAAAGCAACTGTCGCAATAATTATTATTGTCAATGAACTAAATGTTCAAACTGTCCACCACCCATTTACATACAATAGTACAAGTTCTGTTCAAAACGAGACGTAACATTTCGTAGCATTTCCGGCAATATTCGACGGCATTCTTCAATAATTCTCCTTTGTAAATCTCCCAGAGATTCTGGTTCGGTTGCAAAGATTTTGTTTTTCAAGTGATCCCACCGAAAAAAGTCGAATGGGGTTGAATCAAGAGATCTGACTGGCCACTCTATAGAGCCTCTTCTTCCAATCCAACTTCCAGGAAACATTCTATCCAAAACCGCCCTAAGAGGCTGTGCATAATGTGGAGGTGCCCCGTCTTGTTGAAATATCAAGTGGTCTTCATGGTAACGATCGTAATTTCCAAATATGTCTACTAATTTTGGATAAACAAATTCATTCAATAATTCCATATAAGTTTCTCCTGTCAGGTTGCCATCGAGAAATACTGGTCCAATCAAACGGTCCCCAGAAATACCGGCCCAGACATTGAGTTTTTGGGGAGTTTGAGTAAGTATGGACTTCGTGGAGAATATGTGGATTGGCATCTGACCAATAACGACAATCATGACGATTCACAGTCGAATTAAAAAATTATGTAGAATCAGAAAAGCAGATGTTGAGAAGGAAATTCTCATCATCTATTCTCGTAGTCATAATTTCAAAAAATTCCTGTCGCTTATCGAAATCATTCTCATTCAATTAGTGTACCAAATGTATTTTGTAGGGGTGGAATTTATGATGTTTCAGGATTCGGCGGATACTGGTTCTACTGATATTGGTAACACTAGCCAATTTACTTGTACTCAATGTTGGGTCTGCATGAACTTGTCCTAAAAGTGCAACATCAACAGCTTCATTACTCAACGGAAATTCACGTTTCTTGTTGGCTACTGATCCAGTTTGACGAAATTTTGCACTAATTCTAGAACGTATTTTGTAGCAACAAGTTTATCTGGATGCGTTTCATTGAACAAATTAGCTGTACGGTTACCGCACTCATCATTCTTCAAAAAAAATTGTTTATATTTCAACTCTTTCCGCGATCGTATACACCATTATTGCAGAAAGATACTCAGCAGCTTTATTCAAGTAATTCACTTTAATGTCGTTCAATCAAAGATCAGTTTGACACTAATAGACGTCCACAATTGCGATTTGACGAAAAACATTAACTTATACATCTTTTTGTTGTATTCGCATTTGAGTCGAATTCGAGAAAACGTCTTTTTATCGATTCTTAAGAACCTTAAATTTTTTTCGATCAAGTAAATGAGGATGGAATAAAAATTTGATCATTCAAATCCTTGACAATGATAATCATCTTTGAACAGTTGCATTGTTAGATGTTATTTTTATTGATTGAGTGAATAAATAGTAATTCACGTAACAAGTCCGGAAAATAGAGTTTTTTTGGACGAATAGACAAAATTCTAGGACAAGCCGTAGGCGAGTCCTGGAAGTCTGTGAGTCCAAAAAAACTATATTCGGGCGTGTTGCGTGCAATATTTTTTCGGCAACCGTGTAGAATAACGAATCAATGAGACGACATATTTCTTCATTTCTTTATTATACATCTTAATTCTTATTTGAATTAAACAGAACAGAACAGAAAATAATACATATTAACAGAAACATTCTAATTCTTATTTATAATAATATTTATATTAAAATTCGAGCAATTGCTTATATTGAAAGGATTCAATTTGTTTGAAATGCTCGGTATATTTAACTAATTTCATATGAACTGTCAGCCGTTATTTCGTTGCTATGGTAATGATCAACTGCATTCATCAAAATCATACCTACCAAGATTTTCATATTTACAATAACAACAACGACGTGATTCTTTCCGGTCTAGTCCGGGAAGTACGTACTTCCCGGACTAGGCCGGAAAATGCTATTTTCTCGGAGAAAAAGCGTCCGGGAAGTGGGTACATCCCGGACGGTTGCCGAAAAAAGTGATTTCCCAACTTCAAGTTCCTATATCTCGAAAACGAATCGATAGAATTAGTTTATTTCTGTTGTTTGATTTTGGGAAGGAAAATACTTTTCAAATAAGGTATCACTTGCCATATGTTGCCATTTAAAAATTTAGGGGTGGCGGTCACAGCTCCGAGGGATGGAATGTATTTCGGGTGAATTTCATCGCGAACGATGTCCCCCTCGAAAATGTAGTTGACGTGTCCGAGCGTTTTTATATAATTCGGTTCTGCCGACCTACAGAGCCGCTGTTTCGTTTTCAATGGCCCACTCTGTATATATATATATATATATATATATATATATATATATATATATATATATATATATATATATATATATATATATATATATATATATATATATATATATATATATATATATATATATAAATATATATATATATATATATATAGAGAATAAGAGAAATCTGTTTCGAATCCAAAAGAACCCACCATCCGTCTACAGCCTGTTTTATGGTTTCCCAATCATCAGAACGGCTTGTGGTCTCTTTCAAATTCGCATCAGATTTCTCGTAGGTTAATAGCCTTAGGCCAATACAAACATGTGAACTGCATCAGATTATTGATAGTGACACCTATAATCTGTGCGGTGAAGCTCAAACCTAATATCGTGGAATTTTAATAGCACGAAATTTCGTGCATATTAACAGGTCACCAACAAATGTGACAGATAGGCCTACCCACGAAACCAATAGACGTACTCCTCATGCGTTTAACGCAAACAAATATCGAGGATAAGTGAAATCTGTTTCGAATCCAAAAGAACCACAAGCCGTCCTGATGATTGGGAAACCATGAAACAGGCTGTAGACGGATGGTGGGTTCTTATTCTTATTCTCGATATTTGTTTGCGTTATACGCATGAGGAGTACGACTATTGGTATCGTGGGCAGGCCTATCTGACACATTTGTTGGTGACCTGTTAATATGCACGAAATTTCGTGCTATTAAAATTCCACGATATTATGTTTAAGCTTCACCGCACAGATTATAGGTGTCACTATCAATAATCTGATGCAGTTCATATATATATATATATATATATATATATATATATATATGTATAAAGTTATATGAGAGTCATTTCTTTGGATGAATCTTTGGATGGATATATATATATATATATATATATATATATATATATATGTTTAAAGTTATATGATAGTCATTTCTTTGGATGAATGGCGACTAACAAATGTCTGAATTTATTAATAAAAGAATTTCCCGTATGATGCGTACTTTCTGCCGGACACTGTATTATCTATCTTTTTATTGGTATTAATTCTAGTAGTGTATTGGAGGTTTTCTTCAGCCTCATATGCGATCACCTCGCTCATTATGGTTGTTAGGCAAACCTTCTCGCCTGGAAAATATGCCGAACTTACAATCGAGCTTCTGGCTCCGTCCTCTGATGGCGTGGTTAGAATAGCTGTTATATCGGCGGTGCAAAGCACAGGAATCAGTACACAACTTACCCTGTCACTAAAAGCAATTCATGCATGAGGCTTCTCCATACCTTTTTCTACGAAAATCAAACCTTGTCAAACCTTCTACATATCACAGGGCTGGCCGCCTTAGCGTGATGGAGTTTTACTTGTAGAATCCTGATCTTTGAGCTCTCTTTTTCCTTAACATGCATATTGTTACAGCGCGCCACTTTGCGGTCATTAGATATACAGTCTTCCTCTCTTTCTCTCGGGAATGTATAGATGGGGTCAAAGTATCACCAGTACTTCATATAACTTTTGTTCCTAAAAGCCTTCGTTACCAAATTACGGGCCCTCAAAGTTACAAAATGAAAAATGTTTTTCTTTGATAACTTTCAAAGTGAATGTTCAAAATAATCTAAATTTTAGTGATTGACTATACAAATGAATTCCCTCGATGAGCTTTCATGCAGGAGTCAGTTGTTTTGCTACAAAGTTAGGAACGGACTATCCCCGATGGTCCACACCCCAAAACTTTGAAATGACTGGGATTTGTCAATATGTTTCAACGAAACAAGGTTACCTGGACAATTTGCTGAATAAAAGTACTCGTGTGGAAAATCGATCGGAGCAACGATTTTTGATAAAAATGCATTTTTGTTCGACGACATCCAACCTGAGATGTCTACCATTATTCGAAAAATTAATTTGTAATGAGAAACGAAATGATAGGTATAGTGTTCATAACGAATTTCTATCATGTAAACACGTTTACCTTACAAAACTCATGGTGTAAATAATCAATCGCAAGACTCAAGAGCAAACAGAAATGCAAAATCCGCTACAAAAACTGCTCTCAATACATTTTCTTAGTCGGCGCAAACACCCTCTCTGCACTTGAAATAGCATGCCAGGGTCGTTTCGTATGGCTTCACAATGTAATGTACTTCTATTCAACTAGGCATATCTGGTGTGAAAAGGTGTAGCGTAAACGGGGCTTTTCAGATGCCCCCACAGAAAGAAATCCAATGGATTTAAATCGACCGCGGTGGCCATGAATATGGCCCACCTCTACCAATCCATCTATTGGGGAAAATCTGGTTCAGATGGTCCCGCACAATCAAACTAAAATGATGCCATCATGCATAAACCGCATATCTCTTCGACTTTGCAATGGAACATGTTCCAAAAGTCCAAATGAACTCCAAATAACGTTCTCCATTCAATCGGTCATGTAGAACGAATGGTCCTATAAGATGGTTTTCTATGATACCAACACAAATATTCACGTTGAATTTCCGTTGGTGTTTGGTTTGCAATATCCCATGGAGATTTTCTTTGGCCCATATGTGGAGATCATGAGAGTTGATTACTCCATCTCTACTGAAACCTGCTTCATCAGTGAATAAAACTCGAGTAATAAAAGTCCTATCCTCTCTTTGCTCATCCAGGAACCAATTGGCATATTCCAGTCGTGCTGGAAAATCTTCAGGTGTCATGGCATGTACCTTCTGGATGTGATATGGGTGGAGCAGTTGTTCCCTAATTATTCTATGAATAGTGGACTTGGATGTATGGAACTGTTCTGAAGGTTTCTGATGCTCATTGAAAGATCATCAGCGACAGCTTCCAAAATATTTTTCTCCAATACAACGGTACGCACAGCCCTAGGAGCGCCCTCACCACCTCGTTTTGGCAAAACTGAACTTACACTTATATCGAAATAAAACAACAGGCTCCAATTGATTATCCATAAGACATACCTGTCTTCCTCGAGCTGCGATCGACACGCTCGAACGTTTCTCTTGCTGGTAACGTTCGATTAGGAAAATGCTAGGCATACAGACGACGGGATTCTGCAGCAATATCGAATGCTCGTCCATACATTGAATGCGTATCTGCATATTCGTTGAATGTAAACTGTTCGGCCATATCAAAACACTTCAAACTATCCTATCAGAATATTGACAATACAATGAAAACGCACCACTCAACAAAACAAAATCGCATTCCTGTTGTCATTTTTTATCCACACTGATTTTATTTCTTTCTACAAGGTGTTTTTGTCAACATCTGTGGAAGAAATGGAACATAAATTCATTCACCGGATATTTTTCACCTATTCATGTGCAGCCGTTTCTGTAGTTTATTCGTTTGCTTTTCATTAGTTATGTCTTTCGATCTGCGTTTTTTCAGCTAAATTCATCTTCGGGTAAAAGATTTTCTCCCATGAAATTATACTTATCAGTGAAACTCCTCCACATTTAAGCTGTGAATACGAATTTGCAACATCCAGATGTTGAGTTTCAGAGATTCAGATAACACAACACGAAACGTGCTTATTCCACGCGTACATACAAAATATGGACTGAATTCGATATTTCATAGTGGAATAGCTTGTTAGTTCATAAACACTACGAATCTACATAATTTGATATTTCATTTGAAAAAATAACTACATTGTTAATGAAACTTTCAACTAGATACTGTACTTTTTGTTCACTACTTTATTTTAGTATATTTTGTTTTATCCCTGTTATAAATGTTGTTAAATTAACGTTAGCATTAGTATTTCTACTGTGAAAATTTTTTCATTTCAAATAATGGTGGACGATCGCGTTTGATGTCGTCGAGTAAAACTGCATTTTCATCAAGAATCGTTGCTCCGATCGACTTTCCACACGACTACTTTTATTCAGAAAATTGTATACGTAACCTTATTTTGTCGAAAACTATTGAAAAATTATCTGTCATTTCAAAGTTTTGGGGTGTGGACCATCGGGGGTAGTCCGTTCCTGACTTTGTAGCAGAACAACTGACTCCTGCATGAAAGCTCATCAAAGAAATTCATTAATAATAATAATAATAATATACTTCAATCGACAATAAGTTATCAAAACCATTACAATGATGTCCATAACAAATTGCCGAGAGCGTCAGTAAATGAAAGTATACACAGTAAACATAGAAGACAAGAAATATAACATAAATTATGAATAAAACACGACTACCGACGAACCACAGATATATAAATGTATACAACAAGACATACAGTGGTCCCAACAACCTCTTAAGAAAAAAATTCGTCAAGTGTGTAAAAGTTCTTTTGGGTCAAGAAGTCTTTGAGCCTATTTTTGAAAATGAGAATATTTGGCGCACTTTGCACTTCTTCAGGTAAATTATTATAGATTCTGCAGCCATTGTAGTACAAGTTTCTTTGGTGAAACTTAGTTGAGTGCCTTGCTGGAAGTGAATTGTTCTTAAATCTGGTAGAGTAATTATGCTTCGATCTATTGCAGGATTCTTATGAACATAACACGATATTTCGTATATGTAAGTATCAACTACGGTTAAAATTTTATTATTTTTATAAGACTCCCTGCATGAGTGTCCCCAGGGAAGATTACAGAGGATTGTCAACGCGGATTTTTGTGAGCTTAATATTCTTGAACAATCAGTGCCAGCTCCCCAATTCATGATGCCATATCGAATTTGAGAGTAAAAATTCGCATAATACAGAGTGAGGAGTATTTTTTGACTGCAGTGCTCCTTTAATGACCTCAGGGCATAGCAAGCAGATCTCAATTTACCACATAGATTTGTTTAGTCAATCACCAAAATTTAGATGATTTTGAATATTCACTTTGAAAAATATCAAAGAAAAACATTTTTCATTTTATAACTTTGAGGGCCCGTAACTTGGTAACGAAGGCTTTCAGGAACAGAAGTTATATGAAGTACTGGTGATATTTTGACCCCATCGATACATTCCCGAGAGGGAAAGAGGAAGTCCAGGGACACCCTGTATATATTATTCCTCTGAGATACTGGTGGGATTAAGTTTGACAATACTGCCTCCGTTGTCCATAGTCATTTCATGATTGTTGTGATGTTTCGTTGACGATGCACGCTTATCGTGAAATAAATATTTACTTTTCCAAGAGTCGTTGGGATTCACAGTTTACCATGAAATGATTCCTTCGTGTCGATTACATTTCAGTCTTCCATTTGGATTCAATAGGATTACGCATGCGAAACCACAATTGGAGAAAGCCGAGTGGAACGGTGAATTATAATTATATTTAATTCAAGAAATCCACACCTGTAAAAATTAAATTTTTATTCTTCAGCAACGTGTTTGTTTAATGATGAACATTTATTTTGAAATCTCGTCGATTGCTATGAAGTCATATTATGACAAGTAAAATTTTTAAATGAAGAATGATATTGCATGTCATTTCTAATGCGATAAAAAACTAATGTCTTCCAATAGTCTTTTACCCTGACTTAACAAAATTTTTAACTCTTTCGATTGTTGCATTCCAGAATATTAGACTAAATTCATTTCGCTGATTAGTCGAAAACAGTGATTGCTTCTGAGATTAATAATTAGTTTCAAATTTTGTAATGGGTATTAACTACGTAACCGTATTATTCTTCTGATGCAATTTCAATCAACCAGTACAAAATATAACAGATATACGCAATGGACCGCTGTAGACAAATGTCGGTCTAATATATATTTCGAACCTATTTGCACAATGTTAATAATTTATGGTCAAATTAAAAAAATATTTCAGCAGTTGTAAAAATGCAATAAATTTAAATAAGTTGATAAATAGGTTCCGTTTTTCGTATGATGTTGCAAAGTCACATATCCACTGAGACCGATATTCTTTTTATTTGCAACCACAATAAAAAAAATTGTTATTATTTCAATGCTTGTATGTATTGAAAATGGGAACACCGATAAAAAATAACTGATGCGTTTTTCAGAAATGGTTGCAAATGTAATTGATTATTTTAAACTTTATTTCTGTTCAGTCATCCGATTTGCAGAACTTTTGTGATTTTTTCGAACAAATTACAATGAAAAACTTGATCAAATGACCAAAAACGGAGTTTCGTAACTTTTAGAGGGTTGCAAACTTAATGCATGTTGCAAAACTAGGTAAGCCTAGTTTGCAGAACTTTTGCAATTTTCAATGCAAAAATAAAGCATGAAAACGTTTTCTGCAATTAAAATAATGTTCCGTTCATCGCAGACTTATGCAAAATTTTAGAGTTTGTTTTCATTGATGCACTAATATACCATTGGAGTTTGAAAACTTCTGGAATTAACGTCAATTGATTGTCTATATCTACTTGCCTTCTACCTGAATTTCAGAGTTTCAATTGTAGGTTTTCACTTTTGGCCAAACCGTTTTTGAGTAAGGATAAAATGATTGGCTTATTTGCTATACTACTAAGTAGATATCAATATATTATTCTCATCAGACCGACTTTCCTGCATTTCTATTTCCATTTCTCCAGTATTCACCTCGGGTTTATTTCAAACAGAGTTGCAGACAAACAGCATATTTGTCTAACTCCTTCCGTTTTAAAAAAAAAAATTAATTCGACGAAAAAATCAACTGAAAAGCAAAAAATAAAATAAACCTTCTTAGTCTGAATGATAGTTGAGCTCCTAAACTAATGTAAGTAAATGATTTTGAGTCGGCGCCAAACAAACAATTATCGAAGATCATCATCTATGAAAGAAGTCATCAAAACGCAGCCGTGCATCTCGCTGCCATCATTTTACGCTTCACCTATTTCTATTGCTAGTTTGTTTGGCGCCGACTCAAAATCAATTACTTACATTGGTTTAGGAGCTCAATTATCATATAGACTGTGAAGGTTTATTTTATTTTCTGCTTTTCAGTTGATTTTTTCATCGGTTTAATTTTTTGTTAAAAAGTTTTTATTTTTTACTTTTCAGTTCCGTATTTCGTCGGTTTAATTTTTTGTTAAAAAGTTTTTATTTTTCAATTTTTTGTGGCTAAAATCTACCAATTACTACCTACTTGTTTTCCGATTACTTCCAAAATACTTACTTACCCACCTCACTTCAACTATTACCAGTTAAATAATATGATTATCTACTTTTACTATTTGTTGTAATATAAATTATTTCCGTTGTTCTGGTTAGTTTATTTCATTACTTTGTAAATCATTCCATCCTCTCATAAAATATACTGATTTTGACGGAACAAGAATAATGTCAGTAGCGATCTGTCATTGTCAACTACGTATGTGTGTGCCAATGTTCACTAGTGGAAAATCAATTATCCCCTATTTTTCTACCCGTAAGGGTGACTAATTTCTTCCGAAATCCAAATATAAGGTCTACCCTATCTATTAAAAAAAAATCATCCAAATCGAAGAACCCAGTACAAAGTTATGCCTGATAGAATCGGTTAACGGACCAGAATTCAGAGGGTGAGTGATCAATATCCTTCATTTCGCTACCCTTAGGGGTGGATTTCATCTCTTAAATTCAAATGGGACCAAATTCAAAGTACACCTACTGAAAAAAAAATTATCGGAATCGGACGCCTCAGTAAAAAGTTATGCGTGATCATACATAAAAAAATATGATGGAAAAACATAAAATATACGGGTCGAATAGAGAACCTCCTCCTTTTTGGTTTCGTCGGTTGAATACCTTCTGTAACGTTGATTGAACTCGCTATTTTTTCTATATCGTATTATTTGTTATCAGAGAAGTTATTCGATCTAGTACCGGAGACGATAAATAAAAAATCAACCATAAAAATCGGCGGATAGCAATTTAGCTCACCGATATGTTTATTGGTTTATAAATGCTTATCTATAATTAACTCTTGTATGTTTATCATCTGCAAACAGAAAACTATATCCACCATTCATGCATATACCAGATATCATTTCACTAGGATTTTTTTCTTGCTATGACGTGTTCACCTATGCGTTCATAAACAATTTATTTTTGCTTCCTGTTTCACCCACTGGTTTGGGGATCATGGCATACATGCATGTGAATATAATTAGGCTGAAAATAGATAACAGAATTATTCATGATATTTGTAATATACCGTGTGTCCATTTATTAATTCTTTTATATCTTGAAAATAAGCACATATTGAGATTAACTTTGGGGGAAAATCTTTTTCGGCTCCCCATTTTGCTCTTTTTAGAAATATTTTCAACATGAATACCTCAGAAGAGGTTATCTTGAACGATGGAAGATAGTGACTAAAGTTTATCTTTCAGTCGCAGATGATTCCACATCTGATTTTATGAACATCCTGTTCATATTTCCAAACAAATCAATTTTCAACTGTTTTCTTACAGATATTGATTCACTATTTCTTGTCGATTTATGATTTTTTCTATTCTTACTGCTAATGCAGGTCATGATGAGTGAGGCATAGTTTTTTTTTACACGCTTTATATTAGCTTCACTTGTATGTTTGTTTGTTAGTTTGTTTGTTTGTTTGTTTGTAACCGACTCAATTGGGCGCGATTTTGACCCACTTCCAGACGTCCGAGAGATTTGAAATTTGGCGGGTGTACATAATTCCGGTGACAATGCATTGAGAAATTTTTGTGTGAAGAAAAAACAAAATGCCGACTCCAATATGGCGTACGAGTTTTGTGATTATGGTCCGATTCGCTTCAAAATTGGTATCCTAGGGTTTTTGTGGTCGGAGATTATGATTATTTTGTCAAAATTGAAAAATTCAAGATGTCGGCTCCAAAATGGTGGACGAGTTTTGTGATTATGGTCTGATTCTATTCAAAATTGGTATGTGGGGGTTTTTGGGGTCGAATAATATGATTCTTTTGTGAAAATTGGAAAATTTGTGATGACGACTTTAAAATGGCGGCCGAGTTTTGTGATTATGGTCTGATTCTATTCAAAATTGGTATGTGGGGATTTTTGGGATCGAATATTATGATCCTTTTGTAAAAATTGGAAAATTCAAGATGGCGGACGAGTTTTGTGATTATGTTCTGACTTTATTCAAAATCGGTATGTGGGGGTTTTGGGGTCGAATATCATGATTCTTTTGTGAAAATTAAAAAATTCAAGATGGCGGCTTCAAAATGGTGGCCGAGTTTTGTGATTATGGTCTGATTCTATTCAAAATTGGTATGTGGGGGTTTTTGGGGTCGAATATTATGATTCTTTATAAAAATTGAAAAATTCAAATGGCGGCTTTAAAATGGCGGCCGAATTTTGTGATTATGGTCTGATTCTATTCAAAATTGGTATGTGGGGGTTTTTGGGGTCGGATATTATGATTCTTTCATAAAAATTGAAAAATCCGAAATGGCGGCTATAAAATGGCGGCCGAATTTTGTGATTATGGTCTGATTCTATTCAAAATTGGTATGTGGGGATTTTGGGATCGAATATTATGATTCTTTTGTAAAAATTAAAAAATTCAAGATGGCGGACGAGTTTTGTGATTATGTTCCGATTTCATTCAAAATCGGTATGTGAGGGGTTTTGGGGTCGAATATCATGATTCTTCTGTGAAAATTGAAAAATTCAAGATGACGGCTTCAAAATGGTGGCCGAGTTTTGTGATTATGGTCTGATTCTATTCAAAATTGGTATGTGATGGTTTTTGGGGTCGAATATTATGATTCTCTTGTGAAAATTGAAAAATTCAAGATGGCGGCTTTAAAATGGCGGCCAAGTTTTGTGATTATGGTCTGATTGTATTCAAAATTGGTATGTGGGGGTTTTTGGGGTCGTATATTTTGATTCTTCTGTAAAAATTGAAAAATTCCAGATAGCGGTTTTAAAATGGCGGCCAAGTTTTGTGATTATGGTCCGATTCTATTCAAAATTGGTGTGTGTGGGGGTTTTTGGGGTCGGAGATTATGATTACCTAATTTGATGAGATTATTCCATTTTTTATTCCTGCAAAAATATTATAAAAATAATAGTTTGAAAAAAACTAAAAGACACGCCTTTATTAATAAACCACACTAAAAGGTAGGAAATAAATAATAGTTTAAAAAACTAAAGAACACGCTTTTATAGAAAACCAGACTAAAAAATAGAAAATAAGAAAAAATTCATTTTATTTCAAAAAAAGCGTGGGGTGCATGGTATCAATAATTATATAGTACATTACACACCGAGGCGATACCATGCACCCCACGCTTTTTTTTAAATAAAATAATTTTTTTTCTTATTTTCTATTTTTCAGTCTGGTTTTCTTTAAAAGCGTGTTTTTTTAGTTTTTTCAATCTATTATTCATAGATTTTCGGGATATTGACAGCAGAGAGTCGTTCCAAGATTCTACGTTTACTATTATAGTTTTTTCCTTTATGGACATATTTTCTATAGGTAGTACAACTAGGGTTCTGCATAAATCTTCATTTCATTCAATATCGGAATTTAAATGCCATTCTTCAGTCGCGGAATCAGAAAGAATACTAAGAGAACACATGGCAATTTAAAAAATTAAGATAATGTACTCATAAAATGAGATAATGCGGTAATCATACAGAAGCATACTGAATACATAGTTTTCATTTCATACAAATTTGATGAAAATGAAATTGAGATAAGTAAGCGAATGATTTCAATGAATTCAACGCTCTGATACGAGAAAATCATTTAAAAAAAACTCAGAATTTTGGAAGGAATGAAAGTTCCATTGATAAAACTGTAATCGATATTTCTTCGAAAGTTTCGAGTGATCTAGAAAAAATGTTATAGTCAGTAGTTATATCACAAGTGATGGATATTTTGATGAGACCAAACTTAACTTAATTTTTTTAAGAAATTTGGTCGAGTGGTATTTTTGCAACAATATTGGCGGAAAATATGAAAGTATATTCTACCTCAAATATCCGTCACAAGATTATATACCATTACAAACATACCCTTAAAAAATGGTGTTACTTCCTCTACGTTTCATTCGAATTCCTTCTAGGAAAGTGTTGGACAGTGACTTGGACATCATTTGACAATAAAATCTATCTATCATAGCAAAAAGCGTGTATTGCCTATGTACGGAGTGCTTGGTGGGGATAGTCAAATCGATAGCAGCGCCTGCTGTGGCAGAAATGTGCAACAATGTCGGGACTGTCAAATTTGTTTTGATAATTCCTTGTTAATTTACGTTGAATTCGTTGTGTAGTGAACTGTACAAATAACGGATGACATAGTTTGTGTAAATTTCATACTTTTCCAAAATCTGCATGGAAATTGGAGCGAAGAAATAAATTGCTAGCTGTTGTGAAAACGATAAGGTAAGTGTGGCAACCTCATTCAACGATTTCACTGAATCAACCTTATTTTCGCGATATTATGAGTTCACACGTTTGTACAAACGTTTTATGGGAAGGAGAAACATAGTAGTCTCAGAAAATCAACCAATAACTGGAAAAGTAACTGAAATGAATCCAGCTCAACTCAACAACAACGCAGGGTACTCACATTCTGATATGTTTTGTAGGATATTAATTTCACTGAGATTTTCCTAATGATATGGTCTTGTATTGAATGACTTTGTCGGTTATTTTTCAGTTCTCCAACATTTCTCAATTCTGCCGGAGCTAATTCATTAGAGTGCATTCACTATTGAGACAGCATGTTTGTCCTTCCCCCACTCAATGAAAAGTTTACCTCGAAGGTGTCCGAAGCAAGGAATCTCATAGGCGTACCAAATGATTTAGTAGAAGAGATAGACAAGACGTATTATGATTTTGATAGCATAAATTTTTTCTCCGCCACTGAAAAGTACTTACGTCGGACCCCAGGGCATTTTTGCAAGGTAACAGTAAACGAAATTGAATAAACTACACTGGATACAAACTCATTAACCTAACAAACGTAACCTCTCAACCGCTGCATGGCATGACACTGCTTGGACCAATCTATAGGGATTTTTTCGTGACAAAAATACTAATAGGATACCGACCGCGCCATCATAAGAAAAACGGTCTGTAGTTATATCCAATTATGTTTCCTACTCGCGAGTGCCATTGCTGAATTTGTTATGAAGATTCAAATGAAGAAAACTTATTTTTTTTGTTTTTCCTTGTAACATGAAAACTAATGAAGCAATCTAGATGCTGCAATGGACAAGTTGCAGAGAATCAAAATGCAAAGAAAATGAGCCTCGATCGGATTATTAATAACGGAGAAAAACTGAAAAAACCATAAAAAATCAGCGTTATGAAAAAAAAAATATTATTTCGCCACTTTTTGAGATGCAGTGCAGGCTTTCCACGACGTAGCGGTGATTAATATGTACTTTTTGTGTGAGAAATTGAGGCTCCATCGGATCATTAGCTTTGGCATAATTACAATCTGAATTTTTTATTGCACTTTATTGCAGCAGACCTGGATGCTCCATAAGTGGTTTGATTTCAATTTTCCTGGAAGATTTTGGGAGAAGAAGTATAGTACTAATAAATGTCCATTCTCATTCTGCATTTGAATGCTGCGAAATAGGTGAGAAATACTTGCAAACATGACCGAAAACCAGCGAGTGCATGAAAGCGGCTCAGGAGTGGGGGTAGAGCAGCAGATTCATAACACGTGCAGCGCGTTCGTATTACTACCCCTACTCCTGAGCCGCTTTCATGCACTCGCCCGTTTTCGGTCATGTTTGAAAGTATTTCTCACCTATTTCGCAGAATTTCAACTCAAAATGAGACTCGTCATTTCGTAGCACTGAACTTCTCTCAAAATCTTGCAGAAAAATTGAAATCGGACCACCTACGGAGCATACAGTTCTGCTACATGAAGTGCGTTAAAAATTTCAGATTGCAATTATGCCAAAACTAATGATCCGACAGCGCCTCAGTTTATCACACATAAAGTAAATATTAATCACCACTATTTCGTAAAAAGTCTCCACTTCATCTCAGAAAGTGGTGGAATAATGAATTTATAAAAAAATGCTGATTTTTTCTGGTTTTTCCGGTTTTTCTCCTTTACTAATAATCCGATCAAGTTGCGCTAAAACTTAATGCCTTTTTATTTCGATTTTCCCCAACTTGCCCATCGAGAGCATCTAGATTGTTCAAATAGCTACTGGTGCCTTGACGAGTTCGATAAGAATTTTGATTCGTTCTGATTATACTGACTTCATTGTGGTACTGAATACTGAATTGACTTCTGTTGTTGGTATTTTGCTCTTGTTAAAGTATCCCCTGAATACATCGTGGGAAATCAGAATTCTCAAAACTTCTGTATTTATGGTTTGGACATTTCCAACCCTTCATTTATATGCACATCGACTTCAATATTAGTAGTCTGTATATGATAAGAGTTCATTACAAACGTTTGGAATATTAATCATATGTAGAGTTTTATTAATAACGGAGAGTAAAATTCTAATTTTTATTGTTTTCTTTCGCGTATACTCACTTAATTCTGACAATCCCAATGAGATGTTATTCTGTTACCTATTGGCTCAGTACTCAGTCAAGTTTTTATCTTCATAATTAATCGTTATTCAGTAGACGATGTCAAGTATCCATCAATTTTATCATTCTTTCCAATCACTCTCCCTCGCAATGGATATTTTAAATTTTTCCCAGCTGTGATGCTCAGAAATTATTGTTATAGTTCACTCTCGGACAGATTCCAGTAACAATTCGTTATTATATAATTTTTGTTACTATCAATTAAAATTCTTCCTGAAATACAGTGTTTCATCTTCCAGTCACCAAGAAAGGTTGCCTACAGTTTTAGTAGTTCACAATGCCAATTTCAAATTATCATAATCGAGAAGTTTGCAAATTGACTGTGTTGAACCAATCACAAGTGGGAATATTGCATATATATGTTATTGAGAGTATGACGTCATGAAAGTGCATGGAATATATTTGAACGTGTCACAAAAACAATCCTAGGTTGTCAATAACAACAACAATCCTTCTTGTCAATATTTAACGGGTAAAACTCGAATGAAGAATGTCACTGGGTCTAATGAATGACTTGAAACTTGATGACCGTGTAGCTTAACTGTTTAGAAATACACCTGTTTTTGTTTCATTCCAATCAAGCGAGTAGTGTTGAAGTTACGACAATTTTAGTTTCCGTTCTATTGAAATATTTTGGGCGAGCGCGCCATGCTCGCGTGACGACATTTTACAACGCAACGTTCTCACCGTACACTCAATCATTGCTTTGCTATCGGATGTTCGACCACAATAACGTTTTTAACTTGAGTTTTTATGTGTTATAAGTATAATATTAGATATGGATGACGGTTTTGAAAAAGGACAATCTGATAACTTGCCTGAAATAACCGGTTAATGGTTGCCCACTATTTTTCAAATAACTCCGATTCCTTGGCCGCCTAGATGCTAGGAGAAAAAATGGAGAAGTAAGTATTACTTAATAATATATAACTTTTTATCATAAATTTTTTGATCCCTATAAGTACATATTTCTCATCACTAGTGTTTTATAAATGTACGTCATACGTCATATTGTTACTATGAACATCTTACTTGACATAAAGTAACAGGGTGGGATTTATTAAAAACAATACTGTGTTATTGTACCTACAAAGTTTGGATCATGACTTACATTTTGTATTTTTTTAATATGTAATGTAACAAAAAATCATCATAGTAAACATGACCCGAACATTTTGAACTTTTAAAAATTTGAACCCATGAAATATTTTTTTTTAAGTAGGTTATTATTAGGATGCACGCGACTACACCTATTAAATATCATTAAGCTGAGATGAAGAACCTCTCATATTAATTTCCTCTTCAATGTGATCGACGCAAACTTCATACACACAGATCGGAAGCAAAGCACGCCCTAACCGACCGTTGTAAAGTGACGTCACAGCGGCCAATGACTCCGCATCGTCGCACGCCTAGCTAAACAATTGAATATCTCGGAAAGTATGAGACGTATCAAAAAAATATTCTCACGGTATTGTTTCATTTTCAATAGAGTGTATTGTAAGGCAAAAATCAAAAGTTGGTGATATTCTTCATTATACACTGATTTTAATTTTAATCTTTCAAGTCGTGTGTTCTCAACAACCTCATATACTTTCCGAGACACAACTCATGAAGAGGTGAGGTTGAACTCGTATCTAAATCCAAATCTATAACTATGCTTTACCTTTGATGAAGAAGAGTCTCATTTCCCAGTCCCCAATAACCACCATATCACACCACTGAATATCCAATTCTGAATAGAGATGAAATGGACTTGAAAACAAAACTTTTAACCACTGTACTTTGCGATATAAAAATGCATTAGTCACCCAGAGTTCACCGTAGTATAAGATATACTATTTCCCTCATTATTTTTGAAGAAATCAAATGACCAAAATTTGAAACTAGAGAACTAGTCAGGTCAGTCATGTAGTGATGAGACGTCTTCTTGCTGTTTCATACTGACCACTAGTATATTCGATATCGTAATGCAATAAAACGACACTAAGGTCCTGTCAGAGTTTTCCCTCAAGTATTTTGCCTGTAGGAAATTCATATCGTGCAATTTGCGGCATTATTATCAAAGATTCAGACAATAAGACCGCAAATCGCACCCAGTACAATTTCCAGGAAAATGCTTTCTCGAAAATTTCAAAAATTTTTGAGCGATAAAACCATTAGCACATATGATAATACCCTCGTTTAAACACTGTTAATCAAAATAAGCAATTAGAAAAATTCAACTTTATTCCATATCAATAGAATACTTCTACACTTCTCATCATAATTGAATTCGACCACTAAGCGTCCTACAATCAGGAACCACCTCCAGTTATTTCCGTTCCAAATCTTCGTCTCGTAGTCGAACCATAAGTGATGATCCTTCCCTCTTCTTCCTGGAAAACCGGGCTTCGATGAGCCAAATAATCCGTCAGGGCATCTATGTCTAGTGGTCCGACCCGGACGTTTTTCATGTGATCTTTCAGCATGGTGAAGCCATTTCCACCATTTCTCAAGAATGAGCACACAGCTAGTCGGTAGACTTTGTTCATATCCAGTTCCTCGTATCTGGGTATGGTGCAGTTTTGACACCGTACTTGCACGGATGAAACCCTTTCGTTTTCAGGAAGTGACAGATTCATAACTACTTTCATGCCTGTGGAAATACAGAAAGTCCAAATTTCCATTACGGATCATAAATATAAAAAGGTAATTTATCCCTAGAAACAGTACAATTGTTCATTATAGTAATAGGATTAATATGAAAATTATATATTGGGAAAGAAATGTATAAACTACTTTACTGGAATTCGAGGAGAAATCAGAGAAATATATTTCCTGATACAATATTATTAGCCTTAATCGGAATTTTTATACTATAGACTGGAGTTTGCTATACAGGGTGTAATCTAAACTATTGCACACCCGTGAATGACGAGTGTATAATACCATTTAATAACAAGTCATGGTGGTTAAAAATCTGAAAAAAGAATATTTGGGTAGCACCCCCCTCCTAATTTCAGGTGACCTGCTCAAAGGAAAACTACGGCAATTGCCGATGCAATAAACATTAAACTCGACATTTGAAAAATGTAGAATGTTGAACTGATTGTGTGGTAAATGTATACATTGCAGGCTGCCTGAGATAGTTAGTCAATGTCAAAGTAAAGAAAACAACTAACCTTGTTACATCCAAACTGGGGATACAGTCAGAACTAGTTGACTTCATACTCTGCTTTGACGCACTTATCATGATTATCACAGTCACTTGTAAGAAACAAACGACACAAACAGTATTGAAAAGGGAAATATTCGCAATTGAATATTGTTTTGAAGAATAATATCACGACCATCGTAGTGATTCAGACATTCAGAACACGTGTTCTGAAGACTGTTGCCAAACAATATTCTCGCATCCACGGTTTACAAAGCTGTTTACGAATGAAATGTTGTTAGATTCTACTAGTGTTTTCTGATTGGCTGGAGAATGAAATATCTCAATTAGCTACCAATCAGAAAACAGTACGCGATGTGCGGTAGAATAAATTTGAACATTATTGTCTTGTCTTTTGCTGGCTCTTGAAACTAAACACCGAGCTGTTCCGTGCATATATTGAAGAGTAGAAGACAAGATAAAGTGGTAAATTTCAATTCTGGTTTGATTCTGGAGTCGCCAATGACTGTGCGGACGTTTTCTTCCTAGATATATGAATATAATATGAATCATGTTTTGATAGAATAGCAATTTTTTCAAAAGATAAAGACAATAATGTTCAAATTAATTCTCGGGCACTGTTTTCTGATTATTTGGTAATTGAGATCTTAAGATTTTCAATTCACCAGCCAATCGGAAAACACTGGTGGAATCTAACAAACTTTCGTCGGCATTGTGAATAGTGCATGCGAGAATCTTGCTTGGCCATAGTGTTCAGTTCACGTGTTCTGAATGTCTGAACCACTATCTCAACAAATGAGAAATAGTGTAAAAAATATTCGGAAGAGATACGATAAATGTGTTGAACTAAATGGAGGTTTGGTAGAAGCCACAAAAATTCAAATATTTAATTTTACAGTAATGTTTATTTTAGTTTTAGTTTTTGCTTAATGATATTTTATTTTCTTGAAGGGGTTTTTCCAGACATATTAAAATTAAGCAAAGTTATACCTATCTTCAAAAAAGGAGATCCAAATTCACCTGACAATTACAGACCTATTTCTATTTTACCCATTTTGGGAAAAATAATAGAGATCATAGTTAAAGAACGTCTGATGAATTTTATGAACAAATATAGTATACTCCACAAACATCAATATGGCTTCATGAAAAACAGATCTACAACTGATGCAGTAATGGAAATAATACAAAATGCAATAAACAATGTGGAATGTGGCGAACACACCTCTTTAACGTTGTGGGATCTGAGCAAAGCATTCGATTGTGTCAATCACAATCTCCTTATAAAAAAACTTGAATACTACGGAATCCGAGGAACATCTTTAAATTTCTTTCGATCTTACCTCTCTTCAAGGAAACAAGTGGTTTATGTGAATGGTACTCTATCAGATACAGAAATTATGTCTCATGGCATCCCTCAGGGATCTGTTCTGGGACCTACGTTATTTGTTATCTATATAAATGACATTTTCGATTATCTGCTTCCCAAAACAATAATTTGCTTTGCAGATGATACGACGATGCTAAATGAAAGTTCTCATGTTGATATAATATTAAAAACCAACCAAGAACTTGGAGAAAAAGCAGAAAAATGGTTCTCACGAAACAAGTTGCAACTAAATAGGAATAAAACCCAAAATATTATTATTTCATCAAATAACCGGTTAACAAGTAAAAACCATGTTGAACTGCTTGGCATAACTATCGACGATTCACTCAAATGGGAAAATCATATTGAAATGTTGTGTGAAAAATTGTCCACCCAACTTTATCTGCTTCGTAGGCTGAAGAAAGTTCTGAGCACCGAAACACTAATAAGCTCCTATCATTCACTATTCCACACTCACTTGACATATGGAGTACTCCTTTGGGGTAGGTCTTCCCATGCTCTCAGAGCATTTCGTATGCAAAAACAAGGACTCAGGATTATAGCAGGAGTCCCATTCAATGAACATTGCCAACCACTTTTAAAAAAAATTAAAATCATGCCATTGCCTTGTATTTACATCTACCACACACTGCTTCAGATTCACAAAAATAAAAGTGTATATTCTTCCCACTCAGATTACCACAATTACGAGACCAGAAATGCACAAAAACTAAGACAACCCCGGGTTAAGCTAGAAATGTCAGTGCGTAATTCACTGGATATCAAACTCTACAATAATTTGCCTTCCCATCTAGCATCATTGAGCATGAATGTATTCAAGAGGAGGGTGAAAGAATATCTTTTGAAAAATTGTTTTTATAATTTACAAGATTACATGAACTGTACATATTCAGAATGATTTCTAGCCTTTTATGTTTTAGATGTTCTAAATGTTACTTAGTGTTCTACTGTCACAATTGATATTACTGTTTTTTTTTATATACACAACTTAGTACCCATCTGTTTTCTGACTTGACATAAATGTAATTCACATAACATGTTCAAATAAATCTATCTATCTATCTATCTATTGTTGAATAAAGACTTTAAAACTTGTTTCTGTTCATTTCGATTTTATCGACTACGGAAGAATGTACTGCTGTATAACTTGAAGATAAATTTCAAATTTTCTGTTTTTTTCGAATACACTTATAACCTACACTTAAATAAATGATTTTAAGGGAATCTAATTCACAAATCCAGTGGCCTAGTCAGATTTTTATTACAAAATCGCTTCCACCACAAAACGCTCACATTACCAGTCTTATAACTGTATAACGGAATGAGCTATTGACTTCGGATTCTCACTGTACAAGTTGACTGGTGTTCTACTTGTGTCTATGATCTGAATAAAAATTATTATCAAATACTTTGTTTCCAAAATTGAAGTTGTTGTAACTCCGTTGTTACCCAACATTTTTCAATGAAATTTTGATCGTTTCCATTCATAACGACTAAAAATCCAGTGGTGTAGTCAAACTTGAAAACAAAAATTGCCTAATAAAATTTTGCCGTTTTTGACAGAGGAAAAACCATAGTGTGCCTTGGAAATAAAAATGAAGTTATGAAAATTTGTGTCAAGATACAGTTTGCGATGCTCAATATTGAAAAGAAATATTTTTTGAGATCGATTGAAAAATGCGTATTCTACAGGGGTGGTTCCATTTCAAATGGATCACACTGTATAGGTATAATTCAAATACTGGTTACCTATTTCGTATAGGCAAGTACTTCACAAAGAACAAAACAGGTTTGAATTTTTTTCTTCAGATTTTCATCCATTCAAATTCGTTATAAAGTGGCATCATACACTCGTCATTCACGGGTGTGCAAGAGATTATATTACACAAGGTTTTTAAACTCTAATGAAGAAATGCATACTTGTCAGGAGAAAACACTTTCTGTTCCATTTCCTACTCTATTTCTGACGAGACAAGCTTTGATTTACAAAAGTAAACAAATTTGTAATCATTTATCAAAGTTGATAGCAGATATTATCAATAGAAAGCTATTCAGAATATATGTTGAGAAATTACTTATCGCTAATGTCTTTAGCATTAAATGATTACAACTAATTCCAATATGCATGCCAAATGCCATGAATGTGTCATACTACCAAGATCATGATAAAGAATAAGATGAATTCTTTTCGAAATTCCCCAAATACAGGATATTCTACACCATCATCCAACAGGCAGAGACTGTAAATTCACATCTCAACATGTATCACAACACAAATCAGAAGATCTCCAACTTGTCAGCGCTGACAACGATGTTACAAGTTGACTTTATTCGGTAAATCTTATGGTCGGCTTCAATAAGGATTCGTAGAATAACGTTTCTGTTGCCTTTTGTTTCAATGTTTCACAAATAAAGAGATGAACGAATTTATTAGTCTACTCGACAAGTTGAAAATGGTCTAAAATAGAGATACTTCTCTTGAAATTATGTGTGATAGCTCATTGGATCCAGAATAACGCCTAGAAAAATGTGCCAGAAGCGGGTATAGGCACATAAAAAATTGCAAAAGTTATAAACAATTGAAGATGAAAAAAAATGGCATTTTGTTTTTCATAAACTATTTATATTTAATAAATTTCAAAAAAAGATTCTGAAAGAATAGGAAATTTCCAATAAAAAAGTACCAGCTCCCGGAACTCTATCTCCATTATTTATAATTTTAATGTAACGCTGAAAATGGGTCTCCGAGCAACATTTTTAGGTTGCGCGCGCGGCGTCAAAAGCGAGTACGACACATTAATTAATTTATTTAAGGTACTAATTTTTTTTTCATTTGAAAAAATTATGGTCTATTCGGAACACTATAAATAATTTATTCCCGTTGGAAATTTTACTAAACGTTTATTTTTCAACAAGTTAAACGATTGTTAACTAACATAATTTTCTCGAACTTCTGTCTTAATTGTTAAAGGAAAAAAATGTTTAAATAATTGTCGTAAAAATTTTTGCTTCGTAGAGCTTTTTTTATATACATCATCAACAAGATCACGCCATGAAAGTTAGAAAAATATTCATACTTTGTTTATAATAATTTTTGTACTTAAACAAAAACAAAAAAATCCAAGTAATGTTGAAAAAAAAATGTTTTTCTCAATCAACATATTATCGTTTCCTTATCAATACAAGATATAAATTGATTTGCAAAAAAAACATTCCCGCTATTTGTTGATCAATTTTTTATAAACAAATTGATTATTTCAATATCTTTGAAAAAATGTTTTCCACAACTTCATTATATTACAAATATTACGATTTTTGAAAAAAAAAATGTTTCCTCAATAACAATTTTTAATTGTTTTAGTGTTTTTTTATTTCAATTTTTAAATAATAAGTTGAGATTTTTTTTTTCTAAAAATCATAATTGACAGTCCTCTATGGAGTTACAAAAAACATTTTTTTTTTATCAACAATTCCATTGTTTATCAACTTACCAATTTGTTATAAACAAACTTTTAACTTTGTTAGATTTTTTTTCTTAATCTTCTAAATTTACAAAAACAACCATATACAACAAAGTATAAAAAAAATCACAATTTTTCCCAATTTTTCCCAATTCCAATTCCCAAAGTACAATGAAAAATTGGAATATTTTTTTTTCTATACTTTGTTATATATGGTTGTTTTTGTAAATTTTGGAGTTTCAGAAAAAAAATCTAACAAAGTTAAAAATTCATTTATAACAAATTGGTAAGTTGGAATTGTTGATAAAAAATTTTTTTTGTTACTTCATAGAGGACTGTAATTATAATTTCTAAAAAAAAAAAATAATTATTTAAACAATAGAAATATAAAAAAAAATTAAAAATTAAAAATTTTTTAAAAAAAATTTTTTTCAAAAATCATAATATTCTGATATCATGAAGTTGAGAAAAATTTTTTTAAAAAAAAAAAATTAAAAAAGGAAAAGTTTTTTTTTGCAAATCAATTTATATCTTGTATTGATAAAAAAAACGATAATATGATGATTGAGAATTTTTTTTTTTTTAACATTACTTTAATTTTTTTGTTTTTGTTCAAGTACAAAAATTATTATAAACAAAGTATGAATAGTTTTTTACCTTTCATGGCCTGATCTTGTTGCGTATGTATATAAGAAAGGCTCTACGGAGCGAAAAATTTTTACGACAATCATTTAAAAATTTTTTTTCATTTACAATTAAGACAGAAGTTCGAGAAAATTTTGTTAGTTAACAATCGTTTAACTTGTTGAAAAATTAACGTTAAGTAAAATTTCCAACGGGAATGAATTATTTATAGTGTTCCGAATACACCATGATTATTTCAAATTTAAAAAAACAAATTTAATACCTTAAATTAATTAATTATTGTGTCGTACTCGCTTTTGACGCCGCGCGCGCAACCTAAAAATGTCGCTCGGAGACCCATTTTCAGCGTTAAATTAAAATTATAAATAATGGAGATAGAGTTCCGGGAGCTGGAAGTTTTTTATTGGAAATTTTCCCCTCTTTCGGAATATTGAAGGTACTTAAATATCAATAGTTCACATGAAATATTGGTAAAAAACGAATTGCAATTTTTTTTTCATCTTCAATTGTTTATAACTTTTGCAATTTTTTATGTGCTAATACACGCTTTCGGCACATTTTTCTAGGCGTTATTCTGAATCCAATGAGCTATCACACATAATTTTAAGAGCAGTATCTCTATTTTAGACCATTTTCAACTTGTCGAGTAGACTATATCTGAGTACTTTCAGAAGCTTATTTTTCTGAAATACTAGGATATTTTAACCGATGTTATTAGGTCGAAATTGACATAGATTACTCCCGAGTTATCTTTGCGGGTTTATATCTGCCATAGCTCACTAGTTCTCCAAATTACTTTTTTCAATTGAACCAGTATGAAGGAAGACAGTGTGTCCCAGACTCGATGGCCTATTCGACGTTCCTGCAGAACACAGAATCAGTCAAAAATTTTTTGTGCAAAACAAAGCTACAATTAAATGTTTAATACTGCGGTATTTGGACTCGTACAGAGTTGAAATTTTGGGGGTGGTTTACAAATGTTCTGTGCATCAGTTATGTTTGAGGGAATTCGTTCTCTATTATACAGGGTCGTTAAAAATTTGTGATTTTTCCGATAGATACAAAAATGGTGAAAAGTCCATTTTTTCAAATGGAACACTCTGTATATTATCAAATATCCTGAAAGACAATTGAAGTTTCTTTCAAATGATGGATCATGTTCCTATACCTATATAAATTATCTGGTTTACGAAATAAAAGCAAGTTTCTATAAAAATTTAAAATATCTGCATGTGTTATTATCCATTTTGACGGAAACACTATGAAAATTACTCTTGTCAAACCACTGTTTGTTCATACTTTTGGAAATACAGCTGAAACTTGAGTTTCTCAGATGATGCAATTCAGTTTTAGCAAAGATCACCTACTAGAATATGTTTTTCAGACACCCTGTACAAAATATGGTCGAATCATTCGATGTTACTGAAATTACTCAATATTTTCTGAGAGTAAGTTGAATTTGAGTCATGTGTGGATAACAGATGAGAAGGTATTTGAATTCAAGTTGGTCCCATTTTGGTAGCAAAACAATTACAAAATAATCAATATTCAATAAACGGTAGAGATAGTTATACGACATGTTCAGTAAGAGATTTTTGTATTTGTCAGTAAAACAGAATGACATACTGTGTGCTCTATTTGAAATTCGAAAGTTGATATTAGTTAAAGTAGATGTGGCAACACTGGAAACGTTAAAATACTTTTGAGAGCTAGATCGCTGTCTCTCATCGTGGGATACAAAATTTCGAGTATTTATATTTTTGATCTCTAGAAACGTTCAATAGGCCATCGAGTTTGGAATACCCTGTATATCAATCATTCTTTTTACAATCGGTTCGTCATCTTATCATTCAAACACTTCAATACACCACATAACCTTCTGCATGTTCTCGATGTATGATCACATTGACCATGAAAATAAATGATTTCATCGAAACTTCGTTTGAATAGTTATTACCTTCCATTTTGATTCTTTTCTGATAAAATTTTTGGTAATGAACGCGCAAACGTTTCATCATTGATGCACTAATTGTCCAATTTTCATAATGACGTATTTCATGACATTTAATACGAACCATGGGAAAATAACCCGATTTTTATGGAAACTTGCTCTTATTTCGGAAGCCTGACTATGTAGGAATAGGAATATGATACATATGATACAAGGAACTTTGATTGTCTTTCAGGATATTCGATAATTTACAGGGTGTTCCATTTGAATTAATGTACTTTTGGAGAACGAATTCTCCTAGGGTGCGTTTATGTTGGAGCTGCGATACTAGCGAATCGGAAAGAATGAATAATTTTTTCCAATACAACGTCAAAAATATGTAATTTTTGATGAATTTTGAATGTTAAAAAATGACTATTTTTCAACAAAGTGCAAAAAAACATTGTAAGTATTGGGAAAAATTATTTATTTTCTCCGTTTCGCTAGTATCGCTGCTCTTGTCGTTTATCGCAGCTCCAACATAAACGCACCCTCGGACTCAACTAATGCACAGAACATTGGGGAACTACATCCAAAATTCCAGCTATGTACGAGTCCACATATCGCAGTGATAAACATTTAATTGAACCTATGTTTTGCACAGAAAATAAGGAGATCAATGAATTTCTCCGAAACCGCTTGATATAGGTAACATAAAAAGATGACCGTGAAGCAGTAGATAAGCAAAAAATGCAATAATATACAGGGTGACCCTTTGAAATATCAGAGTTGTTGCTACTTTTGAATATCAGCGGCAACGCCGCAGCGCTGAAAATGATTGAGAACGATAGAGGAAAACTAATTTCCCAAGAAACCAAACTTTCCAAATAATCCTGTGTCCCGTTCTCCAGAAACGTTTAATAGGCTATCGAGTTTGGGACACCTTGTATATCGAATAAAATTGAACACTATGAAAATATACTCTAAGAGTCCCATTTCCTCATAGGTACTCACCAGACACTTGAAGGAGATCTTGAGTACTGAATTCCAACATTTCTTTCAGATATCTTCCTTCTATCTCCCCCATTTGGTAGGTGTTTGCGAATGGTTGAGATACCAGCATGTCACTATATGTTATATCTGAAAATAGTTTTTTCGTGCAATCGCACGCAGTGAGTATTTCGGGTTCTCAACACATTCCGCAAAATTTAATTTCGCGGCCGTTACCCATAGCAACTGCCGCCAAATCAAACGTCACTTCTAAATATGGCATTTCTAAAAGACGACAATGACAAGAATTATTTTTTATTGTATGCAGCATCAATTTTATATCAACAACAAATACATAGTTATATTATTTTTCGGGTATTAAAACAGAAAGCGCCGAGTGTATAATACTTTTTAGCTCTGGAGAAGTGCAAGATACTGAAATATCACTATCAGTATCAGATATATTTGTGTTTTGTCAAGAACTGTCAAAATATTTTGTATATATTCAAACATATCATTTCAATAGCAACCTGTGACTTTGTTAATAAAATTGAACTCCTGTTGATTCTGAAGCAGTAATATATTCATTTGCGATTATCTAGTTCAATAATATTGGCGATTATATGAAAAATAGTGTGTAAACCATGGCCGCGAAACTTTTCAGCGACCTCAAGATTATCCTGCCTCGGCCTCGGCGATAACTTTTTTTTCGGAACGCTAAAAAGGTATTTCGTGGCCTTGGCATACAAATAACTATTATTATCCTTCATAAAAGAAGTAAATTATAGCATTCGGATATTCACTTCCACTGATCGAGAAGTTCAAAGGCGGAGAATACTCTGATATATGGAGTGTGATGGTTGTAGCCAGCCAAGTATTTCATTGTATTCATGTATAATACCCTCAACTGAAGAATGCGGCTATACAAAGTTAACGACTGTTTTATTCTCACTCGCTATTGAATAAGAAAGGAATGTAAACATCTCGTAAAATCATCGATATGATCGCATCACTCATTGGAAAGATCTCATGAATATGTGATGACGTAAAACTTACAACAGGCCGCCACTAAATTACGACAGGACATTTATTTTATTTATATTGAGCCCAAAGCCGCGATAGATAATTAACAATTCTCCAACAGCCGGGAGGAAACATTAACTCGTGAAGAATGTGAATAAAATGTACCGCCGTGGCATTTATGTCCAAAAGTATAATCCATTACCGTGAGACCACACCACGCTTATTCAAAAACTGAGAAGGGGTCATAGTGGGGGAGTTTTCTATATAAGACTGAAGTCAAAAGTAAACGGAAATTATAAGATCAGAATTCATTCAGTGTTCAGCAAGTACAGAAAGACTGCTGTTTTAGGCTTCATATTATGAAGCAAATTAAAGTAGTTTCATATATCATCTAGTGAAAACGCATCCCCTTCTTCTAATGCGAAGTAAACGTAGACTCCGATTTTATGCATAAAGTAGCCAATTCATCAAAAGTATGCAGAAAAATAGTGGAAGTGTAACTCTCAGAAATCATCCCAGTAATAACTCAACGAATGGAATTATTATTTGTCAAAGAAGCTAAATAATCATATAACGATCGGTGAACGCATATTAAAAAAATCTGTAATTCAAAAGAATAATTGAGTCACATTTAAAACGTGGTGTGTCCCCCAGTTGAGGGTGAGAAAATAAAACTGTTTATTTGGCAGGGTATATATGTATAGTGTAATAAGGTACTTTTCCCTTATTGATTCCATAGTAGAGTCTACTATTGATTCGACAAAAGTAGAAATATTAGCAATCGCCAAAATAATTGAAGAACAGTTATTTTATTTGGCATTCCATATTCGTTTCTCATTCGAATATATTTCATATTGGAATTAATTTTGATTTCCTATACATTTTCTCCGTAAATTGAACCAGGTGTATTAATTATTGTTTTTATATTAAAAAAAATACATATATATATATATATATATATATATATATATATATATATATGATTACAAGTCCTAACTGTATTATTGTTTCTGAACTATCTGAGATTGGTAACTGTACTGTCAAATTAAGTCCCACGCTTCATTACATACTGAGTGAGATAGCTTCCCAAGCCGCTCTGGGAGGTTGTCCAGTAATTGGTCAATAGACTAATAATGCTCAGTATGGTTGAGGCCTAGCTCTAACAAAAATACAAGCAAGCAAATACTGCTACAGCCAAAGTCATGAACAAAAAGGAAGAGGAAATAATGGACACCTTTTTTCCTAATATTGAAGTTTCAAATAAATTTCAAGTGCTAGCTGATCCAATTATGGAAGTACATCACGAAGTTGAGACCAGAAAGATTAAGCCTCCACCTATCATTATTCAAGACAAGAAGAATTGGCCGGCCATCTGCCAACTTCTGAAAAACCTGAACCTAAAATCTGATAAAAACTTTAATGTCAGAGATGGCATTAAAGTATTTTACAATGAGATGGAGACATTTCAAAAATGTCTAGAAAAACTGGAACTACACAAAATTCAACATTACACATTCCAAGATGAAAACCGAAAAAGAAGTCAGAGCAATCTTCAAAGGCGTTGCAGAAGATTTCTCAACCGAGATAAACGAAAGATCTTAGAAGTAAGGGCTCCATCCGAGGGTGGTAGCCAGATTCAAAAATCGAGACGGAAGCCGATGCCGATAATTTTGTGTATTGTTCCTGCATCAGACCAAGCCATCACGAATATAACATCAATAATGGACGTGCACGTCAAATTTGAACACCAAAGAAAGCGAGTTAGAACTGGGCAATGTTACGATTGCTAAAGTTTGGACACACAGCACACACGTGCAGAACCACGCCTGTTTGCCGCCACTGTGCCGGCAATCATGAATCCAGGGCCCATCCCAAGAATGATGATATGAAATCTAAATGCTCCAACTGCAACGGGGAGCACAAATCAAACTATCGGGGATGCCCCAACTTCCCGAAGTATAGCAATAAGGAAGAAAACAATACAAGAAGGCCCCCTCAGGCCTCAGGAGGGAATAAATAAAGGAAATAAAGGAGAAAATCCGAGGACATTAGAGGATCAATCTCTCAGAGACCTGCTAACAGCCATGGACGAGCTGAGAGAACTAATCTTGAGAAGACCGATTTTAGCTGGACTCATCCAACTTAAAAATTGCCCAGGGGCAATAGCTTCGCCATCCTCCGGTTGAACTTCCTCCGCATAGCAGCATCAGATGACTCTGCCTGAGAAGTAAACTAGTCTCAGTACTAGTAGGGTATATTACACATAACTTGTTATGTGTAATATTCCATCTAACTTCAACTACGTTGAAGCCCCCGTACGACGTAAGAGTAAAAGGGCCAAGCCCTAACTCTGAATACAACTAATGGACCCAAAACAAAACAAAACTTGGGAACCAACTCGAGTATGAAAATTCTCATGCATGAATTTTCGATTGGAATAAATTGGTGAAATTTGGATGAAATTTTTATTTTATTTTCAGATTGATATTGCGTTTGATAACGACACTCCCCTCCTTGAAAGAGTCGCTAGAGCTTTTTTGTGTTTTTCTACAGGAATTTATGAATTCGCTTACAGCGTAAAGAAGTCCTGAGGACTTATTTTTTCGTGGTGGCGTATCGCCTTTATTTTCATGCCTCTGAACCTATATAGTACATAATACCATGTTCCAAATTCGTTAATCAGACTATATTGGCGTTCACTTTGATGAAGTTAACAGACTATTGTGGAAAAACTTTGCCATTGGTATTGTTTTTAAATACTATTTGTACAACCGACTATTCGAAATGATTGCAGCAAAGGTAGAAAAGTTATGAATATTGAGATATAAATTTTTTCATGAAGGAAACTCAGATATTAGTGATTCATATTCATTTTAACAATTATATTCAGTTTTGTATAATACAATATACAAATTTCTAAATAGAGAAAATGTTGTTACAATAACATTCAACTCATTATGATACTGAATACTGAATATACTGAAAATATTAAATCTCTAGAACAATTTTGTAAATAAGACATGAAAGTACTATGTGAACATAATAATCCAATTTTAATATCAAGATGAAGAGTCCTATTTAAATTCTATACAAAACATGTAATTTGAAATGCAACTTGAGTTCTCACAACAAATGTAGTGTAATAACAGTGATAGAAAGATTGGTTGATCAGACGAGGATTCCCAAAGTCCCCAGCTGTAACATTTGGTGTTGCAGGTGTAGTGTGTTAATAAATAACACCCTGTATATGGCCAGCTGTAACAGGAGATTTGCCGTTCAGTCCTTTCTCGAACATTGAGAAAATTGTGGAGCAATGTGACTACGATAGATCTATGTACAAAAGTTTAAAAAAAGCAGAACCTGAAATCCAGTACAATCTGATTTGATTGATAGCTTCCGTCAATTATATTCATTTTCATACTGCGTAACTGCGAAGGTTGCATGAATTGTTTTAGAGAAGGCGTTCTTAGGTTCTGGATAAACGAGACGAGCTGATTTACTGCGAACTTTGATAACGACGAGGTTAGTCAAAGCCGATTCTAATAAATAATATTTCAACATGGTGAGCAACACTTTCTATTATGGATCATCATAATCGCTTCACGTAAACGACATCCGTCAGATAGACATCTGTCAGATAGCAGATTCTAACCATAAGAATAACTTGTAACATTGTTCGAATTTTTCTTTTGACTTGGATGGTAATAGATTTGATGTAGTTTTTTGTACCTTCAAAGTATTATTACAATCGTGTTCTACCTGATGTATTTTGCAAAGTAAAAACATAATTGTTCGTTTACTCGTCGTTATGATGTTTTGTTGTTAGCTACGTGAAATTGATATTCAATGAAGATGTACTACATAATTGGTTGAGGTTGGCGACAAATATGACTTGTAGAACTAATTCGATAGAGGAGCCACCATGCATTATAGTGAATATTTATCCAAGTCTTCAACCGTGCAAATGAGTAATTATAGTTTAAACTAATTTCTACTACGCGACAATAGCCGGAGAACTGGCCAGCGGGTACTGTTGCCGATAAAGTTAGGTACTCCATGTGATAGCTGTCTTGAAATATCAAATATCATTTGGTTTGGAAATCAATCAGGTAAAAATGATTCGGTAAATGGTTATTCCGAAATAATATTCTTTAAAAATTAATTCCAACGTTGTTATATCCATTATTATGAGGTTCAACGAAGGTTGAAATAATTAACCTAGAAATTCGTAATTATATTGGCTGGCTTGGCAACATGCCAGTTGGGTTGTCCTGTGAAGGTGAAATGAGGAAAACCTTGTTACGGATTTTACGGCAGAATATATTCTTCCAGCGCCAGCGGCAGAGGAATCGTTATTGGATGTAGAATTTTGATATTCTTCTAGTGAATGTTTTGAACATTTCTCATTGTCAACCGGACATATATTAGTTTTGGAACTCAGGTGCATATGTATTTTGATTGGGATTTTTGGGTTAGTTTGTTTGAATAAGTCGTTGGAAATGACCCGATTTTTATAAAATCAATGAATAATCTTTGGATGCCATAATTCACTGGTTGAATTCTTACAACAGAAGAAATGAGTGTTGGAAGTTGCAGCTCATAATTTTTGGAACAATAAAAATCTCAACCAAAGTTTGCTCAAATTTCACAGAAACAGTTTATAAATATATGTGACATAGGAGATACTGTAGAATCAAAAATAGAAAGAAAAAAATGTTTTTTTTACGTCCTATATGTTGTTCGAACATTTTTTTTTATCGAAAATCATTGATGTATTTTCATACATCGCGTGATATTTTTAGTAGTTATATCACAAGTACTATCTTGGTGAGTAAAGTTTGACATTTCTGTGTCAATATTGTTGTAGAAATTCACGAGACCAAGTTTCTTTAAAAATAGTCAGAGTGCTATATCTGCAACAAGATCAAAGTATACTCTACCTAATATCAGAGTATACTCTACCCAAAATATCTATCACGAGTGGTATATGACCAGATTATATATCGTGCTAGGAATTACAAACATGCCTACACTTGAGGAAACTATGTTTTTCTACGATTTTTCGAATTTCTCTTGAGGAACGGTCGGACATCATTTTTTAATATGATAGTGACTTGGACGTCATCTGTCAGTGACTGAATTACTTTGATAGGTACGGTGAATGCCTACTTGTTTTATAGCAAGTAGCGTGTTTTTTTTTTCATTACACTATTCAACAGATACAAGATCCAATTACAGAATAGGAATATACAGTATGAACTATTAGCTATATACATTAATATAAATCATTGGACAAAAACAGAACAGTCCAGTTTTTTTATGGAGGCCATACTGCAACAAAAAATGGCAATGGTTTCATTCATCTTATTATATGTATTGCACATCTTATAAACAGGTGCATTCAATATATCCAAAATGCAGCTGCAGTCCAAATTGTTGTGAATAAGGTTGGAAAGGAATATAACATGTGACCTATTTCGACAAGATTCAAGTGAATCGATTGAAAATCTAGAAATTAGTTGTTCATGTGGATAACCTACGTCAGGGTAGTTGCCATCAAGTTTGAAACATAGATACTTCAAAAATTTTCGTTGGATATTTTCTAAATTAGATATATATATACCTGATAATACGGTGCCCAAACAATTGATGCATACTCTGAATTTGATCTAACAAATGTAAAATATAATTGAAGAAGAGTTTTCTCATTCCTTCCAAAATCTTTTGAAACTCTGATTATGGATCCTAATGATCTATAAGTTTTTTGGTGACTAGCTCGATATGTTTTGCGAAAGAGAGTTTTTCGTCGAATGTTACTCCTAGATCTTTGAAAGTGTCGGGTCTTTTCAATACGACATTGTCCAGTTTATAACTGTGAAGAATTGGATTCCGCTTGGCGGTGAAAGACATAACCTGGCATTCAGAAACATTTAGGACTAAGCTATTCCCGATGCACCAGAGATTAAGGCGATCCAGATTATTTTGGAGAAGAGTACAGTTTTCTGTGGTGTTGATTTCATGCTATATCTCAAGATCATCGGCATACAGTAAGTGAGCGACGGAGAGAGTACATACATACTAGCAACATGGTGTATAATCGCAGGTAATGTCCCAAGACTATGACAAATAGCCGACTATCATTTTTGTCATAATTCTATCGAGAGTACCTTGAATTTCATGAGACCATATGAACATTAATAATCTGACTAACGCCCAAGAGCTTTAGCTCGAGGGAGAAAAGTGTATACTACTCATGAATGAATGAATGGTTCGGGACGCTCGTGAGTGATTGCATTCATCACATGTTCATTGAATAATATACGTAACATTGGTATCATTTTCCTTACTTCCAATTTCTAAACCAGTTCTGAGACCTCCAGCATTAATAACGGCTATTGCAGCATCGCTCCAGGATCCTGGTGAAGGTGACTTGGTGAACTGAAAATAATTTGCGAATTCAACTATCATCACCCCATAATGAAAGGAATGAATCAGAAATCGCGTATATTTGAAACGGCATTAGTTTAAAACTGAACTCTATCAGAAATTACCAATAAGGCTTATTAAGAACAATCCAATATGATCATAATAGTCGGATTGAAGTTCACTAAACACTGCAATTACTTTTTTACGGAATGTAATGCACAAATCTTAACAGAATATTTTTTTATGATTCTTGCAAAAATTTCATTTACACTTTTATAATTATGGTCGATTTTTCAACACGCAATCCTGCACTAAAGTTTCTTCTACACCGGCATTTATTATTGATGAATTGATATATCTTGGACATTTCATAGAAGTACCTAATATGTTGAGTTAAAAGATCTGAGATCGACTACAAATACTTTCGATCAACGTGAAATCGCTACTCACCGCATATACTGTGGCATCGGTGATAAAATTTCCCAGTGTACATTCCTTACGGAAACAGTCGATATTGCTCAAATCGACGAGAGTTGAACCTATGATCTTTCCTCCCTGTTTGTCCACCAACTCTTTCCAAGGTAGAAGGTCTTGATTGATTCCTTCATCTGGAATATAAAAACGAATAGGTATGGTTCAACATTCATCCATCAGAATACATTTTTAGTTGTAATAATACAAGAGAGTGGGAATGAAGTGAAAATAATTAGACAGATTTTCGAGATTGCCAGGCAATAGACACGAAAGCCCATTTCTCACTTTTCATGCGAATTGATGACAGAAATCAAATTAAAAATATACTTGTCAGACAATAAAAACAAAATACCTCAAATTATTTCCGCGGCAATTTTCTAGGTAAAATATTTCCACTATAATAAAGTTTTGATTGGCCAGAATGTAAATGAATGATTTGAATCGAAAGTTTCCATTGGTTTCTAGAAATGTCAATAAATAATCAGGGAAACAAACTTGGTTTAGAAGATTTTTTCGAAAAAATTGTAATCAATAATTCGTCGTTTAGAAAAAATTCGGATGACTGTGTGCAATTTGATCGTCACTATATTCCTTCTCGGGTTTTCAGTTTCCTTGAACAATATTTTTGTTTCATTAGGTTATATTAACGAAAACTAAATATACAAAATTCATACGTTTTGCAAGATTCTCATTTCCCTTGAAATAAAAATCTTGTAACATCAGATTTTTACATAACTATGCAGAAAGCAACTCACCCGCAAATATGTTAGTTTTCGATAGAAAAATGTCCTGAGAAATCTATGTATGAAGACTAACAATGTTTATTCCTGAAGAAGACGAGGGTTTACCCGTCGAAACGTAGAAATAAATATATATATATATATATATATATATATATATATATATATATATGTACATTTAAAAATTGATTTTTCCGACAAACTTTCACCAATCATCATGAAACTTGTTACATCAAGTGTTATTTCATTTATCTTCAACTCGACCCTAGATGGCGCTACATCAACAGATATTTGAACACGGACAATATTGTCGTGAATTGGGGTTGTTTCACGACTCACTAGGTGGAATCTGATCCTTCATTGATTGAAAACACTTTGTGAAAAATATAGAAAAAATTTATTAAAATCAATACAAAGATTTAATGAATAAAATAAAGAAATAAATCTCTTCCAGTAATTATAAATTCTAAATGAATAGAACCAGAATGTTATTTATAAAAATAAGTCGAGAATAATTCCAAAAAACCATAATGTTCAATTGAAAACAGGTCTTCTTAACCTTATCTCCCCCCATGGTCCTTTTGGGCACGGAAAACACCCAACGTCGACTCCCCGATGAAACCATCAGTTTTCACTTTTAAAAACACTTGTTTATATTCGAGACTAATTCGTGTTTTGAGGAATAACAGCGTTGTGACGTGACCCACTTGAAAATTATAATGATTGATTTACTCTACTCGATACTTTTATGGCAATATTTTTGCGCTATCCATTTTGCTGTTACTCGCATAATGATATAATGGGATAACAGGATAACGGGAAACGGGTAAATGGAGAAACGGGTTAACGGGATCATGGGAAACGAGATAACAGGATAATAGTAAATGGGTCAACGGAAGAACGGGAAGCGGACAAAGCATAACACAAAGAGAAACATAGGAAAAACAAAAATTCTACGCGAATGGAGTCGCGGTTACCAGCTAATATATGTACATACAGTGCGTTCCATAAGTATGAAATACATTCTTAGCATTATTATGTATTTGTTTAAAAAAATCTGAAACAGGTCAATTTTTATTGTCAATCTGACAATTCACAGTATGAAAATATTATTCCCTTCTTGCACCCCCTCTGAATTATGAGCACCCCTCAAAAATTTTAAATGAGAAGGGAGATCGTGTGGCACCTTGTTCGAAAGGAATTTCAATTCTCTGTTTAGCAATGTTAATTTTTTCAAATTTGGTGCAATCATAACTGATTAAATTTATTTTGAAAATGTAACATTTTGATACTTTACGTAGAATGAAGGAAATAATGTCACATAATGTTTATAATATTTTCCAATTAATTTCTTTCACAATCAAATTAAATGTTCAAAATGACCACCAGTCACATCTTGACAATGAGCAAGTCGATCTTGGAATTCTCGTACAACATTTTGTGGGACCTCAGGGGTTATGTTATTAATTTCTTCCGTTATGCTAACGGTTAAATCTGCGATATCGTCTGGTCTTTCGGAATACACCTTCGATTTTTTTAAATTCCATTAGAAGTAATCGAGAGGAGTCAAATCGGGGGATCTAGGCGACCATTCAATCGTTCCGCGTTTTCCAATCCACCTATTGGGAGAAACTTCGTTCAAATAATCTCTAACACCACGTTTGTAATGTGGTGGAGCTATGTCTTGTTGGTACCATATTGATCTATCTATTGCATTTGGACCATTAACATCAGAAATGAGTCTTTTTTATGAAGGCTGTGGAAGTTCATAAAAAAATCTAGTTAAACCTCACCCTCAATTGTGCCTTCATGAAAATAAGGGCCAATAATTTTGTTGTTAATGATACCAGCCCAAACGTTCACTTTTTTAGGATATTGTGTGTGAGCCTCACACATTCAATGAGGATTTCCTCTGCTCCGATATTTACAGTTTTGTATATTAACCGTTCCATTTAAATGAAAAGTAGCTTCATCAGAAAAAATGATTTTGTTTATGAACTACAAATCTGCTTCCATTCTGACCATCATCAGTTCACAGAATTGTTGCCTTCTATCAGGATCATCCTCATTCAACTCCTGAACCAACTGAACTTCATGAAGATGGTATTTTTCTTTATGTAAAGCTCTCAGTATCGATGATTTACTTACATCATTGTCGGCGGCAAGTTGTCTACTTGTCATATGCGGATTTTCCTCAATCGCTAACTATACATCTAACATCCACATTCAATTTAACATTTCGACCTGGTTTTTCAATAGTTGGGCCTAGCCCTACCGTGTGACTAGGCCGTCGGGACGGGAGAACCTTAGACAATCCCAGATACCTCTGGGCAACGTCATAGGTCCCCCTCCCAAATAACATGGTAGCGTGATTAGTAGCTTCGGCGAACTCTCACACGAACGGCGACTCGTCAAACGTTTACACGAGTAATATCAGGTCGAAAGTCTGATATGGCGGTGACCCATCAAACGCTGACAGGAGGAGTCTTGTTAACATGGGTACCCAGGGGGAGGAGGATAGCCCCACCGGTTTCACCGCCGGTGCCTCTCCACATGGTGTTGGACTCTGGGGGGCGTGGGCTAGATAGTGGGTCCAATGGAAAACAATACCGTAATTCGGTAGAGACGGGGGAGTCTTTCACCTATGGGTTGAGGTGACTGTATTCCCTGCTGACTCGGCGGGGAGCGGCGCATTAACCCGCTCGGGTACTGACATCCCATAGCCAGTAGCTTGTTTTATCAAGCGGCCCCACCGTGGCTGAGCTATAACGGTAGCTGGGTTGACCTAGCGCGCTGATTGGGCGTATCTCAATTTCAGATTCCCCCTGTAATTTAGTAGCACAGTTTAAACCGGAAGGTAGGCCCTGTGCTGCTGATGGGGGGAGGAAGAGCGAAGCCCAAACTGGATGCAGGAGGGTTAGCTCGCGATACTCACGTCTCTCGAGACAGATTTGATTGATTGATTGGTTTTTCAATAGTATTTACATGTCCAGTTTCACGAAATTTTGTTTCTATTTTGCTAACTGTAGACTGTGAGACGTGTTGACCTGGGTATTCATTATCAAATATTTCACAAACTTCCTTTTGGATTCTTGTTTTATTACCGCATCCAATCATAATTGAAATGTCTATTCTTTGAGTTTCGGATGAATGAGCCATAGTTAAATAGTACAGATATTTTTCAATACACTGACGTGTGTCAGCAACTTATAAATATCAAAATAACAGTAGCTGTCTTGAACGACTTTTTCCTGACGTTCAGCAAAACACATAAGAAAATACCTGATTATTTCTCATTGATTATTTCTTATGGGGTCATTTAGGATCGAAAGTATATTTCAATAGACCAAACAATAATGCAGATTTAAAAGTTAGGATAACGGAAGAAATGAAGAACATAACCCTTGAGGTCCAACAAAATATTTTACGAGAATTCCAAGATCAACTTGCTTATAGTCAAGAAGCGAATGGTGGTCATTTTGAATATTGATTTGATTGCAAAATGAATCGAAAAATACTTCCTTAACATTATGTGACATTATTTCCTTCATTCTACGTGAAGTATCAAAAATTTACATTCTCAAAATAATTTTCCTCAGTTATGATTGCACCAAATTTGAAAATATTGTTGAACAGAGGAAAATCCCTTTCGAACAAGGTGCCATACGACCCCCTTTCTCATTAAAATTTTTCGACGGGTGTTTATAATTCATAGGGGGTGCAAGAGAGGGGTAATATTTTCATGCTGTGATTTGTCAAATTGACAATAGAAATCGACTTGTTTCAGGTTTTTTCAAACAAATACGTAATAACGCTAAAAATGAAGTTATTCTATACCTATGGACACAAAAAATGGAGATATTTTTTCAATAGTTTGCAATTCTCCTCGTAGTCTGAGAACTCAACAAAAAACCACAATTTTCATGGTTTTCCCACCCACTGTTACTAAGAATACTTCAGCGGTACCAAATTCCAGTCATGATTGGTACTCCAAAATCAGACCTTGGTTTCCGTCAATACTGAAATCTAATCAAGCGTATGGTCCATACGAATTATATTGCAACCAATTCATCAGCTCATCGCTATTTCTGTCTTCTACTGATGATATTTTCCTACAGGTTATCAACAGCTTGTACAACTTGAGAATAAAGAAGATTTTTTCTTACCTTGTGGCACACTAGAATCCAAGTAAATGGGTGCTCCGGAATAATCACACACTTCCCCGTTGTTATCAAAAGAGACTGTTATATTTCCCAGATATCTATTGAAGGCAGCTGACTGTACAAGAAGAACCTTTTTTCCATGCTTACTTTCAACAATGGTGGGGTACGGACCCATGACTGTTTCTGTTCCCGGTGGAGGATCTACAAAAAAGCATTTAGTGCGATTAAACATGTTGTTATTTCAGTTTTCTGTAAAATTTCCCCAGAGTAAAATTCCTTATGAGCAAACAAATTCTCAATGTAGAGAAATTCTTTATTGGTTTGAGTTGTCCTAGTAAGAATATAGCACTCGATAATTTACTTTCTAGACCTGGAATGTGGCTCAACCAATATAAACTATTATCCAGTGTGAAGACCAATAATTTGACAGTTTAAAACTCAGGTATTGGCTGGACCGTAGAAACCACCATGTTTTGTGATTTATCATTACTCATTTTCAGTTTATCGACACCAAACCAATAGTCGGCTTCTCCTTGTATTTCAACAGATTGCTCAACAAGAGATCAGAGACATTTTGAAAAATAAATCAAGGATGTATCGTCGGCAAATAGTACACTACGACATGGTTTCATATAGTTGTAAAAATCATTAATATAAATCACAAACAGAAGCGGGCTCAATACCGATTCCTGCGGTACACCTAGGTTAATCGGGTTTTGCTCAGTGAATTCAATGTTTTTGAAAACTACTTGGAAACCTTCCGGCAGTGTGTTTTCATAAATAGCGAAATGTAGAAAACATGTTTTTTCATTTACTTATAGTGAGCAGTTTGTAATAAAAAATATTTCGGATGTGATAATTATAATTTGTCATCCTAATATGAATATCGATTTTGAGTCGTGTTTACATACCTCCTGAGTACAAAAAAGTATGTGAGTGACCTCCAACAATGAGACCAATTTTTTTAGAAGCATTCTTGGCAATGTCGTGTTCGACTTCGTACCCAGCATGCGACAATACAATATTAGTGAAAACTCCCTCTTCTCGCACCAGTCGCTCTGCTTCTTCATTCACACTGGGCGAAACAGGCAGGAACTTCAGATTCCCGGTATTTGAAAGATCCTAAAGAAATTAAATTAATCAATTGTCTATGATTCAGCCTGATATATGTAAACAGAAAAGAGTATTGTTGGAATAATCAGTGGAACCACCCCATCGTCAGCACACAAAAAATAAGGTATATATATATATATATATATATATATATTAGAGGCCATTTCCAAACAGTGTGTGACTGCTAAAATGTTCGGAAATTTTATTTTTAATTTATTATTTTTTTATGTAAAGAACATATTGAATACCCAGCAACACGGCTTTGTGAGCGATTGTTCTGTAGACTCTAACATAATTATTTATATTTATATATATATTGTCATTTATGTATCGAACACCCCGTAGAGTGAAACAATCAACATGATTCTCAAGTGGGTCACCTTTGTTGTTATTCTGCAAAACACGAATTAGTGCCAAACAAAAACAAGAGGTTTTAAAAGTGACGACTGATGGTTTGATCGGGGAGTCGACGTTGGGCTTTTGCCGTACCCAAAAGGGCAATGTGGGCAGTTAGAGAGTTGAAAGGTTAAGAAGCCCTATTGCCCTGTTTCCAATTTGGAAATTATGGTTTTTGGATTTAGTCCACATATATTTCTGTAAGTAAGTAAGCTCTATACATTTGTTATTCATAACTAGGTACTAGAAGGGATTCATTGTTTCATTTTTCATTTACAATTCATTTAATTCATTGTTTCATTTTGATAAATATTTTTCTATACTTTTTTACAAAGTATTTTCAATCATGAGAGGATCAGAATCTACCTTGTTAGTCGTGAACAAACCCCAATTCACGACAATATTGAGGAACATTGATCGTAGGTCCTAGGTTGACACTGTGTAAACCGAGGCATTCAACAGAATCAACCATCTGATTTTGCTTTCGAAGTTTGCAGGATTTGGTATGCACGGAACACTTCTTGAATGCCTTGGTTCACCGATACCTTAGTGGGATCTTGAGTTCACTTCACGATTACAGTTTGTTATGTTGAATGTAAATTATAACTGAGTGAATTAACATCATTATAATTATCATATGTCAGAGGTAGCTACCAAACAGTTACTATGACCAATCATAAATATGTTAATTATTGTTCTGGTTACATCCAGCGTTCCTCAGGGATCCCAATTGGTGCCCATGCTGTTCTGAATTTTTTGAATCCATTTTCAAATTGATAGTTATTGCTAATTCACGTTATTGCTAATTCAATTTTTGAAAATCATTCTCCGAAGTGATACTTACAAATTAATCAAATTGTGAGGTTGAGAAAAAAAAATCCAAATTGGTTCAAATTTGGTAAGTTTGCAAGCGAAATATAAACAACTGCACTGAATGAAGTATAACATAAATTCGCTGAAAACACATAATGATACTTACGGCACAGAAAAATGTAGTTACTCCAATGATACCAATTTTCTTCCCGTCTCTCTCGATAATGATACTCTTTCTATAATTTCCTGCAAAATTTGGTTCCGAACTGTCATCTATATTCGAAACAACAATTGGATGGTTCAAAGCTTTCATATAGGAGACAGCACCAGTGATGCCATCATCAAAATCGTGATTTCCCAAAACCTTGAAAATTCAGAAGGTGTCAATATAAAAATAGCCTATGCAATGAATTACTTTGTTATCCAATGCAAAATTCAAGATGGTAGGATAATCGCAAAATGTTCATTGGTTGAATTCCTCTCCATGGAATTTTGACACTATGGATGGATTGAAACCATGGTTTGGTAGATACGATATATACTGCATAGAATGGGAGTTGGCGATAACACAACTGATGAACCATTGAACAACTGGCATCATATTGATTTCCCAATAGTATGAACATTGTGTTATGAGTTGTATAGGAATGCAACAAATTACATTACTAGAAGATGGACATTTCCTGGTCATAGAACACTTCAGTTTTTCATCGACCACATAAATAACATTTCTCTTATGGCTACACTTGAATTACAAATCAACAAAATCCAAGGATGTTTCCTCATTCTACAATCATCCCGTTGAATGCGTTGCTGTTGAAACATACTCCTCCAAGGAGGATATCCCTCATCTCCAAATCAATTCAGCCCACCTGTATCGTCTTCTCCCTTTCTTCTGATCTAGCCTGACATGAACAGTATTACCAATAACTGAACGGTCAAAGGAACTCACCTAGGTGAAGTTCGATTTGAGTGCTTCCAATGATTCTAGAAGTTATATTCGAATGCGTTTTAGTTTTTATATCCGCAAGTTTTATTTAGTGATTTTCACTGAGCGGAAAAGACAGCCCAAGAGTATGCCAAATTTTTGTAAAATGTGAACTCAATTTTGCAAAAAAATTAAAATCCACTTTCGATCAGTTATTTTCGATAATTGGTGACAGTTAGGTAATGATGTCGAATAAAAATCCTGAGGATTTGCAATGAGCACTGCATGAAATAAGGAGAACCAAGTATTGAAATCAGTTTTCAAGTCCAGCTGAACAGTCCTTCTAGAATTAACCCACAATCAAAATATCATGCAGATAATTGACACACAATATGTTGAGAAAAAATCAATCGATTCCACCATCTCGCGAGAAGAGTAGAGTATGGATCAATGTTCGAAAGCGAGACAAGTGAATTCGAATAATTGGCCAGCTTGAATAACTCATACTGTTTTGTTTCATCAATAGAATTCGAAAGACGACAGTATTCTGGCCATAGGCAAGAATCAAGTACTACAGTACAGAGAACAGCAAGGATTCAGCTCGTATTTTGTGTGAGTAACTACCGCGTCCCATCATCCTTTTCACATACCGCGGGTGGAGTGTAGCAATGTGTGAATACCGCACCGTACAGATGAACGGCCATTCTTTTATCAACAGGAGAACAAGAAAAATTAAACTCTCACAATAATGAAGTGAGTTTACCGCTAGTTGCTCCCTCTTTCCTAATTGGTGGTACATTCATATATGAACAGAATAATCGAGCTGAAGTAGAAGGTGGTGAATTTAAGAAAAAGAAGAAGATCCCGTACCTAATGAGGATCTGTGGTCTAATATAATCTGAAAAGTTCCTTGCTTTAATTGTGACAAGTGTTTTATAGGACAAACTTGACAATACTTTGAAAAAAGAATGAATCAACACCAAAATGATTGTTGTGAAATTAATGAGCAGAATCCAGAAAAAAACAGTACATGTTTTGGACAGGGAACCAGTTTGAGCTAGCTGATTTTCATTACCCTTAATGATTCTATAAACTGCAGAACCAACGTACAGGGCCTTAATTCACAATATAATAACATACTTTCCATGTATAGAAACCATTAGCGATAAGAGCCGTGAAAAAGTTAAAATCCTTCTACTTCAGCTCGATTATTCCGTTCATATGTGAATGTACTACTAATTAGGAAAGAGGAAACAATGTTACTGTTCGTATTCATTCAATCATTTTCTCCATGTTATTGAATCGTAGAAGTGTTTGTCCCTATATTGTGATGGATAGGAAATCAGAAATTTGTACTACCATAGAATTAAGACTTCTACGATTTTAAGAATGTATGTAATTATTTGAAACTCTACGTTTTGTTACACATTTTCTGTTTTGCGCGTTCCTCCAGTAATTTATACAGTGAGCACGTAAAGGTTGGAATAAATTCGCTGAAATCTTTACAGGGCCAGAAGAGAAAAATCGCTCGGACACATCAATTCTAATTTTCAAACGTGCATTTTTGACATATAATTTTTCCGGGTGACGTCATAATTGTGTTACTTATGACGTCATCGTTTTCTTTAAATTTTAAAGTGTCGTTTGAAATGGGGCATTTTTTCTGCATACATAACGTTAATTTCATGGCATAATACATGAAATGAAATTGCCAAGGAAAAATCAATTGAATGTTAAAAGCACCCACTACTTTTGATATGACCCTGGTAGATACCATGTTTTGTTTTCTTTTTTTTCGTCAATGTTTTTATGTAGCATAGTAACGAAATTATACGTTTTGTGTGCAGAAAAATGTCCTTTTTCAAACAACACTTTTAAATATGGGGTTGCAATAAAAAAAAACGATGATGTCATAACTAACACAATTATGACGTCACCCCAGAAAAAATTATATGTCGAAAAGTGCACGTTTGAAAATTAAAATTGATGTATCTGAGCAATTTTGCTCTTCTGGCCCTCTAAAGATTTCAGCTAATTTATTCCAACCTTAAAGTGCTCCCTGTATGTACCTCAACCAATCTTGTTATGATTTTATTAACAGCTTATATCTAATTATTTGTTTGACACAAAACTAAATTTTTCTATTGTTTGTATTGTTTTAATTTTTGTTCCCATTGTAAGACTTTCTCTTGTATTTGTAGCCTTGAAAAATATCTAAAATACAGATCGAAAAGTCGGTGATTTATAAAAAAGCAACATGTTTGTTTTCTTCCGTCCTAAACCTGCTATCCACCCTGTTAAATAGTTGAGAAGGACACGAACTACAAGAACATACATGAGTTATCTAGCTGACACATGGTAGACATGGAGGGGAGCAAACGGTACTTTATTTTCTTGGGCTCAATCTATGCGTGGCAAGCTGCGCAGGGTTAGACTACCTGGTCATTGATGGTATATCCTTCTCAGACCCTACGTACACATTGTGTACGAATGATCTAACATTTTTATAGTCTGTATCGCATTTTGAATTTTAAATTTGGTGCGCTCACTATCATCATGTGAGATGTTAATTATTATCAACCGCGCGGATGGAAATAGTTCAGTATCTGAAAAATTAAATCTAAACGAGGTTAATCGACTCATATTTCTTATAGTAAGGCGATCAAGTGAATCTATTGCATTGATCAGTTAGTAAAATGATGTACATACCTCATTTATATTTTATTTTTTAGTGTGACTGTTCCGCAGATCTTGAATAATTGAATAATTTGTACACAAATGTGGATGTTAGGTCTAATCATCAAACCTACTAATTTTGTGTTTGTACACATTTGTGAACAATCGGTCTCAAAGATATATGAACGTTGAGTTATTAATTTTTTATTCCAGCTGACATTTTACTAGTGCTGTTTTTCTAGATGAGTTGAAAAGAAAAGTAATTTCAGGTATAGGAATTATAATGCGTAAGCGATTTTCACAACTGAATTTAAGAGCAGATAGGGACCTGAAAAAAGAGGGTAGAGGGTATTATGATTAAACCCACTATTCGCAAAGATAAAAATATTTCTATAGTCAAATGGATGGACAATTGTCCTGTACTGATAGCAAGTACTCTTCATTGTGTAAATCCAACGAGGTTGGTACAACGCTACTCCAAAGCTGATAAAAGCTTCATAAACGTGAATCAACCTGACGTCGTGTGGAGTATTATGATGATAACATTTGAGTGAATTTAGCAAATCGCTCAATTGTGTTGAAACTGAGCTACCGTTGAACCAGAAAATGGCCACTTCGATTCCTGGACCACTATTTGGATTCTGCTGCAGTCAAATCATGACTTCAATACATAGAAGAGTATTCAAGTAAGAACTTGCCACGAAAACAAATGCTAGATATTCATGCATTTGAACTGAACTTGGCCGAACACTTAAAAACGACTTTTCGTTTGAAGAACCTGTTTCAGGAAAAATATCTGTATAAAGACCTGGGAAAGTGGCTCTACCATCCAAGGGTATGAGAAGATTAGCTGCTAAACATTTCAAGAAAATGGAGGATGCTGCTAGATGCAGAAATCAGATGCTCAAAATGTAAAAAATGTATTCTGAAAGACAGGGATTGTTTTTTCATTCCACTATCAATAAAATGTTTTTTTTTTAGTAATCTTTTTTTATCTGAGTAGTTAGTCATATGCTGGTGAGACCTAAAGTCCACATATGTTAACATTCATTTTTGTGAATAAGCAACTACATAGAGACAACAAACTGTTTATCTCCTTTAGTGAACCCATAAGCAACTAAAAATTTGTCAGATATTTTTATTCATAAAAGACATATTGCTTCAGGTCTGAAGAGGATATTGGGTATCGTGTGATGAAGTAAACAATCTAAATTGAAATATACAGTATTGGAAACAATTCATCTGGGGTATAGACAGAAATCTACACGAGCAACAAGGAACGCAATGATATGATAATACCACATAAACAAGAGAGACGCACTGCTGTGCGCCCCACCTGTTACCCCACCCGACGCATTAACTGACCACGTGGCAATGCGACCCAGCGCACAGCGACTTGACTCATTCTTGCCGAGCCGTGGTTGCGAAAACAAGAGACCGTGAAAATTATTACCTTTTGAAACATGCCGCCTATTTACACAACCGCAGAGAAAGTACAGATCATTAAGTGGTACTTTAAATCTATTCATAGTGGCTTTTGCAGATAGACCTGTACCTACGGAAGCGACTGTCCTTTCAATAATTAATAAATTTCAGAATTTTGGGTGTGTGGCAGAACATTGCAAAAAATGTTGTCCCACAAATCCACCACCGCATCCTAGACAAACACCCGAGGAATGGGAAATAAGAGAAACACAAGTGTGTGCATTGGCAGAAACGACACCTTGTTCGAGTAGACATATCGCCGACGACGTGAATTTGAATGGAAGAACTCTAAGGAATATTTTGTAGAGAAACGGTAATTATTGTTTCAAAGTCAAGACCACACAAGATCTTTTGCCTGGAGATCAGACGTATGGAGTTTTGTGAAACGATGGTCGAAAAATGCAATAGGGCATTTCGTGTGAATGATGACTTTCTAAAAAAGGTGTTATTTACCGATGAATCGTCCTTTTCAATTCATCGAAAATACAACCCATCCGTAGTACGTTATTGGTCTCGGGAAAATAAACATTTGAGTATTGCTGTGAGGACACAGTACCCAAGAAAATTAAATGTGGGGACTTTAAATGCAGCAAAATATTTGCAACTTTTGCAAAATCAAATTATTCCTGCAGTTCGCGCTCTTTCGATTCACTTCAACAAGATGGTTGTCCTGTCCACAATGCAGACACGGTGGTAACATTTTTCAATCAATTATTTCCCGATCGGTTAATTTGTACGCGAGGTACAATCAACTGGCCACCTCGATCACCAGATGTAGCACCTATCGATTTTTATATCTGGGGTATGCTGACAATCGGAGGTATATCGGCATGAGTTCGAACGTGCCACCAATTTAGATGAACTGAGGGCAACAATTATTCAGTTGTGTGCTCAGTTAACACCAGTTACCATTGCGGCTACCAGAACAGAATAGTACTGTAGATTCGGCTATTGTTTGGTCCAAAATGGTGGTTTGTTCGAACATTCAATAAAATAATTCCGTACACAAAATATTTAATTTGGTTTGTCTTTTCTTGTAAATATTTTTTTTCTCTTCATTCAAGGAATAATTGTTTTTCTGTTAGAAAAAAGTTTTATGTTTTTATCGTTTTCTTTTGTTTATGTTTAAGAATTTTCTTTTGTTTTCGCGGCCACCACGGCTCCAAAGAATGTTGATCTACCTGTCGTCCGACAGATTAAATTGAATCAATGATTCAGTTTACTTTATTCAAATTATCTGATGTGAAATTATCGTCAATAATTCTCACTCATTGCAGCGCACACATTCTCCCGACTGCTGCTGGTATGATACTGACGTCCTGAGCTTACCGCCCTGACTCTCCCATTTCTGTGTCGTGACGTCGATATCCCTTCCTCGAGTGAGTCGAGGAGAAATTGTAATGCTCTCTCAACATATAGCAAGCTATTCTTTACGCTCTCATGAAACCACCATACCCAAGATAAATACTTTCCGATACTGTATGTCGTTGTTATTGATTTTAGTTTTTTTTTCACATCAGTGTCTTCCCCCCCACACTCAACTCTGTCTAATCTCTGTCGACGACAGTCACGTACGAACTTTGAGCAATTGTTGAAATCATTACATGTATCGAAACCGTGTACACATGACAACTCGGCTAGATATGTGGAAGTATGTGGGAGCATCCTCCATCAAATTGTCTTATTCATAGAATGAAAGAAACCCAGTTGAAATTCCATCATGTTTTCGGTTCTGCAGGTGCAAAATGACACTTTAGCGTCCGTTGAGAACTTCATCGCTAGGCGCGGCGGGCGAATAGAATCGTACAGTTCCTAATCTAAAATGAGCAAATGTATTTACCTACCTCAGCATCGATGTTTAATTTGTTCATGAATTGTTGGGTGATATTCCATCTACCAATTGTATAAAACAGAGTTCCTTGGAAGGTGTCTCCAGCGTTGAGCAATATTGCTTTCGGATTTTCTTCACGCAATCGTTTAATTTGGGTATACAATCTCGATACTCCCCCCACACATTCATTGGTCTTCTTGCAGGTGCCTCCATTGTCGTTCGTTTGATCGAATCTGTGAAAAAAGGTTCAGGTTGATTTTTCAGTTCATGGAGATTAATCACCTCAATAACATCACATTCAGAAATATTGATCAATATTTGAAATTAATTGATTTTCGGAACAAAAAAGTAACAGTCCGATTACATTTGAAAAAAAAGATCGATTAAAAATGGTTTGGAGATTTGAAAAGTCTACACCGAAGACAATCATATAAAAAGAAAATTGAATGTGTACATAAACACAGTATCACGAAAACTGCCAAATTACTCACATCAGACAATATACAATTTCTCCAGTTATTAGGATCAAAAGTTCTGAAAAAATGGAAATATTACATATCACAGGACAACCATTTTGTGATAATACGATTGAGGATTATCAGTTTCACACATATCAACCATATATTAGTAGTGAGATTGAAGATAATGATGAAATAAGAATTCATATTCAAGACGACTTATACATTACCTTGTAATTCATACATCTATACAGTGCTTCTCAGAAGTCCTCTCCCCCCCTCTCATTTTTGGAACAATCATACATAAACAAGTGAAATTTGGAAACTGAATATTAAAGGTTGTAAACTTCCCTACTAGTGATGATAGGTGACGAAATCGTCAAAGATGACGTCACAAGGCCATTGTAACCAATAATTCTAAATGGAACCCTACGGCAAGCGACACCTCTTTTAAAAGGTATCGAAAAAACCTATTCAATGATACTTATTTTGTTCATGTTTATGGCAGTTTTGATGGCTCATTAGTAAACATTAAAATTTCAATTCCATTCAGTATGATATTAATTACAGATTTAAGAATCAGTATCTACTTAAAGGAATTGCTTGAAGTGACTTCCATTCACTTCCTGACAGTGAAATATCCTTTTTTTAAACTCTTCTCGTACTTTTCGAATGTGTCTGCGGAAACAGCCTCACATTCTGCAACAATACGTTGTTTTGAAACGTCAATATTGTCAAGTTCAGTGGCGTAAACCTTCGATTCAAGGCTCCCCACAGAAAAAAATCCAATGGTGTGAGGTCCGGTGATCGAGCTGGCCATTCCGTTGATCCTCGTCGTCCAATCCATCTAACACGATACTCCTCATCCAAATACCATCTTACTGCACCGTAATAGTGTGGAGGAGCACCATCCTATGGAATGTTATTTCCAAATTGCCGAATTTATCTAGATTATCTTCCAAAATTTCAAGGATTAACGGTTCTATTGCGTTTTGCAACAGCTCCAGATAAACCTCACCAGTTAAATTAGTATTTGAAAAAAGAGGCCCAACGATGTGCCCAAACATTCACCTTCTGGGGAAATCGAGTATGTGTTTCACGAAACAGGTGAGGATTTGCGTCACTCCAATACCTCACATTCTGTGTATTTACATTTCCATTTAGATAAAAAGTACTTTCGTCACTAAAACAAATTTTTTTGACATAGTCTGGCTGTTGGTTAATTTCAGTTTCCATATTTTCACAAAATTCTAGTCTTTGGTCTGGGTCGTCGTCTGAGAGTTGATGAACCATTTTCAATTTGTATGGATGAAATTTGTTCTTTTTTCAACACCCTGTGTACTGTACTTCGACTGACTTCACAGGTATAGTATTTCTTATCCCAATTGGACCGATATAAAAAGTTTCGAGAAGGAATTCTCTTCCACACGACAGAACTTTTTTATGATTGTACCAGGAACACTTTGAAAGTAAAAACACTGGTAGTATATAAATTTCCCATTTACCGGGCAGTGCATATGAACACTCCTCGTAGTGCTCCTATGTTTATTGCCGTTTCAATTCGGATTAGAATAACTATAGATGCAACGTGCGTTGTTGAAGAAGTAGGATTGACTATTACTTCTGCCAGTATATCAATTTTTTTCTCATCAGAAATTTGTGGCCTGCCAGATCGTTTCGCATCATTAATACTGCCCGTTGTTCCAAACTTACGAAGAAGCTCCCTTAAATAAGTCCTCGAAACGGGGCGATCGGGAAACTTCTCATTAAAAATGCGTTCTGCTGCATGAATATTTTGTCCAGTTCCACCAAGAATTAGGATCGCTGCTACTTTATCACCTAAAGCACGTACCATTTTGCTTCTTGAAGCACTTGAACGTTCGGTTTAACAAATTATTGAAATGTACAAAAATATTAATAAATGTACAAAAACGTGAACAATTACAAAAACGTCGAATTAGGGAGAATAACAAAAACGTCAGCTTCTTTGACAACTATCAAGAGGTGGAGCTTGAATTTTGAATTTGAGAATTAACTGATGTAATTCATCACAACCTTGCGTTTATTGAAAGCGAGTTGCTAAAACTGCCATAAACACAAACAAAATTGGTATCATTGAATAGGTTTTTTTCGATACCTTTCAAAAGAGGTGTCGCTTGCCGTAGAGTTCTATTTAAAATTATTGGTCATTATGGCCTTGTGACGTCATCTTTCACGATTTCGTCATCTATCATCACTAGTAGGGAAGTTTACAACCTTTAATATTCAGTTTCCAAATTTCACTTGTTTATGTATAATCGTTCCAAAAATAAGAGGGGGGGAGGGGTTTTTTGAGGAGCACTGTATAGAGGGTACGCTCACCCGTCCTGATGGAACTCCAACTACACATGTCAACTTTATCGACAATGCCATAGCGTATTTATTTCGTGAAATCCCTTATGAATTGAATGGTGTAGTTGTAGATATTGTTGAAAATATTGGATTGGTATCGACAATGAAAAATTATTCATCTCCTAATGAAAATGAGAGTATTTCACCACAAAATGGTGGTTGGTTCCCAAAACGTACAGATAATAAAATTCTGGAAGATGAGAAAGGAAATTTCAATGTATGTATTCCACTCAAGATGTTGGCCGGTTTTCTCGAAGATTTCAGGAAAATTATCTTGAATATGAGACAAGAGTAAGTATTAGTTCGTGAGAGTCATGATTATGATGCGTTGACGAGTAGTGATGATTCGGAAAAAGCAAAAGTTAACATAACCAAACTAAGTTGGAATGTTCTCATGTAACACCTAGTATTCAAAAAATTGCGATAAACAAAATATAAACAATAATGTTGAACTACCTTTGAAATTCAGAAGTTGGGTACTAATAGAATATCCCTCGTTGAATGAAACAACGAGACATACTTGGGTTGTAAAAACCACTACTAAAGTGGAAACACCTAGACATGTCCTTATTGCATTCCAGAATCATGAGAAAGGAAAGTTGATAACTGATATGAGTACATTCGATCACTGAGTGATTAATCACCTCAACCTGAACACTTTTGGGTTGTTAATAATAGGGGGCACACTTATCATTGGGGAAACCACGAATACAGCTCATGAAATCGACCATATGATCTGACAATGATCTAATGGAATTTCGCAGGTTCACATCACAAACCCAAAACCGTCGAGTGACTGCGAAGAATTATTCAGTCTGCAGGTAAAAATAGAGTACCTGCTAGAATATTCCAGGAATTTTCAATTGCCTCAGAAAACAATAGTATTCAAATGAAGTTTTGATGAATTTGTTCATTTTGGAAATGGAAATTATAGCAAAAACATCCAGAGGTTTAAATTCGTGAAGCGAAATGAAATTTACCGAAGCTTGTAACTTCTGAAGAAGACACAATCCATCTTAGCCAAAACTCTTCAGATTCAACGAATCTTCATTGTATTACCAAGAAGATGTTTAGGAGTGGCTCATAAGTTCATCTCTTCAGCCGCATCTCGCGTAATTGATCAAATCTCAATGACAGAACCTAGAAAAGCAGTTTCGTTATCTTATAATATTGTAAATGAGTTGAAATAATTGAATCTGGAATAATCTACACCGTACCTATTGCATTTTTCAATATCTGAGATATCAAGGTAAAATCATTAAAAACATTCAAAAAAGCGTTTAATTACCCATTTATTGGTTTTCTATGGAAACTATAGCTTTTCGTCGTCGCAAGGAAACTTATGATACTTCATTCGCTTGAATTCCATTGCCCGTTAGGGCTCGTCGAGAGAATAATATGAAGGAAGTAGATACATCAGTATATAAACGGTAAAAAATATACTGCATTTCGTGAGATTTCATGTGGAAAATATCAGAGATTGAGAATAATATCTGTTTCAAAATACCATTACTATACTGAAATATTCAAACTATCGAAAAATGAATTGTGATATCATTAGTGGCCGAAACTATTCCGTCTATAGAGACTTGTGTAGTTTACATAATTTTCATATTGAAATTAGGAGAATATTTGATGAATACATTCAAACCACCAAAAAAGAAAAGGGTTAAAAAGAGGTTGGTGTGATTCTACAATTCCAATAGTCACATTCAATTGTCCTTCGATATTGCTCCAAACATATACAATCCTCAATTAATTCATTATGTCTCGTTACTCAGAAGAAACTAACCATCATGAAATTGGTAGCGCGCCATTGTGTCAGCTTCAGACGTTGATGGGTATCAATGTATATATCATTTTTGTTTCCCCTGTTGTGTTATAATACGTAATTATGGTGGAATTGAGTTGGCGGATATGGATCCACACCGGATTTCGATGGGTAAAGTAAAAGTAACTTTGGGGGATCAAGATTCAACTTAAAAAATAATTGAATTGCATTCAATTCTGAGAGAAATATTAGCCAAGTGAAGTTAGCTTGTATTCCTTTTTTACGCTGAATAGTGTCTCATTCACAAGGAAATCTAATTTGGTTACTGAGTAGTAGTAGTAACTCATTTCAACTTAATTTTTGCCTCAATTTGCCATATGAAAAACGCCAATTGTTCCTATATGCGAGAAACTTTCAGTATTATTTCCGGACTGACTTTTCATATATTTCATGTAATATAAGTGAATCCACTATTTTGGAAACAAATCGGCAACGTTGCATTACTTGTTTCTTGAGTATTCGTGAGCTGCAATTTGTCAACTCAATGCTGTAACTGGCTCGTGGTGGCGAGCAAACGTGAGATATGTGCTGCTCGCAAAGAAGGTACGAGCAGACCACATGGGAGTCGAGAGTCCATTGTATGTGAGTAATTGTCCTGCTATCATACAACGTGCATTGCAAAGAAAGTTCAAGTATTTGTAACATTAAAGATATTCTTTCCCTCACATAACAGGTCTGAAATTTACTCGAGTTGTTCTTCATTTCCAACTGGCAATGCTCAATTTATTGGGCAGAGTGGAAGAGAAATATCATGACCAGAGTCATGGAACATGTCAAGATCATTGAAACACATCCTGGTTCTAACATTTTCCAAACTAACACAAAAAGTTATTTCGCTAATCACATAAACAATTCGGATCACAATTTTCAGATCGATGGGGACCTGAAAGTCTCACACGTTTGTGAAGAAAGGACTATCAATGCTCCATTTCCCAATTTCCAACCTTGTTTTATCAATTTCACAGTATGCCACCTGTTGAATTCGGTTGAAACCTGTTAAATTTTATCATTTGGTTCCTTCTTAGCTAGATTTGCAATCGTCTTCAGGTGAATACTTCAGTATTCACCTGAAGACATCGTTTCTGGTTGACGATGGACCGTTACAGGTCCGAAACATGTACCATCCCCATTTAAGAAGGTAATAAACAATGTGGACTATGACTTGGAACAGTATACATATATGTTTGTAAACTCAATCAGAACACAGTATTGCTGCCAGTAAGACGACTGTGTTCAAAGGGCGAAGTCTCTATTATGTAAGAGATTACGTAAGAGAGGTAGCTGGCAATTTCTCCAAGAGAACTCGCTATTACCATATAAGAAGAAAAGGAATTCAATGGTGGTTTGTCCCATATTCGCCTTTGTCCCATATTCGCAACCTTTCAAGCAAGATATGGGACAAACGAACAGAACCCGTACGTCAGATTGACTGGAAAAACAAGATCGAAATGTCATCCATTTGTCAGAAATAGTGTATGAAATATACTCATATCACTGGCCGCGTAATCAGTTTTAACTTTTTCAATATTTCGAATTCCGTATCACAATTACGATATAATATATCTCAGGGGGAATCCCGTAGCAAAACACGTGTTCTAGTATCATAAACTCAATTGAGTGGAGATATTTGCATCAAATATCGGCGGAGTTTGTTGAAATTGGATGGAATGGGCTATAACTCCAGGATTTCAGCTGCAGTTACTCCACAAGTTCAAGAGGTAAATCCGATAACCAGTTGGAAAAAAAAGGAGCAGAGTAGGACCCAAAGAAGAAGCCATGCTAGTGGTTACTAGGAATTTCAAATCATCAGGGCCCAATGAAATGTATTTATTGTATACAATTCAGTGATTTGCCATGGTATATTCACTACACTAAGTGAGGTCTGGGTATTTTGATCTCAAGAGGCACCTAAACTCTGTCAGTAATTGAATAAATGAAGAATCAAACCGTTCTACTTTGTCTACTGCTTGCCTTGAGATGGAAAAGCAAAGCATTGTGCATGAATGATTCTGTATCCGGAATGTTAGATTTACCTAAAGCCTTCGATGAGGAAACTGTACTAGTTTATAACGCATAGTTTCTGAGACTTCATCAAAATAAGCTCAATAGTTGGCCAACAGGTACCAGCCCTCTGAATTCACTATCATATAAACATTCTCCACGCGAGATTCCCTTGTCGACTTTCAGGGATGAAAGTCCAAAAGAAGATAAAATTTACACAATCCTACTATTTAACCTTTTATCCAAATCTTGAACTTGTGATAAATAACGCAAATTCTTTGTAAAACTTACCTGGCATGAAAGTCGTTGAAGTGGATCACAGATATTTGAAACGGTCGTTTGGCATTTTCCGTGGGCAATGCACCTGAAGGAAAACAGAGTAACCCTAAGAGAACACTTAGTAATACAAACATCTTCCAAATTGTGAATGACATTAAATACGATATTTAATGTCATTACATATTTGTTGAATTAGAAGAGATAAGGCTATTAGCACGCCATAGGCGTCGCTGTCGGGAGAGGAAATGGGTAAATAATGAAAGAAACTCTCAACAAAACACTTTTATTGCTGTGATCGATAGTGATGAGATTAGCCAGTGGTAGCAAAATATTTTAAATCAATAGCATGTTTAGCATTATATAGACAATTATGTTGTTTTCTGAATTCTTACTTGATATTGCCGTTATATACCCAGGAAAACAGTTTGTTAGAATGGGAATGAATTATTACCATGCATATTACCTAGAATATTGAGCAAGTAGTGTTGAACCCACACTCTTTACCACTTATGCCTATTTGTAGCAAAAATGCAAAAGTAAAAATAAAATATGACTAGGTACTGATTTTTTTTCGTGCACAGATTTTAGTACTAATTACGAATATACGATCACACACATTCCAATAATATACGGGATGTACAGTTTTCTTACACCATATTATACATGCTAGCATGTGTAGAAATGTCCAATATTTTGTAACAAGCTTTTATTTAGTTTTATCTATCCCGGTGTCTGTCTGTGTGTATGTCTGTGTGTCGGTCTGTAATGAAATCTTGCAAGTTCAATCTGACCCATTTCTAATCGTCCGATTGATTTGAAATTTGGCAGGTGTACATAATTACGGTGACAATGCATTATGACATTTTTGTTAAGAAAAAACAAAATGGCGGCTCCAATATGGCGAACAATTTTTGTGATTATTGTCCGATTCTATTAAAAATTTATATCTAGGGGTTTTTGGGGTCGGACATTATTATTTCTTAAATTCTAAAATTCAAAATGACGGCTCCAAAATGGCGGACGAGTTTTTTGTTTATGGTCTGATTCTATTCAAAATTAGTATGTGAGGGTTTTCGAGATCGAAGTTTTTTTAGTTTCACCTCTGCCGGTGTCTGTCTGTGATCAAATCTTGCAAGTTGAATTTGCCCCACTTCTAATCTTTCGATTGATTTGAAATGTGGCAGGTGTACATAATTTCCGTGACAATGCATCATGAAATTGTTGCTAGGATAAAAAAACAAAATGGCAGCTCCAATATAGCGAACAAATTTTGTGATTGTGGTCCAATTCTACTCAAAATTGGTACGTAGGTGTTTTCGGGGTCGGAGATTATGATTATGATGATAGTTATTCAACATCACAAATACTGAAAAATAAATGAACGAAAATAAAATAAAAACAGAAGTGAAAGGTCGAAGAGATTTACATACCTGCTACAGGTTTGTGTTTTGTGATTTGCTCATATTTTTGAATCTGAAATAAGAAACATGAAATCAAGGAAACTAGGATCCATCATATCATCGGCGATGAATGAGATAACTTTGTGCCACTAATACAAGGATAAAAAATTCTGATAAGATTATCAGGATTGAAGAAGTTATCTAATTCATCGCCGATGATATAATAGATCCTTTATAATTCTATATGGATATTAAATAATCCCATGTTTTCCATTTCAAATTCAATAACATGAACAAATCACAAAACACAATCCTGTAGCACGTATGTAAAAATCTTCGACTGCATTTTAAAGCCAAAGCTCACCCCTAATGAATCATGCAATTCTGAAAAAAAATTGGAGAAGTCAATTTGGAGCCTCAATATCACGATATAATTGAAAAAAAATGCCATTCTTTGAAAAATTTCGTTATATTATGTTAATATCTCTAGTACGAAAACGCCCGAAGCGTTTACTCATTTTAGATACACACAGTATTTTTCTGACTCGTGCTTGGCGACTCCAGAAACTAACCAGAATTGAAATTTACTACTTCATTCATAAATGCGACGAGTGATTTCTCTCGCCGTCCACTCTTCAAAATACTCACGGAACAGTTCGGTGTTACGTTGTGAGAACCAAAGAATCTTCGAAACACTAGTTGGCAACAGTTTTCACATGTTATTCTCAATCACACTAGGTCACAATGATGGCCGATACTATTTTGAGAACAATTCAATACTGTGTCTTTTGTGTATGTTTTTGTGATATTTGTGATTCGATAAGTGCCTCAAAGCTGTATTGACCTCATCTGCTATTTCTATCTTTATCTACTATAGTTCCAGTGTAACGAGGTTCGTTTGTTTTCATCACTTTGAAATATATATATATATATATATATATATATATATATATATATATATATATATATATATATATATATATTGATTATCTATCGCAAGCAATGTACTCTTTTTGTACATTTACCACACTATCAATTCAACATTCTACATTATTTGAATGTTTTTTGCATAGGCAATACTCCGATCAAGACACCTGAGGTTAGGCAAGCGGTGCTTCCCAAAATTTTGTCGAATTTTACAAAGAACAAAACATGTTTTCTTGAAAAATAACGGATTTTTCATAAAATGCCATTATACACTCGTTATTCACGGGTGTGCAGGAGGTTAGATTACACCCTGTATATATATATATATATATATAAATACAGTGACCGGCAGAAAGTACGCATCATATGGAAAATTCTTTTATTGATAAATTTTGACGAATATCGATATGTGCAATCGCTTCTGCATCAAAAGCAACCCCAAAAGACGTTGTACAGTGCCGTTCGTCTTTTCGTGTTTGGAAGGAAATTTGAAAAAATAAAAAATTTAGTTTTAAAACACACTTAGTTGGGAAAATATCGAAAAATGGTATTCGAAAAAGTTGTTCAGAACGTTATTTTATAGCTGTGTACAAGTTTTGAAAAAAATCTGAGATATAAAAATAAAAATCAATGTTTTGCCATAATAAAAATTTCAATTTGGAAAAATACATTTTTGACAAAGAAACTCATTAGTGAGGCCAACAGTAATATTTTAAATGATATTTCGTAAATATTCGCAAGCTACTTCTATTTTATTCAGAAAAAAATTGAAATCTATGGATTTGCCATGTATTCAGCTGTTCATAAGAGGTCACTGAAATATTTCCAGGACATTATAATCCCGATACTGTTCATTATTAATGAAGGTCCTTGTATCTACATAATTCCAAATTGAATTTTTTATTCAAACAAAAAATACATTGATTTTTGGCAAATTGTTGGAATCATACAATATTATCATTGTTGATGCATGCATCGACAGATTTCCTCATGATCAAAGAGGCCATGAAACAATTGACTAATATTGACAATGTGTTATTAAGAGTTGTCAAACGATTTAGTAGTGTTATTATTTATCCAGCTGTTTTTATCGTCTTTATTCTATAGTTTTTTTCATTGTAAAAGTTACATTTTGTTGTGTGTTAACAATAATTAGAGATGCCCCAAGAAAAGCTGAGTTTGCAAGAAAAAATTGAGCTCGTCTTAATATGTGGTGAGCGTTTTCATAGTTCCAGAGAAGCAGCAGATATATTCAATGCTAGATATCCAAATAAGAATATCCATAGATCTACTGTGTTGCGTATTTCAAACAAATTTAAAGCTACAGGCAGTGTAGAAAATCGTTACAAAATTCCACATAGTAAGCCCGTCACTAATGAGGAAGGTACCTTTAATGTTTTGTTATCGGTCACAGAAAATCCACGGATGGCACTATCGGAGAGGCAGGAACAAACCGGTATATCTGAAAAATCCATAAGAAGAATTTTGAAGAATAATAAATTTCGTGCATACAAACCAAAATTCATCCACACCTTACTCGATAGAGATTTTGATGCACGCTTAGATTTTTCATTTTGGTTCCAAGGCATGATTGAAGAATGCCAACATTTTCCTAAAAACATTTTATTCACTGATGAGGCGACTTTTACATCAAACGGTACTGTCAGTTCCCAGAATTGTAGATGGTGGGCTGATGAGAACCCAAATTGGAAGATAGAGGCAAAAAGTCAATTTTCTTTCAAAACTAATGCTTGGTGCGGCATATTAGATACACAGATCGTTGGGCCTTACTTTTTTAGGGGCAACCTTAATTCACGAAATTATTTAGTGTTTTAAAATAATGTGTTTTTTGATTTCTTACATGGATTACCGCTGCAAAGAAGGAATGATAGTTTTCTCCAACAAGACGGAGCGGCAGTACATAGTACCCTTGAAGTCAGAGCGTGGCTTAACGAACACTTTCCTCATAAATGGATAGGACGATATTCAGAAAACCCGTGGCCTGCAAGATCCCCAGATTTGACGCCCTTGTTTTTTTTTTATGGGGGTACCTTAGAAGTAGAGTTTATAAACATCGGCCATTCCGTAATATCGACCATTTAGAAGAAGTAATACGACAATGTATCAATAACATTACACCACAAATGCTGCAAAATGTGTCCAGAGAAATGAAATCCCGAACAACTACATGTATTGAACGTCAGGGTAGACACGTCGAGTAATGGACATTTACAAACTTTCGAATATGCATTAAATTGTTTGGTTTATGATTATTTCAGCTTCTAATTTTATTATAAAATGTAATTATGTAAAAAATTGAATCAATTTTTTGTTCTACTGAAGAATTCATTTAAAAATTCTGTAGATACAAGGTTCTTTGTCAATAATAAACAGTATCAGGATTATAATGTCCTGAAGATATTTCTGTGACCTCTTATGGAGCAGCTGAACACATGGCAAATCCACAGATTTAAAATTTTCTTCGAATAAAATAGAAGTAGCTGGTGAATCTTTACAAAATAATACTCTTGGGCTTTACTAATGAGTTTCTTTGTCAGAAATGTATTTTTCCAAATCAAAATTTTTTTTATGGCAAAAATTGATTTTTATTTTTTCATCTTAGATTTTTTTACAAACTTTTACATAGCTATAAAATGTCGTTCTTAACAACTTTTCCAAATAACATTTTTCAATATTTTCCCAAATAAGTGTGTTTTGAGACATAATTTTTTAATTTTTTGAATTTCCCGCCAAACAAGAAAAGACGAACGGCACCGTACAACATCTCTTGGGGTTCCTTTTGATGCAGAAGCGATTGCATGTATCGACATTTGTCAAAATATTATATTAAAAAAAATTCCCATATGATGCGTACTTTCTGCCGGTCACTGTATATATATATATATATATATATACATATATAGTATATATATATATATATATATATATATATATATATATATATATATATATATATATATATATATATATATATATATATATATATATATATATATATATATATATATTATATATATATATAGTATATTTCATGGGAGGATGGAATGATATACAAAGTAATGAAATAAACTAACCAGAACAACGAAAATAATTTATTTTACAACAAATAGTAAAAGTAGATAATCATATTATTCAACTGGTAATAGTTGAAGTGAGGTGGGTAAGTAAGTATTTCGGAAGTAATCAAAAAACAAGTAGGTGGTAATTGGTAGATTTTACCCACAAAAATTGAAAAATAAAAACTTTTTAACAAAAAATTAAACCGACGAAATACGGAACTGAAAAGTAAATAAAACTTTTAACAAAATTAAACGACGAAAAATCACTGAAAGCAAAATAAATAAACCTTCTTAGTCTGAATGATAATTGAGCTCCTAAACTAATGTAGTAACCGATTTTGAGTCGGCGCCAAACAAACTAGCAATTATTATTCTGGACGGCTGCGTTTTGATGACTTCTTCATAGATAATGTCTTCGATAATTGTTTGTTTGGCGCCGACTCAAAATCAGTTACTTACATTAATTTAGGAGCTCAATTATCATTTAGACTAAGAAGGTTTATTTTATTTTTTGCTTTTCAGTTGATTTTTCGTATGTTTAATTTTTTGTTAAAAAGTTGTTTTTGAATCTATACAGTAATAAGCAGCCAAATGGACTAAATTCAATTGTTCAAATCAAAGCAACGATCTGAAAGTTTTCAAATGCAGGCCCGTGTAATTGTTTTTATTTCTCTCTCCAGTAGTTGTGCTAACCTAATGAGAATAGTGTTCATGAGAACGGGTTATCTGCCATTTCTCTCTTGCTTTCTTTTTTTCCACTGATGATGCCTTTCATTTCCTTTGGATCGACTTTGCCAATTGTTCTCCGTCTAATTCCTGAAATGGTATTCCGGAGAGTTGGTCGAATATTGGTTGCAGATTCGTTCACCTTTTTATCTGTTTGGTCTACTGTTCTGAATAATCCGTCCAATTCAATTTTAGCATTTAGTCCGAATTTGAATATTGAGTTCCAATTTGGATTGTTCCTGATTTGTTCTTTCATGAAACAATGGCACAGCGCTATTTCCTCTTGGATTAACAATGGTGTGAAACAACTAATGTTTGTTTTAAGTGGTGTCAGGAGAATAACCTCTCTCTTCTCGTTTCGATATTCGTGTTTTTCTCGACAAGGGATAATCATCAGATGGAGTAAGGAAATTACCACTTGGGTAGTTAATTGAAGGGCCAATGAGGTTTGAGATCACCCGGAATTATTATTCTTATGAAATTACCAGGAATTATTTGATATTGATATAGCGAGACTATACTGCGATATTGCGTATTTTCTTGAGACCATATTCCCGCAGTACCAAGATCTGATGGAAATTAACACTCACATTCCATTATTCTGCATTGTGTTTTTCGTTTTATGCACTCTACACTTCCCAGTGAATACAGAAGAGATAAAGTAACTGATAAAAATTTTTTTTGGATCCAAGCTTTCATTAAAGCCGTGTACTGAAACGTATAAAATAAGTTTAAGTCATCGCTGACAAATTCAATTATTTTTCGTTGAATTATTTGGTTTCAAAAAGCTTGTCGAGAAGTGTTTAATTAATTTCTCTCATTCTTGAAACAAAAGGGGATTTTTCTTAGTAACCCATACTTTCAATTGAGAAACAAATGAAAATACGCTGTTTTGACCATAGAGGTACTTCGAGATGTCATCAGCTGAGTAATTCTCCATCAGACCGTAACTCTGATTTTTGGTTCAATTTTTTGGCATAGCAATATTGTACTCGAAGATAATTCTTATTGGCATTTTCTTAAAGTTGTTAGCACTTTTCGGATTCTCGCAGCCAATCAAATACCCCATCCTTGATCTGTTAACTTGAGAGACTTGTATTTTGAGATAAATCGGGTCAATATTATTCATGCAATCTGCCTTAGTTTCAGCATTGGATTGACCAGAGTCGACAGGTTTAACTATGACCATAGATTTGCTGCCAAACGATTTGTAATAACAAAGGTTCATCAGTGTATGCATTTTCAGCGTCACACATAGTAGTAAGTTTGTTATCAGCCATGTCTAGAATTTGAATTTGAAATCCCCAAGCATAGATTCTCATTCAAATCACACAATTACGTTTTTTTTTCAGCAATATCCAAAATTTTAAGCTTTAGTGTACCAAACATATTCATAATCTCGTAATATCCAGGGTATTCCGTTTGAAATTACCAAGTTGGGGTCGTTTTCGGAGACATCGAAAGTGATGGGATAGTATGGGATATTGTTTTTATTTTCCAATTCTTGACTTGAACACTTCTGCCAAGTTTGGATCCTATACCCTAGAAAATCATGGCTTGTCCAAAGTATCCGTTGACATACGGTATATTCCGTGAACAGTATTTTTGTAGCCACTCCTATAATACACATAAATTATCTGATAACATATTTTACACTCGTTTGATCCTCCAATCAAGCAAATTTATAAAACCTCTATGAATCCGTAGAGTCCGCTATTAAGTTGCTGCCTTATAATTTCCGGCTATACAAAGGAAGACCCGCCCAATACGACATCAAAACTTCTGGATATTCGAGTCTTTCGACGTAGTATTCCAATTAACTCCGCATCGCATGTATAAGAGGAATGATTTCGATAATTATTTGCATTTGACACATTCCTTTGTCGGGAGGTACTAATTTCCGAGTGATTTGGAGTTAATTGACCACATGGCCTACCTGATGATTGGGAAACCATGGAACAGCTATAAATGATCCCCTTTGTTGATTATTATAAGTGTCATTGTATTCAACAGAAACACATTCTGAATTCTCTCAATATTGAATGAAAATATTCTTCTGAAAATTGAAAATCAACAACAATAATGAAGTTATTTTTTGTAATATCTAACAGAAAACGACATTTTTCGGCTAGAACCACGCTGAACATTGAACTACATCTGATAGTTATTGTGAAAGGACCCTAACTCGAAAGAAAAAAGACCGAAAGTAAATATTTGCAATTCAATTCAGATAGAAAGGAGAACATTCTCAATCGAGATGAATACCCCACAAGAGGTTATCTTGAACGATGGAAGATAGTGACTTAAGTTTATCTTTCAGTCGCAGATGATTCCACATCTGATTTTATGAACATCCTGTTATTATTTTCAATCAAATTAATTCAGATAGTTATTCGATTTTCTATTCCAGTCTCAATTAGGAGCTCATATAGATGAATGGGGCGAAAAAGCATGTTTTCCAAATAGGAGTACTCACCAGAAATCACATGTAATCCTGATGAGATAGTGGCATCGTATTTGTTGGTAATAAACAGATCATGAAACTAAATATTTCACATCCTGTAATAAGTTTTGTTGTTGTTCTAACAGTTGTCGATTTGACATATACTTTGAATGTAAGAGTCATTTACAGTTATTAAAAATACATTTGTATACTGTTTCTTCAGTGAACCTAACAGGTTATAGGCCCAGGACGTGTCTTGAACAGTATTTGATTAATAGTGAGTGATTAAGAAACGTCGATGGAGCCGGAGAGCAACCAGAAATTTGGAGTTGCGGACTCAATAATACAACTACTAACCCTAGAAGTTCAAGATTAAAATGTTATTAATCAGAGAAGGTGCATGAAAAGTGGTGGAAGAATCGAAGCCAGTGGAATGGAAAAAAAAGAATGGTTAGAGATCGATGAAAAAGCACAAAACACTCTATTACTTTCAGTAAAAAATAATCGAATAGTTCACATTTGCAACTGCACTTCAGCAAAATAAATGTGGAAAGTTCTTCAAAAGGTCCATGAAAGAGCAAATTTAAGTGAATTTTACTCAAATTCTCAGAATACATTCGAAAAACACGAAATGGTTGAACTCATACAAGATATTGGTGAAGAGATTAAAGATTTCCATGTAGCTGCTCTCTTACTTGGTGGTCTTCCTGGTAATAACAATACTCTTGTCACAGCATTAGATGCTCGACCAGACTCACACTCGAATATGTAAAGGGTGAACTTTTGGACGAGTATAATAGAAAATATGGAAAGAAAAACGAAGAAACCGGTCAAACTGCTCTTAAATCTACCCACTACCTGGAGGAGAAAATTACAGATTCGAAATATTTTTTTTGTCATAAGAAGAGACATCTGAAGGAGAATTGTTATTTTTTCAAGAAAAGAGGCAACCAGGATGGTGAGAAGGAGAATCGAAGAAACTATAAGGATGAACATAGAGTGAAGTCTGCTATTGAGGATTGTGATTCTGATTGTGTTCCTGCATATATTCGAAGGATAACACTTGTTTACAAAATTTCACTTTTTGTCTGTTGCCGTGAATTTTTTGGTTGGTAGTTTTCACTGATGACATGTTTTTGTAAATCTATTATCAAAAGTTCTTGTGCAGCTCAAGGTACTTTTTTATTGATTTCTATAATTTATGCGTATTTATTCGTTCATAACGTGCGCACTTCACTGTGTTAATACTATTCTCTGAAGTTTTTCTGACGTGAGTAGTCTCATCAGAAATAGCATGTGAACTGAGAATTGTAACAAGAGTTCTGCTAGTTATACAAACTTTCTCCATCGAAAATGATGAGAGCTCTTCAGTCCTTTGCTTACTATCATAATGAGGAATGATAGTTTTTCAGTAGTTACAGTGGATGAAAAGGAATGACAAAAGGAACTCGCTCCGGAAAAACGAATCAATTGGAAAAATATTATATTCATTAGCATGAAATATTCGCACTCGGAAATATTCTACGATGAAGGAATTTCAATTCTTAAAACGAAATCAGAGGAAGGATTGAAAATGTTAACATGTCTTACCGCAGCTTCCCTCATTCCAAACGACTTTACCTTCATCTCCATGAACCCTTATCAACGGACCCTTACCCTTTGTCAGAACTTCAGTTTGACCAATTTGTTCTCTACATAAAGGTCATCGTTGACGTCATTTCGACCTTCCTCTTGGCTGATCTATTTTTCATGCCTCGTTCAAGAATCATGCCAAAATTAACGGAAAAATGGTCAACTCATTTTGAGCAGAATTTTTTATAATATATAGTAAGTTCATTGTACGTTGAAATATTGTTTCGAAGAGTACAAAAACCAAAGGATTGTTTGTCCCACTGGAAACTGAGCACCTGAACGTACTACTTTTATTCAGAATACATGAATTCAATGAATAGATAACATAATAGAAACCCTCACAAAGACCGGGAAGAACTGCATTGCAGAAACGTTGGATGATAACGTACGAAGGAACATGCGACGATAAAGTAAATCGAATTGGATGAATTTGATCTGTTTAATCTATAGTCCCCAGATACAGAATCAGACCAAAAATTAGATTTTTGGTTTGAATGTGTCTGTTTAGACTCACAAGTATGTGACTTGGCTGCCTAAGTATACATGTTTGTAGGGATGGAGATGACTCAAAGTCAACTGCACAGTTTCATGGTTGCCATGGTTGAAATGATCATTGGGGATAATTGGAAACATCTATCCAGATTCATCTTCAGTCTAAAACTAAAATGAAAATTGGTCCATAATAGATTGTATGAAAGTACTTTTCGAACAATATGGATGAAAAACTAAGTTACCTCTAGTGATAATTTGTGTCGTAATAGGTCATTGAAATAACTGAATCACCTGAACACCATTAGATATTGATTTGATTCAAAGAATAGTAAAAGTTCTCTCCCTCTCTGTGTTTCTCGGAACTCGCTTCCTTTCAGGCGGACTTGTCTAGCTCCCCTTCTACCGCGAATAGGGGCTTTGTCCGATCGTTGCAGTGGTCTTGTTCGAAGTAATAGCATATCCAGAGTGTTTGATAATATAAACTATTTATTGTATCCATAACGGCTATAGTATAAAAAGTTAAATGACACCATTATCAAGAATTGATAAAACGGTGTGTGGCTATAAAAGAGGCAGAAACTACTAACTAGGGCTATCTAGCATCAAAGACTGAACTAATAGTCAGTGGTGGCTGAGTAACCCAACACCCCAACGCCATCTAACTTAAAGCACATGAAGTTAAAGGAAAATGTTGTGTTGAGATATATGGTAAGACAGTCATATATGTTCTGACAAATGTAAGAGAAAGCTCAGTAATGTAGGTTACTGAAATGAAGAAGGGACGGGGGCTATTTTTTTGGAGTTATGAAAAGGGTATGCATTCAGAATTAATTTGTTCATTTAAATTGATATAGTTTTTCCTTACATAAAAAAAAAATCCATGATGTTCATTAATATACCTTCATTCACATGATGGAGTATTTCTAAACCATTATTACTGTTGTTGCTTCGATTCCCAATCTGAATACTAAAACATGTTCGAAAAATACTACAATGAATTCAATTCATTCACATAAAGATGCTTCTGTTGGAAGAGAGGAAAAAGTATTGAACGAACAAAGTTATTTTCTGGTTGTCATAACCTAACAAATAGGTACATTATTTATATTTCAAGTGTGTATACAAAATAAAATTGAATTACTGGTCAATAGTATATGCTCGTTCAAAGTTTCTCTGTATTCTAGTTGTTTTCATTTCATTTCAATTAGCTCAGCACTACGTATTACTTTTGAATATTTATTTCAGCCTATGAAGAATATAAAATCAGTACACCTACTGAACAGGTTTTTCATGAAGATAATGCGAGTTTTGGCTTTCTACTTTGTAACGAAGCATTTTTTCCAAGCTCCTTTACTACGAACGGCTAACCAAAAGTTTGAAGTAACTTTGGTACGTCCCTGCATATTGGGGGTTCAATATCAATTATGGTTTGCCAACAAAATTATACTCGTTTAGAAAAGCTACTCATACGATCACAAAACCGAGCCAGAAAAAGTTCTGATGCCTTTTTGCATCGTACAAAAAGACAAGACTTTTCTGACTGGTTTTACTATGATGGTAGAAAAAAGTGAATTTATGTTAGTAAAAACGTAATATGCAGAAAGAGCGCCTTTCTCAACACGGTTTTTGTCCGATATTTCTTTTGAATCCGGTGGACTTAAAAGCCGAGATTTAATTAGGATCGCTTTCTTTTCTTCCAGTTCGAGATCAAGTGACTGCAATTGTACTGCGAGCCGACAAAGAAAGTAGTTTTCCAGAAGGCATTTATTCTAAAGATTTGTTCGACTAGTGAAGTAACCGTAAGTGACACATTGTTTAAAATCTTTTGATAACCTGTTGATTTGATTGGTGTCATTTAGATACCTTTATAACCATATTTTCCTGTTGTGTATATATTTCCCCTACTGTGTTTGATAGCCGTTTGAGTTTATCAGGTTGGCGAAAGCCTGATTGACTTTGTTTCGTTCGTTGTAAATATTTCATACGATTTGCACAGGTTTAAAATATTACAGTCCCGCGACTTCTACGATAAATCAAGTATGTTATTTCGGATTGAATTATCTTGTGGAGTATTTTTGTTTAACAAAGAACATATATACAGTGCTCGTTTGAAGTCCGTTCTCCCCCTACTAATTTTTGAACCACCTGGTATATCGCAACGAAATTTGGAGGGCTCCAATGGGAGATCAAAACCTAATTTTTCATGAAAAAATCAGAGCTAAAAATCCTAAAATGGCGGCAGAGCGCCATCTTCAATAATTTTTTTAAATAGAAACCCCGTATATCATTCCATTCTCGAAATCCGCTAATAATTCTCAACAGTTTTCTCCGATATACTTCACTCCTAAATTCAATTGTTTTCGGAATATTAACGTTTGAAAAGTGACATTTTGGTCATTTCAAACCCAACCAAAAACACTGATGTTGCTTTCAATCAAGTTTGCATAGGAAAAAATCGTTGTCGAGGTAATATCTTGTTTACTGTCAAATTGAACTGCTAACTGTCAAATAGTCCGTTGAGCGCCTAAATCCTTCTATGAAAAGTGTGATCATGACTCGTAGTTTAGACGATAAATTTGAAGCAGTTTTGATATTTAGAGAAGCTGGAAGAAATTATCATCTAGCAGTCCGTATGTTTGATGATAGATTTTCCAAGAATCCTATTTCGAGGTCATATTCGCGCAAACTTTTAAATAAGCTCCAAGCAACTGGTACGCTAAAAGATGCTCCAAGATCAGGAAGACCGCCTCTTTCAGAAGAAAAAAAGGTAGAAATTGTTGTTGGAATGGTAATCAATTCCGACTCAGTCGACGTCTGCAGTTGCTGAATCCTGTGGAGTAAGTTCAAAAAGTGTCCAAAGAGTCCAAAAAAAATTAAAATTTCATCCTTATAAAATTAAAATCCAGAGGGTTGAATTTTGTGAGTGGTTAACAAGAACAATTGGAGGAGAACGGGACTTCCTAAAGCGTGTATGTTTCGCAGACGATTGCACGTTTTTTCATAATGGAAAAGTCAACAAACAGAATGTACGATACCCATACCCAGTTTCTTAAAGAGGTGAATGTTTGGGCGGGGATTTTGGGCAATCGAGTTGTTGGACTGATTTTCATCAGAGACAATCTTACAGGTGTTCTTTACGAAAATCTTTCAAAAACTGAAATTGAACCTCGAATAGCAAATAAAACAATCAGAAGAGTTTGAACTCGGAATAACACAGTACTCCTATTCGTCCATGTCTAGAGTTCGATACAACTTCCAGATGGATAGTCGCGGAGTACGTGCCCCAGATTCGATCTTCACCTCTAGATTTCCCTTTGGGGTATCTGAGTCAAAATCTACGCCACTGAATCCCAAACAATAGAAGAGTTGGAATGCAGAATAATAGATACATTTGAAGAAATAGATGAAGAGACTTTCATCAGCCTGAGAGAAGAATAGGGTACTTTATTGTCAAGATTTAGGAGGGGGCCACATCGAACACATGATAAAATAATTGTTGGGGTTAAATAAAAGTGTTATTCGAAAATAAATTATAATTTTTTAGTTACCTAATTTGTTTTGATTGGGAATTTACAGAACACATCCGTAGGCTTCGAAATTTTCCGGTAAGCGGTACTGTTCATCCTTAATGAACTCTCTTTACGCCTCTTATTAGTCGAATTCATCAAGAGATTTAACTACGAAGAACGTTTAGTTAGCAAAATGTTTTACCGAAAGTGACCAAAATCCATACTTTATTTTAAACCGGAATGTAACTTTTCAAATGTTAATATTTCGAAAACAATTGAGTTAAGGAGTAAAGTGTATTGGAGAAAACTGTTGAGAATTATGTGCAGATTTCTAAAATGGAATGATATAAGGGGAGTTCTGTTTAAAAAAATTATTGAGGATGGCGCTATGCCGCCATTTTATAACTTTTAGCTGTGATTTTTCCATGAAAAAGTAGGTTTTTATCTTCTATTTGAGACCTCCAAATTTCGTTGCGATATACCAGGTGGTTCAAAATTAGTAGGGGGGGGGAATGGACTTTATGCAAGCATTATATATATATATATATATATATATATATATATATATATATTTATAAATATATATTTATATATATATATATATATATATATATATTATATATATATATATATATATATATATATATATATATATATATATATATATATATATATATATCAATGATTCCTATCACTACGATAGCAGGCTCTCTCTCCGATTGACCGTCGTAACTGCATTTATTTTATGTTCATTGACAATCCTACCGGGGCTTTCCACCGGCATTTGTTTTATTTTTGACTCTGGTAGATATTCAGAGTATAATAGTATTCATAGCGTCCTGGTTGAACAAAATATTAAATTTGACATTTCACATCTATTTCGCTTCTGTGGAGTTTCAATATCCTCTAGCAAGAGATCGATGAACCACACGATCCGACAGCTCCCCCAGTTACGTTCTTTTGTGTTGTCGGGAGGTAACAATATGTCAGTTTTTCTAACTGCTCAAGTTATGATGTATGGCCGAACAAGAGCAGTTAGCGCGATAATAAATGAAATCTCAAGATACAATTTTGGTTTTTTTTCTCCAGATACTTGCAGGGTAACGTTTTTTTTTCAAATCTCAATATCACTAAGACTAATTTGTTAACAGATATTGGGGCTTTTTAATTCAGAATAAAGTTCCTGAAAGTGGTTTTATAAGATAATTGAATTTTCTTAGTTGAAGTAATTATAACGAGTAGCCCTGAAGATTTTTGCTTGAAGACGAATTCACAAAGGCATAAAGTTGAAGGGGGTGAATTTAATTCCTACGAAACCACCAGAAAAATCACTTTCTGGACTTAGATTGTAAAAATAGGTGAATCGGTCTTTGGGGTGACAAATTAAGATATAGCAAGCAAAGAGATTGTGTCATTATATTATGTTAGAGGGGTTCTAGTTCATGTTCATTGTTGGAACTTATAAACTGATGAATTTACATTCATATGTTCAATTTAGTGAATAAAATATATTGTGAAGTTCCTCCTTAACTCCAATTATAAAAATTTTTTTTTTTTTTTTTTTTTTTTTTTTTTTTTTTTTTTTTTTTTTTTTTTTTTTTTTTTTTTTTTTTTTTTTTTTTTTTTTTTTTTTTTTTTTTTTTTTTTTTTTTTTTTTTTTTTTTTTTTTTTTTTTTTTTTTTTTTTTTTTTTTTTTTTTTTTTTTTTTTTTTTTTTTTTTTTTTATATTGTTGAAGTTCTCATAGCCTCAACTCCAATTGTAAAAATTTAATGAATTAAGTTTAAATAAATTGTTTTATTGTGGTTACATTTGGAAACTTACTTCCCTTTCAAGCATAGAAGTATAGAATCGGGATCAAGACAGGTCGATCTGACTGTCTGTACAATTCTAAGGGCTGTAATTAAAGCCTACCAAACTCTGGATATTTCAATTAAGTCAAAGTCCAGATCCACTGGACATCCGTATTTCCATCTGTTGCTACCCCTCTTAAGTGGAGTAAACCACTATAAAATCTGGCGCCCGAGGGTAAAAGTTGAATTTTAAAAATAAGTTGAAAAATTGTCTCCGCGTCATAAATAAAGTAACGATTCTAGGGATAATAGTTATTATTCCCGACCCTAGAAAATCGCTTCACAACTTTTCCATTTTATAGGCGATATTAAAAACTATGTGCCACAATTTGAATAATATCCAAGTGTTGGCTTTTTGGCAATATATACAGGTATTTCACTTCCCGTATTGCCGGAATTATAGCAAATTCCACCGCATATTGATTTGCTATAAAAACAATTCGGTCAAACATATTTTGCAGTTAATCGTATTGAATCGGACACAACCATTCACCAGCTGAGTGAATTATCGCGTTTGAGTTTTGTTGTATGGTCCATTAATTTATTTATACCAAAAGAAAAAATTATCTTAAAATTTTTTGGAAGGTCATCATACGGAGTATTATGTGAACTGAAGATATAGACTAATAAAATATCTGGGATGTTTCCGAGACATTGTTGTAGTCATATACTCCTTTATTGGGTCTATGGAATTATTTCTGAAAAGTTCATTTAAAGTGAAGTGAAGTGAAGTATAACCATTCATATTTTTTTCTGTCTTACATCACCTAAATAAAATTACCGATAATCTAACTTATATTAAGTGAAAATAAAAAAAATGGCGTTGCAGTCGGAAACGTAGATTTTACAATGTGTTTATTGATTCTGATATGATCATCAATCAAGTTGACATATCATATGATGCATTTTTATTGGAAAGTACAATTAAATATTTAAATTTTTGTGTGAATCTCAAACTTTATGATCGAAATCTTCCTGAACCTAACGAGAATTTATATGTAATCAAATCAAAAGGAAGGAAATAACCAAACTCGGATTCCTTTTGGTTTAATTCAACTATAAAATTCCATGGAAATATCCAAAATCTAAGAATGAAAATGAAAATACAAAAGCCCACACATCTCTTGAACAAAGGCACAGATGGACATAGGTCGCACCAATTTCTATATCAATTCTTTCCAGAACATGATCTATTTAATAAAAATGAATCTTGATTCTTTGTAAGCGCAAAATGTGAGACCGATTTGGCTATTTTTTTTATCCGTAATAGCCCGCGGAATGGTTGAAACGGCAAAAAAAATCAGGACAATCAGGTTATATAAAAAATTTGGTTGAGAAAAAGAATTATCAAGTCATCCGATCACCTGATACAAATCCAAAATAATTATTAAAAATCTTCACAACCACTTCGACAACCATGACAATTCAGAGAAATATACATTTTCATTGGAGATCTAAACATCGATATCTTGGAATCCGATCACAATACAATTGAATACACAAATCTACAGTGCCGCCTTGCATTTTATGGACAGTGGAAGCCCATGACAAAATCAAGGATTTCAGTTTTAATGTATCGACTGTCTAAACTCTATGATCCGCCATTTTGTTTTGGACGCCATCTTGGATTTGGGATTTTTTCATGATGTACTGTAATCTACTAGTCAAAAACCCTTTCCTTTGATATCCATATTGGAGGGGTTGTAAAAAAAGTAATACAATCACGGAATATTAATTTATCATAAAAAAGCATGTGATCGAAAGTCAATCAGACAAGAAGATGAAAACAGACTAATCGAGAGATTTGACCAGAATCATCAGACTAATTAATTGATTATCACTGACATGGACTAATTGAGTTATCTCTGACATGGCCTACTTCGTGTTGATTTGTGAAGAGCTATTGACACTTTGGCTCCATCGCAGTTACATCAGTAGTCGGATTCGGAAGCATGATTGTTTTATCGGGTGATGAATCGATATACACAGAAAAAAAATGTTGATCAAATAAATTTATTTGAATCAACAAATAAAGTGTCGTATATGCACGACAAAATTAATCTCAAAATGAGTAGAATTATTTCTTGGTTTTGAATCAAATTTATAGTTTCAATCAACCGAAACAATTTGCATGAACCAAATATCTTATTCGATCAAATTATTCATAACTCGTTTTGGCAGAAATGTTGTTTCAACCATTAATTATTTTGTTAATCGAATATCATACTACAAAATTTGCTGTTGCATTAACAAAAATTATTCAAACAAATATTTATGTCGAATTGATGATTTCAATAAATGTTATTCAACAAAATAAGCTAAAATAGTGATTCAAATGGGTAATCATTCTGTCAATCCACTGAATTGACAAATATGGCAACCTATACTGTTACAAGTGATATGTTATTTTACCACTTGCCTTTTCAATAAAATGAATTTCTTACAAACGAATATAGTGTTTGAAATTTCCTTCTTCGGAAGAGCTGTATTGGCGTGGATTCAAAAATGCGATTCGAGATTTGATAAAGAATCAATAAGATAATTTCGTTACCGAAAATTTCTGTCTTTGAAGATATCTAGACCATCTCGTGACTGGAAGAGATATTTATCTCACTGATTCTATATTCTCATCAAATTTTCAATTATGGAAAATTTATTAGATCTTTTGAGATCTGTAACTTTTACTGAATAAATTCCAGATTTCCTATTTCTTATACTCTCTCCTTCCTAATGTAATTTTGAGACTTCTTTATTGGTCAGCAATGAATCATTCTATGGCTTGGATTCTCAAATTAACTAATGAAATTCAAAAGACAGGGTATCCATAAAAAACTTTGAGTATTTGATTTGTGGGAAGTCCAACCAAACTTGAACGTATTTCTGAACTGTAATGTAACTTGATTGAATTATATTCAATTTGAATAACTAAATTCAAATTAATGCTGCGGAAAACAGATCTAATCCGTTGGAAATCTCGACTCGGACTGTCCATCTTCTCAAGTACTAGAATATCCGTTCCTTATGAAAATATTCCTATTATTCCATGTGGTGACCAAATGTTTAACATTTTTGGCCTGGACTTCTCGCAACAAAATCGAGGCCGGTAAATATTGGCATTCCTAGCTATCCTCAAATAATTTACTTTTTCATCTTCAAGCCATTGAATGAATTCATATATGAAAAATACAATATTTCACTACTTACAAGCGTAGGAGACCAAATTTTATTTGGTCGGGTCAAGCCATTGAGGGGGACCCATTAAATTTGATTGAATCAACAACTCCGATTTTTCCGTGTGCGATTTGAATAGAAATTGAGCCCTTTGTTGATACCACCCCCGATCGCAATACACCTGCGAATTGATTTCATATTGGATATTTATATCTTGTTGTGGGAGTACAGTTTTGTTCTTCAATTTCTAAGAATGGGATAACTATAAAAAAATTGTCAGTTGGACGATTTGGAAAATCCAGATCACTATACAGTACTTTTAGGAAACGGAACCTGAAGAAACCTAGTGAAATCATTGAACAACAGTGCTGCCGCGAGTAGAAATAAGGCCGTAAGCCAAAAGTTATAGTTTTGAGATGATGACAGGAACGTTTAGCGTTATCTGCTGCAATGGAAAAAAGTTGTAAACACAAATTTATTCATGTCAATGAGAAATATAATAATCAATTTGATATTAACAATAATCAGTTACTTGAATTTAATTATTTTCAATACATAAATGACACTTTTCACAATTTTTTGCTTGTCTCAAAACATGATGGAATACGAAGTTCAAAGGCCGTTACTGCGGCCCTCCTACTTTTAGTTTAATGGAAATTGGGCATTGGAGGTATGGAAAACTCATTTCGATAGATGATTCACCAGTGATTCCCAGATTCAATAATATCAAATTGTACGCGCGAGCTCGATTGCTGAACCCCTCACCGAAAACTTTCTGGATAATCAAATTCCATGGAATCTCTGATGTTTATCTCGTTTTCTCATTGAATATAATATTCATTTCAGAGGCATTGAGATGTTATTTCTATCGTGGTTGTTTGTGAATGAGGATGCTATAAATATATAGAATTTGAAAATCCAATTCATTTCTTCACAATACATTTTTTACTCATTTAATAATTTATTCACTTATTTATTATTATGAAGTTTTCTAATAATTTTCTGGATACAACATTTGAATTGGTAATTTTTCTACAGGTATCCCGTGAATTGAACGAAAATTGTCGTGAGTAGTTTTATTTATCAATGTAAATATTCGGAGAATCTATTCAAAATGAAGGATTCTGCGAATTCTGGAGATATATAAAATATTGGGTCGTATAGTATATCCATTCTCAGTTGAGTAATTCGTCTTATAATATAACCCAAAATATAGGGTTCGTTAAAATCGTAAACCACTCTAGATTTTACTTTATCGGGTTTGTGGTGAAGATAATCGAATCTATCGGTAGAACAGTGGTGTGGTGGGTGTTTGGACAGAGGCAGCCATGTATGGTGAACAACTGCAAGTCAAATTTTGTGCAGTAGGTGGAAGTACCATCCAGAAAAACTATCTGTCTTGAACAAATCTGTTTAATTTAATAGATTCCAAATAGTGGAGTTTGAATATTATTTATAAAAAAAATGTTCTAACTCGACCTTCTAGAAAGTTTGGAGAATAATACAAACAAAAAGTCAGAATACTTGCTTGGAATAATTTGAATAATAATTATCTGTTGAACTTGTTTCACGGGCGATTAAACCATTTTCAATTTCATTGGCCGAATATTATATACAAATGAAGTAGATATCGCAGGCTTAGGTAATTTAAGAACTCTATTGAATAAAAGAACAATCATCTGATTATTTTCTGGACTCATTATTCATCTTCTGATCATATTACAAGCTATATTTGCATGAAACAGTATATTGACTTCAAGAAAAACAACTAGATGGCGCAACTGCAAACCTCCTGAGTTAGAGATGATCATGTCTCCATAGGCGTACCGACTGAGATGAGAAAAGGTGAATAAAGAACGGTAAATGGTATATTGAAAGTTTATTGTTGTGATGAGTATTCAAAAAGCACATAAAAAAAGGAAAAAAATCATACATAACAAATGAAATACAATACAATATAATAAAACATATATAAAATATATATATATATATACATATAAACATATTATATATATATATTATATATATATAAACATATATATATATATATATATATATATATATATATATATATATAAAAAAAATATGTCAAAGAGAAAAAGTTTTCTGTAACAACATATATTTTCACTACAAGTAGAAAAAATATACTTTTCGTTTGTACTTTGTTTGTTGGTGACTGACAGAAGCAATTATAAAAGGCGTATTGCGGACTCATCAGCGTTCACCTTGATGTTGGGAAAAACGACAGAAACCTAATTTCCAGAATAGACAATATACCGATGAGATCGGTGATAAATAGGTGGTTAACAGATGTTTTCAAAAGTCCCTACCGGAATGGTATTTAGTTTTCCCCGTCGTCTCCATGGTGATTGTGGAACAATTTTGAAATTCCACTAGCACTGCATCCTGTCTCAAGATCTGACACAGATACTCGTCACTTTCTCATCCAACCTGATATGCCAATAGTCACATACATTTTCACAAGAGTAGAGAGCGGAAGTTGGACATTATTGACAACATTGATGCAAGCAAGATATAATTTCAGTAGATTGTGATTTCCACTCACAAGCAACTTCGAGTGATCTCTGACTTCCAATCCATCAGCAACAGCTACTCACTATAGTTGATGAATCTGTTTACAGCACACTGAAGATGAGCGGGGGAATGATTTAGGGCTTTCACTGTGCTCAGTTACTATTCCTTTGGATAGGACCATCTGAGGAAACATACTTGTATGAAATGACATTAAAGGTTGCAAGGTTACTGAGGCATTCTTTGAAGGATATATGTCTGATGTCCACATTTCCATTGTATTTTTGAGTTTCGCTGATGAATATTATGTGAGGTTCAAGTAGTAATAAATACATTCAGAATCGATAGAGTTCAATGAATCCAACTTCAATTGGAATGGAAATATAATTGAAAACTATTTCCTGAAATGAGTTTTAATTCGTATGCAAAGAGGAGAACAAATGATTCGAATAATATGGAAATTATTTTTTCAGTCAATTCATTCTTTCTATGAAAACATGTGAATAAAAAGTTACTTCCAGTCAGTCAACTGGAACCAAACGAGCAATTTGTTTGTGTATAAAATTGATATTTTTCCGGAAGGCCACGGAACAAACATCTGAAATATTCATCAAAGCTGTTTGGATGTGAGTTTCACATATTGCTTGGTTGCATATGAGATATGCAAATTTCCGCTTCCTGCATGCGGGAGTTACATTTACTCGTGGAATTTTTGAGGCGACACGAGCGTTGAATCAGTAAATGGATCGTGTAGCAACCGATTCATACACGGGGTTTGGACTTGGAGCACCTTCGTAAGTGGCGCCGCAGTGGCAAAATCAAGCGACTGACTCCAGATGGCGCAAATACGCGCGTTTAGTGTGACGTCTCTCAACCAATTTTTATTGATGTAAATCAGTCTTTGGAGTCAACAAAGCGTATTATAATCCCATAATATTGTATAAGTATATTGTTCTAAGTGCTTAAATATCTCGAGAATTCTTCAAATACAATGTTTGGATAAGGTGTATTGTTAACAAAATACGCGTTACGGTTTGTTTGCATCCAAAGACTAACAAACACAACATAAAAATGCGGTCGTGACGTATTCACTAAACGCACCTATTACCCGTTTTTGCCCCTGTGATAAATATAGTGTTTTTAAAGTGCAACAGTTTGAATTTGTTCGTTACAAACGTGAAAACTGCAGTTGCATTGTGATTCGGCCTGTACAACTTTTGAATCAATTGAGCTCCGGTTTCGGGACTTGCCCTAGTAATGAATGAAGTGCAGATTGAGATGAGTAGTCTGCGAACCGCATTGAATCGACTGACACGTGCGCTGCGAATACGTTATTCGCCTGTCATCGTAGTGTTTACATATAATTTATTGTCAAGTTGAAAATAGTTTCATATTTGTGATGGATCAAGTGGGGGTTGCAATTGGGTTTCTACCCATTTCAAGTGACATCGTTTTCGACAATCAGTCTTTGGAAAATGGAGCCGCATTGGTGCGTTCTGGTCATGTTTGTCAGGTGCGGAAAGAGAAAAGAATTGATTATTCCAGCATACATGCGAAAGTGATTAGCCAATCAGAAGCGACAACAAATCAGTACCTAATCGATTTATAGGTGAATGAATAAATAATTGATTACATTTATTTAAAACTTACATTTATTAGGAGTGAAGCACACGAATAGACAAAAATAATAAGGAGATATTAATAAATATTGGAGAAAAATAAAAAAATATATTGAAAATATTGTTTTCTTTTATACATACATACAGTAAAATTCATTTATCCTGGCGAAGAGGTTATATGCGCAGTGGCACTGACAGTGGCGGGTAGTATCTTAGTTTGCATTGTACTTTGGTGTTAAAATGACATGCACGCTCATGGCCATGATGGAGCACCAATAGAATGAACCGGAGCGGTTGACAGCTTGCGCAGTCTTTCGCCAGGATGAATGGCGCCGACAGTACATTTCCACTTTTTTTCCATATTGTTCGTTTACTGTCAGAATTTGACTAAAAATTTTGTTTTGAAAGTGTTTTACATGCATGTTTTTTAGATTATTGTAATTATCAGTATAAACAATTCAATTGTTTATATCAATGTGAAAATTGAACTTGCAAGATTTGTCAATTGACTTTTTTTCTTTCGTAGTTTGATTGTAACAGAGAGGCTACGAAAACTTCCTGCACTTGCAGACTGCAAGTGTTGCGGAGCGAATGCTTGTGGCGACTCTGAACACGTCCACGCAATATTTTCATACATTACTTTCATACTTCCAAAACAAGTTATTTAGAACAAGAATGAGACAAACCATCTGCCAGTCAACAAGCGAAGGCGATGTATTCCACATGTTTGTAGGTCACGGAAGAAAAACCATAAAATTTCGTATTGGCGTGTTTTTGCAACCTACAACACAGCACTTCTTTTCTTTCTTCACATCAGTTACATTTGATTCGTGGTTATTTGCGGCCGACTCGTTCATTGCCATTCAATTATTGTATGCGCGCTTTTGACACTGTGCCTTTCTTTGATAGAAAGCTTGTACCCATCACAATTCAAATGCTGTTTTGACGTTTGCGACCGAAAAATTTGAATTATCGCAATTTGTAGACAATCTTTTTATCACAGCGATATATGGGGATAAGTGATACATGCTCCATGTCCATAACTTCAGTGGATGAACAGTGTACCATGAAATTTCTTCCTTTTTCTCTAGCTACCGCCTACATACGATTGTCTATCCTTCATTTTTTTTTAGACCTACTTCTTTCAGTTATCCAGTCAATAAAATTCAATATTTCATTACCTAAATTTTGTCGATCTTGACCACATATCTCTTCATTGGGAATAAAATCAATGTGATCCCCACAAAACATTCATTCATTTCCATAATCCAATGAGAACATCAGAGAATGGCTGATACCGCCATTACCGGAAAAAAAGCATTATAGGCCCTTCATTCTCCTTCGATGGTAAACTTATAATCAACCTGTTACAAACGATACATGACATGTTATTAGAATGATTTATGAGAGCTGTATTCTATTTATACCACTGATATGGCATTGAGAGACACGCACATTACTAATGAATAGTGTGAAATTGGGTGACCAATCCCAACATAAATCAGGAAAGAACCAATTTCTTGTCTATGTTATTGAGTTGAACGAAACTTTCTGTCCCAAATTCGATGGCGAACGTTACAAATACTCAAATTTAGGATTGTCGGGCAAACTAATATTTTGGATTTCCAATCCTCGATGAAGCGTTCGGTAGATGAACATGAATGCGTTTTGTGGAACCTGTCTAGTCGTTAGACGCAGAAATAACCCGGAAATTCGGCTGCTATGAGGGTTGCCTTTTATATTCCGGGGAAAGAGAACAAAAAAAAAATATTCATGGTATGTGGCTTCATTGTTTTTTAAAATATTCTTCATTCGCTCGTACCAATTTTCGAAGCACTTTTTCCACTCTGAGGCACCTAAATAATATGAATTTTGTTTCTTTAGGCGACGAAAAGCGTTAATTAGGTCTGTACGGCAGATGACCCATCAATTCAATCGAATTTTAGTTCTCGAAATCTTTGAGCCAATGTGTAAGCGCTCGCATTGTCCTGGTGGAAAGCGATTGGTTTTTCCTATTTTTCCGAAAACATCTGGCAAACAAATGGTAGTGTACCAATCAGAATTTACCATCCAACGTTGCACTAATGATACAGTTAGCACTTTTTCCTCCGAAGAAACAGGAGACCATTTGCTTCAAAGGATCTTACGTTCAATTACGAAGTCTTGATGCTCCTCCCAAAAACATTATATAAGAGAAATATCAGCTTTTTTGGTATTAAAAAATTAAAGATTTCAAAAAAATTTGTCGGGATATTTTTTTGACTGAGAACCCTAACACCGGGACTGACTACTTCATGAATATGTTGAATTCCTATATGAAAAAGATTTCCTTTGAAAATTATCAGGGATAGCATTGAACAAAAATCGCCTGTCTGTTGGATCAATGAAGAATAATTATCCAATAAGCGTCGAGCTCACTCTTATGTAAAATTGATATACTAGACTAGTCGAGAATTGAGTTTCCTGCGAAAAAATAGTTCGAACAAAAATAAAAAAAAGGATTCAGTTTTTTGGGCTTAACTCAAAAACTATAAGCGAAAATCGAAAAATATATTTTTAAAAGGGAAGAAATTTCCAATCAAAAGTTTTTACTTCCGGAACTCAATCCATTATTTATAATTTTAAAATAAAGCTGAAATAGGGCTCCGCGCGACCGCTACGGCATGCGCGGCGCCGTCTCTGAAGAGAGTACACCACATAAAATATGTTTTTATAATAATAAATATCAATTAAAAAATTTTAAATATAATATGGTGTGTTTTTTAACCAACGAAACCAAAAAAGAGGAGGTTCTCTATTCGACCCGTATATTTTTTTTTCCATGATATTTTTTTATGTATGATCACGCATAACTTTTTACTGAGGCGTCCGATTCCGAAAATTATTTTTTCAGTGGATAGGGTGTACTTCGATTTGGTCCCATTTGAATTTAAGAGATGAAATCCACCCCTAAGGGTAGCGAAATGAAGGATATTGATCACTCACCCTCTGAATTCTGGTCCGTTAACCGATTCTATCAGGCATAACTTTGTACTGGGTTCTTCGATTTGGATGTTTCTTTTAATAGATAGAGTATACCTTATATTTGGATTTTGGATTGAATTAGCCACCCTTACGGGTGGAAAAATAGGGGATAATTGATTTTTCGCTAGTGAACATTAGCATAGTTGACAATGACAGATCGCTACTGACATTATTCTTGTTTCACATCCGTCAAAATCAGTATATTTTATGAGAGGATGGAATGATATACAAAGTAATGAAATGAACTAACCAGAACAACGAAAATAATTTATATTACAACAAATAGTAAAAGAAGATAATCATATTATTTAACTGGCAATAGTTGAACTAAGGTGGGTAAGTAAGTATTTTGGAAGTAATCAAAAAATAAGTAGGTAGTAATTGGTAGATTTTAGCCACAAAAACCGACGAAATCAACTGAAAAGAAAAAATAAAAACTTTTTAACAAAAAAATCAAATCAACTGAAAACAAAACATAAAATTAACCTTCTTAGTCTAAATGATAATTGAGCTCCTAAACTGATGTGAGTAACTGATTTTGAGTCGGCGCTAAACAAACTAGCAATTGCATTAGGTGAAGCGTAAAATGATGGCAGCGAGATGCATGGCTGCGTTTTGATGACTCCTTCGATAATTGTTTGTTTGGCGCCGACTCAAAATCAGTTACTTACATTAGTTTAGGAGCTCAATTATCATTTAGACTAAGAAGGTTTATTTTATTTTGTGCTTTTCAGTTGATTTTTTCGTCGGTTTAATTTTTTGTTAAAAAGCTTTTATTTTTACTTTTCAGTTCCATATTTCGTTGGTTTAATTTTTTGTTAAAAAGTTTTTATAACACTTGAAAGAACAAGGTCCCGTTGAAAAAAAAAGTAAAGTTAGGCATTTGGTAATTAGTCCTTATTTTTGAAACCTCGATTTTCATAAAAATCGACATAAATGTTTTTTTATTTTTTTATTTATTTTTTTTTTATTTTTTTTTTACTAGATCAATATGTTTTATTGTGAGAGTTAAAGAAATAACAAGTAACTTTTGGTATAAAATACAATACAACAGAAAAAAAAAATTTAATAAGTGATTTGGTGCTCTCTTGCTCATAGAAGAGGACGAATGCTTCACCACTTATAAGGGATTCTGGTGATATCGGTGATACTCTTGAGTCATTGTACTCGTGCCATGTGTCTGCATAAGGGTGCCTACAATAAGCCGTGTAGTGTCCGCTATAGGATGTTCCACTTTGATTGGATACAGCATACAAGTTGTAGCGACACGGAATTATGTTATCTGTTGAATAATTACTCATGTCTAATCCTTCAAGAGGAAAGTCAATGGTGGCATTTAATTTTTCCCCGAATCTATCCATCAGCGAAAATCGTTTCAAGTGAATGACTAATATTTTGGGGAATTCATGTATGGATAATGACTTAGTGCATTTAATTTTTTCCTTACATTTACAACAAAATGGTTTCTGTTCGCCATCCAAAGTTTCTTCATCAGTGAATGAATCTAAACATTGTGACAGTCTGAGCCGGCCAGTTCTCTGTGGAATATGAAGTGAAAGGTCCCAGAAGGGGTCAAAAGAGACAGAACAATGGCCACAGAAAGTACACTTCAACGTTGATTTCAATTGACCAACAAAGTTATCAACAATTTTTGAATTGTCCATTCTTAGATATCTTGACCAAGACTCCTGTGCCTTTTCATGGTCGCTTGATTTCTCATCAATTTCTATCAGGATAGGTTTGGGCTTTTCTATCACTCTGTTTACATCTTCATGAAGAACTTCCAATAAATATCTGAGAAATTCTTGAGCGTCCTGTTGAGCGTACCCCCCGAAACGAGGTGCGAATATTTGTATCTGATTTTTCAAAGAAACAGTATTCACCACCCTATCAGTTGAATCTTCCGACCAAAGTTCTTTTATCACTACAGCAAATGATTTTATTAGAGCACCCTTCATACTTGATGTGCTTGTATTGATATCCCTCATATGTCGTCTTTTCTAAGATATTCGAGCAACCATCTGGTATTCGATAAACATTGTATTACGCTATTCATGAAACAGGTGTTGCAATGTTTTTCAATCCATTAAGTCCGACAATTTGGGCATTTTCATTCACAAGTGGACTGATGGTGTTGTTGTAGTTATAACTGCATACATCATTAATGCTGACATCAAAGGAATAATTTCTATCAAATAAATGTTTAAATAATATCTCTACAAATTTTTTGATCCCAGGAGCTCTTCTTATATACGAAATCACGTTATAAAAGTTTAATAAAATTGTTTATTTTGGTTATTATAATTTCTTAAATTCAACAAAATATTGAAAAGTAAAAAATGGTTATTAAAAAAAATGTTTATCCATATGTTTTGCTATTGCTGTTTTTGCATCAAACGAAGGCATTCAATAACATTCGATAAAAAAATTAAGGACATTTGTTTATGAACAAATTGATTAGTTTGATATTGAAAATAGTTTGATATTGAAAAAAATAAACCATTTTGTTCTCTAGAAAATATACCTAATGATTGAAAAAAATATTGTTATTGTTTTTTATTATATTTCCATTATTTGAATAATTCGTTAGGATTTGTTTTTTCTGTATAAATCATAATTGGTATTTCTCAATGGTATAACAAAAAATAAAAACAAAGTTTAAAAACATTCAATTGTATATTCAATTAGCAATTTGTCATTTACAAATTCCAAATCCCATTATATTTTTTTTCTAAAACTTCTAAAAATTACAAAAATATGCAACAAAGTGTGGAATTTTTTTTTATATATTTTTTATAGATTTTTCTAAAATTACGGTATAAAAATGTTTTTCGACCTTTTGTTGCATATGGGTGTTTTCCTTATTTTTAGTAGTTATATATATTATAATGAGATTTGGTATTTGTTTATAACAAATTGTTAACAATAAACAATCACATTTTTATTTTATTTTTATTGTTATTTCATTGCATTTATGATTTTCAAAGAAAAAAAATTCTCAAATAATTATTTAAATGATGGAAAAATAAAAAAACGATTATAAACAATAAGATTTTTTTTTTAATAAAATATTGTTTTGAAAAAATTATTATATTCTCTAGGCAACAATATGGCAAATATATTTTTGTAAATTATCAAACTAATACATTTGTTTATAAACAATTTATAAAAAATGTTCCGAATACTTTTTTTCGAATGTTAATTGATGCCTCGTTTGATGCAAAAACAGCAAAAGCAAAAAAAATTAACAACTTTTTTTCCAATTTTTTATTTTTTGTTGAATTCAAAAAAATATAATAAACACAATAAACAACTTTTAAAAACTTTCATAACGCAAGCTTGTCAAGGAATATATATGAGAAGGGCCCAAAGTGAGAACATTTTTTACAGCTATTATTTAAACATTTATGCCGTTTTTTATAAAAACCGAGGACCGAAAAATAAGGACTAATTAACAAATGCTTAACTTGTTGAAAAATTACTTTTTTTTTCCAATGGGATCTTGTTTATCCAAGTGTTAAGAGTACACCATAATTTATTAAAACTTTTAAATTGATATTTATTACTTTAAAAACTATTTTATGTGGCGACCTCTCTTTAGAGACGGCGCGAGCATGCCGCAGAGGTCCATAAATAATGGAAATATAGTTACATGGGTGTAAACTTTTTTAGTGGAAATTATTCTTCTTCAAGATTTTTTTTCCGATTTTGGCTATTGCTTATAGTTTTCGAATTATTCCCAAAAAAATTAACCCTCTTTTTCGTTTTTGTTTTTTGTTAACAATTGCAATTTAATAATAATTGGTATTTTTCAAGTCCCATTCACATGGGAGATCGCAGTGCATTTTGGTCGAAGGCACCAAATCAGTACTAATAAAAAACGTTCATGGTGTTCTCAAGGTTCTGTTTTGGGTCCATCCTATTCATTCTGTATATCAATGATTTATATTATCATATTTTACCGATGATGACACCACTTTCATAGAACGAAACAATAACTTAGAGGTATCGATTGACTCTTCCAAACTCGTGAAAATGGCCAATGAATGGTTCTGCTCGAATAAGCTCGTGCTAAGTAGCTAAAAAAATCAGAGTCTCATTATATCTTCAAACTCAGCGGTAACAGGAGGTGAAAGTATCAAGTTACTTGAAATATCCACTGATAACAAACTCAATTGGATATGTCATGTGGATAAACTGTGTCGAATGAATTGTTAAGTGTCATGTTCTTGATCCGCAGATACTTTTAGATCCAGCTATTTTGGAGTGTTTCACTGTCATATGACATATGGAATTGTCTTGTGGGGAAATTGCACCAATTCAAACATAATAAAAAGAGTAATTCGAATAATATCAGGGGCGGGTTACAGAGACCATGCTCTATTCATTGTTCTCCAGGTCATGCCTCTTTCCATCGCTTACATATACGCCACTCTGCTTGAAATACACCAAAACAGATCAGATTTTGCTGTACAATCGGACACGTACCAACACCTAACAAGTTCGGAAAACCTATGGAGAACGCCAAGATATAGACTTTCTGTTTCACAGAAAAATCCATCGAATATAAGTCTATACAATAAATTGCCTATCGAAATAGAAAATATGATTTCAAACGGGTAGTGAAATCTTGTTCACTGAAGAGCTGTTTTTACTCGAAAAATGACTTTTTAACCCATAAATTTAACAATGATGATCTGTGATGAACTCCCTATCTCTAGATTTTCAATTTTTTTTATCTACCTCTGTACGTTCATAATGACTTTGTTCTGAATGAACCTCTTTATTTTTTTTGTTTTTTATTGCTGCGTTGTTAGTCTATTGTAGTAGTAGTAGTCTATTACTTCTACCTGAAAGACCTGCTAAAAATGTATTTTAACATTTAAACGTAGCCCTCTCTCTCTATGACGATCATCTGCAAAGTTGCAGATAGACGCAATTATATTCGGAATGCCCTTATTTTTCTGATACTGATACAGTCTTTAATCTAGATTTTTTGTGTCTGAGCCTGATAACTTCAAGGAAAATTAAACCAATAAACCGATATCTCCACGGTGTATTAAGTGTTGAGAGGAATAATGGATCGTAAACGTTCGTCTGAAACGTGAAAAGAAAACAGATTGAAGTGGGAATCAAAACTTAATCACGCAGTTAAAAGCAGTGATGGTGCGCCCGAAATAAAAAGACCTTCAACTTTGCCGGATTTAATATTATCGCGAGATGCTTGTTTGGATATCTTCAGTGAATTGGGGAATATTTCCCATTATGAAAAAAAAGCCTTCGTTACAGGCATTCCAGGATAAATCGAAATATCCGAATCAACAGAATAGACACAAAAGTCAACAAAAGCTAATGGTTAGTGACCCAGTATCAATGTTTTAGTTGTGGTTCAGTTGGGATCGCGATCAATATGGATTGAAGAAGAAATTGTTTCATTGCCGGCGTTTCGAATTAATTTAATTCATCCTCAGGGCTCTGTAACAATGGTTCCTCAAATAGTGAAGAAGGTTTCATTTTTCAATTATTATTATAAACTTGTCACGATGTATCATTGTACCTAAAGTTATGTGAAAATGTTGTGAAAAAAGTACTCACCAAAAAGTTATTATTTCCAAGTTAAAATACTAAAATTCAAAAACATATTCAGACTTGATAGATACACAGAAAAGGAACTCGAACGGGCACAATGTTGCGTGTATACTAACGGGACGAAAATGAAATACTCAGATAAGAAACTAAGATTGAAAGAAACAATTCCAAAAAACTATACAGTAAATGAAAAAACAATGCCAATGTTTTTATTATTGATGAGGAGGCCAGGTGTCGACGAAACAAAGATAATAGTAAAAGTATTTCAACAGGGCATTTGATTAATCAAGTTGAAACAGGCTGTGTTTAAACTATCGATGTCTCTCCTGGTGTTTACACTATCATGTTTGAAGATTTGAATCATTTCGCTCGAACTCTTTTCGAAAGATATGGTTGAACATCTAGAACTACCGGGTTTGTGAAATCATAATTATGATTATTTTCTCTGACATGTTCAACGAAAGCAGCAGGATTGATAGTGTTCAGCTTTTTGGTGTCCCTCTCATGTTCAGACATATGTTTCATCAAATACCTACCAGTTTGTCCAACATAACACATATTGCAGTCTTTACAGTTGATTTTGTAAATTACATTAGTTTTCTCTTTCCTCGTGAGAAAAAACGTTTTCCAATGGCGTTGTCATTTGTGAAAGCCATTTTTTTATTTCGTCGTTAAACTGTTGCTATTCTTTCGGAAATTTTAACATATGTATTGTGTTATAGATTTTTGTTAAAAAATTATGGGGTGCGTTGGTTAAGGTTCGTTCATGAAAATAAACCATCCAAAACTGAATTCTTTCACTCCTGCTATAGTTCATTTATGATTGGTGGTGTTGTATTTTATTCCAATCAGCTCATACTCTGCTATCATTGGAAATAGGCTTGAGGAATGGAAAAATCGAACGAATGAATGTTTCAAAATGTAGATGAGTCAATATCTCATAATAGATACATAGATAAATAGTTTATTGGGTATGTGACATATACATAACATGGGTTTATAGCACGTCCGTGTTACATAACAATATATAAAGAGTTCAATATAAAAAACATACAAAAAATAAATGAAAAATGCGACATAGTTCGAAAAAAAAAAAATTTTCCCCCACCACCTTACAAGATATGACGTCATCGATATTTTTTTCAATTGAAAGGTTATATTTTCATATCAAAATTCGAAAGTCCATATTTTTCTGAGTTCAACCATGCCTCATACGTCATATGTAACAATTCAAGTTACAGTATAATGAGTATAAAGGAAACCAGTGTTCATATTTCTTGACATTTTTTCATTATTTATTTTGCAATGAAAACCTGAGAATTACTCAGTAGTAAGTGCGAGCATATTGCCAAACTTGAGTAGACTATGGAAACATCTGAAAGCCCTAAGCAACCAGACAATAAGTTCTGAGTTACCATTGCATATGTCAGTATTAAATTGATTTGTTGTGTATCGATTTATAAGTCTTCAATAATACCTTTCTGAAAAATATTACCCTGAAAGACATTATTTGGAATAACGATGGTGCTGTGGGAAAAACAGCGAATCCTCATTGTTCAATTACAACTTTATCTGACAACAATGAGATCTGTCGTGGTGTTGTGCAGAAAATTCTAAGTGGAGCCAAATTACATGCATATAAAGTTGTCTTGATAGAGACGCATGTAGTTTTGTGAAATAATGCAAGAAGTGTGTTTTATCATTTTTATCTTCATACACTCATACATGTCTTCATTATTCCGCGAATAAAATAGTTTTTCTACAACCCTCTAGGAAAAGACGTCATTTTGTAATAGAATACCTTCAGCGAAAACGTGATTTCCGTCGCTTGGGAGAGAAATTCTCAACGTTAACTTTTGTTTCTTGTGACGAAAGTTAAATTTATAGTTTCAATCATATAATGTTATGATGACTTTGAATTATAATTGAACAAAGACAGGAATCATTTCTATAATTAGAATGCGTTTTTTACTTTTGTTCAATTAAAAAGCAAAATAGAATCGTAAAAATACCGTGAGATTTGAAAATTCATATCTAGTTGCCTGGTTTCATTAGTTTGACGGTCCTCGTTAATTGTTTGGACTTGTTTGTATTTTGAGTTATCATGATTCCTGGTTCGGAAAGTGATTTAGCTTTTTCAAATACACCACCAGAAATTGCAAATCAAGCTGAGAAAACCTCTTTGGATTTATTACCAGTGAAATCTAAAAAGAGATATGAAGAAATATATGCCAAATTCATATGCTTGCATATTCTGAATGGTTGTCAAAAAAATTCAAGTCACCGACGCTATGGTCTATGTATTCTATGATATATCGATATCAGTAAATATCCCAAGTTACGTTCTTTTTTAAACGAAAATCTGATGGTTTTAAAAGTCTTAAAATTTTTCTTCCGATGAGATACACACTTTTTTAAAGAATGCACCCGACTCCAAATACTTAATGACTAAGGTAAGCTTATTACTTTATTATTACGACAAATTCTTAATGATATTAATATTAACGTTTGTGGGTAGTTCTTGGAATTTCGGACGCTTGTCGTTGCCATGAATTAAAAGATTTGACAACAATGATGTAAAAGATACCAGCAGTATACTCTTAGTTACAATACGTAATACAAAAACAAAAGTACCGCGTTACTTCCACATTTCTGTGTTCTTCTACGAGATTTCTAAAATATATATGAACCTCCGTCCACTAGATATGGACAAAATGAATGATTCTTTATTAACTACCAGAACGTCTGCTGAATAATTTTGATTGCTTTTTACAGGTATTTTCAATGATTGGGAGTGTGATTTCAATTTATTGATTTCCGTGATAATAGGATTTAAATCATAATAATGAATTAGGGAGTGAGCATAAGTTTCCACCTTCGCTGTTCCCAATTTGAGAGGAATAAGCCCTGGGTTGTTCTATAAGTTTTGCATGGTAATCTTTTCTTGTCCGAGACTGCCGGAAATCCTGAAAAATTAAAAATTTCTCAATGGCGGAAGGATATTTTTTAAGAGGGCGTTTCAGATTGTTCATATGAACTTTTGGTTGATTTTCTGTGGAAATAGTTTTCATTTTCTTATCGACTTTTTTCACTTGTACAGGTTTAGAAAATTCATCAGCTTCTTTTCTTCTCACGTGCGATTTTACAAATACCTTGTTTTGTTTTGAATCCCGCGGGACTGTCGCGTTTTTTGTTTTCTCGCTCGACGATTTTCTCCTTTTGTTTGATAATGTCAGTATTAATTTTTGAGTAAAGGAGTTTGGACCGTTCTTTGTGTTCGTTGGTGTAATCATTCAATAATTTTTTATCGATTTCGATATTGAAAGGATCATCGGTGGATATGTGTCCACTTATGACATCTATAGGTTTGAATTTGGTGACAGAGTGAATGGAATGGTTATATGCCAGGACTGCATATAACATTTTCATTTTTGCCGGGGTTTTCGTGAAACCTTGTGTATTCAAGAGTCTAATGTGTTCTAAAATGGTGGAATGAAATCTTTCAATCATACCGTTCGATTGAGGGTGGTGCGGTGAGACAAAGTGTACTTCTACTTTGTGTAGTGCCAAAAGTTCGGATATTAAAAAGTTATTGAACTCTGTACCTTTGTCAACAATTATTTTCTTTGGTATGCCATGATGTGAAAAGAATTGGATTAAATTATCGGGTACTTCACAGTACCTGTTAGTGAGTTCACAAGATATGCTTGAGCATATTTTGAAAAGCTATCTAAAATTGTGAGGAATCTAGTTTTTTCGATAGTAAAAGTATCTAAATGGACGATTTCGAATGGTTTTGTCGCAGTGGGCGTGATATTTAGTTTCATTTTAATTGGGTTGCGTTCATATTTAATTCGTTGATATGTAACGCACTGGTTGATGTAATTTCAAATAGATTCTTTGATGTTGGGCCAATAGTATTTTTTTTTTACCCTTGCAAAAGTTTCATCCACTCCGCGATGGTTCGATTTTCCTTCGTGAAGTTTTTCAATGATTTGTTTGACGTCGTCTTTACTGGTGACATCTATTGATTTTTGTATGCAACGTTTGAATTTAATCGAAGGCCATTTGAAAAATTTCTGAATTGTTGAAAAAGGTTCATAGAGTTCCGGGTTTTCAAAATAAATGTGGTACTGTACACCTGGTGACACGAAATCTTTGATGAATTTCAATATGTCATTTTCTGAATAATTTTCTGATATTTGTACATGAACTCGTTTCTTTTTTTCAAATAAAATGGTAATTTTGGGTTTGGCTGGTGAATGAAGTACTGAACTTACAATAATTCGGTTAAGACCAAGATTTACAGCACACTGCGCGATTGATATGGCGACAATGGGGTCTTGTTCAACATTTGAATGAATAGTATCGTCATTGTCGTCTTCGATATCTGGTGTAAGGTCATTATCTGTACGCTCCTCGTCGGGAAATATTATCAAGGTCATTATTGCGTGATGGTCCAGGAGTTACTATTTCTTCGATAAATCTGTCAATTTCGGTGTTTCGGGGGTTGTCTTTGTCAGTTGGTATGGTTCAAATTATCTGTTCGATTTGATCAGAAACTGTGTCGACTTCCTTTGTATTGATTCCAATCCGTGAGAGGGCGTCACTGTTAGTATTCAGCTTGCCTCTCTTATATATAATTTGGTAAGAGTACTCCTCTTATTTGATTCGCCATCGCAGTAATTTGGAGTTAGGGTCCTTCAAAGAAAAGAGCCATTGTAAAGGTTTGTGGTCCGTGACTATGTTAAATTCTTGACCAAAGAGGTAGCGACGGAAATATTTTGTAGCCCAGACTATAGCGAGGAGTTCTTTTTCGATCACGGAATAATTTTGTTCGGAATCGTTCAGTGTTCGAGACGCATAGCCGACAGGTAGATCCTGACCAATAGGACCTTGGGAAAGGACAGCCCCTAGAGCAAAATTACTAGCGTCTGTCGTAAGGTTAAAGGGTTTCGAAAAGTCCGGGTACTGTAAGATTGGATCAATTATCAACATATTCTTACATGCGCTGAAGCATTCTGCAAATTCTTCATTATGTTCAATTTTTGCTCCCTTTTTTAGCACTTAGTGAGGGGTTTGGTCAATTTGGCAAAATTGTCTATAAAGTGGCGATAGTAGCCAAGGAGACCCAAGGTTCCTTTGAGCTGTTTGGTTGTTTTTGGTATAGGGAAATTTTTTATAGCCCTGATTTCATCAGGGTTCGGCTTGACGCCTTCGGGGGTCACAATGTGACCTAAGTACGCTACTTCTTTACGTAAAAATTCCGACCCATCAAGCTGAATCTTGAAGTTAGACTCACGCAATCGGTCGAATACTGATTTTAGTCATTCAAGGTGTTCCTGTAACGAAGTGGAGAATATAATGATATAATCCAGGTACACCAAACATTTTTCGTTCTGGATACCACGGAAGATGTTATCCATAACCCTCTGGAAGATAGCAGGGGCGTTCTCAAGACCAAAAGGCATTCTGAGATACTCATAGTGCCGTTGCTCTGTACTGAAAGCAGTTTTTTCAATATCCCGCTCTTCCATCCCAATTTGATGGAAGCCACTGGCTAAGTCCAGCGTCGTAAAATATTGGCATTTCCACAACTTGTCCAACAAATCGGTGATATTTGGCAACGGGTATTTGTCGTCAATGGTTTTCTCGTTGAGCTCACGATAGTCAACTACCACTCTCCACTTCTGTTTACCAGAAGCGTCCGTCTTTTTGGGTACCACCCAGATGGGCAAGGACCAGGGAGAGTTGCTTGGTCGGATTATTTTCTGATCGAGCATTTTTTTATTTGTTCTTCGACCTCCTGTTTGTGTATAAATGGATATCGATAAGATTTTGTATATACCGGTACCTCGTCGCTTGTTAGTATATTATGTTTTACTCGGCTTGTAAACGTCAGGGGTGTATTTTCGTGGTAAAATATATCTGAGTATCCTTTACAAATTGATAATATTTTAGCTTTTTCCTCCTCGTTCAAGTGGTCAGTTCGTATTTTTGAAAGATCTAGAATTTGTTTTGGTAGGTCATCAAAATTTTGAAAATCGATTTTTTGAATTTCGTTTCTATCAAATTTTTCTACTGTTAAGGGTTCTGGAAAATTTAGTGTTACTGGTTTCGTGGTATTGTTCAGTATAGTGGTTATAGCTTTGCCATTTTTTGCTATTGTCAAACATTTGGGGATTTCGCAGTTATGAAAACGTTGATGGGGTATTTTAATTTCGCCCTGTTGAATAGAGGTTTCAACTTTAATGACTTGTTCAGAACGCGGTGCGACTGTAACCAAGTTCAAATTATTTGTGGTTTTTTGAAATTGGAGTCTAATTCTAGCATACGGGGTGGTTAGATAGCCACTCCCAAAATCTAAACTGGCCTGTAAGAGTTTCAAATTATCGAGACCAATTAATTCTTTGAAAATATTTTGAAATTTGAAAAGATAGAATTTCAGATTTTTCTATTCTGGTAAATTGAATAATTTCGAAGCTGGCACAAATGCACTGTATTTGTGGGCTGATTTCTGAAAAACGGTTGAAACAATGAAAGGATCGTACTTAATTGAATTTGGAAATAGTTTCTGAGCGATATCGGGATCAATAAATGATTTCGTAGAACCTGAATCAATAAGAAATTTTGCGTCATATTCTGGGAAAGTAATATATGACAATTCACTAGAATTGGCGTTATTGAAAGATATTATTTGAGAGACTAAGTTTGATTTTTGGTCGTTGATATTTCCTGAAAATTTTCTTCGGAATAGTTATTTTGATTAATGTTTTCTGAAGGATATTGATATTCGTTGATTTCGTAATAGGCGCTGTGATCGTCTTCGACGAATTCTTGGTCAGAGATATAATTTGATTCGTCACTATCGCTAACTACCGTATTCAATAATTCTTCCGATATAAAGTTTCTTTGTGGTTGTTGATAGAATGAGGTTGAAGGGCCCTGTTGATTGTTAGCGTTATTTCTAGTTGATACGCTAATTGGGGTTGGTTTGTTGAAAGTATTTCGAGTGGACACACTCATAGGTGTAGGTTTAGAAAATGATTGATTTTGATTCGGCCTGAAAACATTTCTATTTTGATACGGTTGCCTAAAAACTTGCGAGTTAGTGAAGAATTTTTGGGATTGATTTTGCGCTCTTGGCTGAATGGGTATTGGTTGAGAGGGAAAAGAATTTTGTGATCTGAAAAAATTGTTCGAGGTGTTAGCATTGAAATGAGCATTTGGCGCAGCAAATGACTGCCGAATTTGTGTTTGTGGCCTAGATTGTGGAATATTCGGTTTGAGTACATTTTTATTTGAATAATTTTGGAAATAATGTACGTTATCCTATTGTAGAACGAATTGTAGTGCTTCACTGAGTGATTTGGGTTTCATACATCGTATAATCGTACCTAAAGGTTCTCTCAATCCAGAAGGAAAAGTTCTGAGTGACAAGTTACTATATAAATCGCGTTTCAATTTCTTAGAATCGTTCGTAATTTCGTGTACATCAATATAATTGCATAAAAGGTTCAAGATATTTAAACACCTATCGTAAAACTGTTGGGGTTTTTCATTTGGAAATTGTTTCATCATAACTAAGTCTCGATTTAGGCAAGACTCATCTTCTGTCCACGAAATTTCTAGTAAATGTATCTTTAAGTTCTTGCCAGTTCGAAACATTCTGTATATCAGCAACGAGTTTGGCATTGCCTGATAATTTTGAAATTAGACAATTCAACAAGTAAACATTTCGAAAATCTGCTGGATTTGTTGCATTATGAAATGTATTGATAATTACTAACATATGAATGTTTTAAAATGAATATCTGTTCAAATCATTAGGGTTGCCATCGAATTCAGGTACGCATTTGAGGTATTCTGGTCTGAACTGATTGGTCATTATTGGAATTGAATTTTCGGTATTAGTTTGTGAATGAACTGAAGAGTCAGCTGAAGGAATTTCAGTGTTTAAATTCAAATTTTCAAAAGTTTTTAATATCTTATCGACTGACATTAAATATCATCGACTTACATTAAAATTACGAAGACTTTGAGCATCCTTCTATAAGGCAGGCAACTGGTTCCTTGATTTTGAATTTCCCAGATGGCTTTCTTGCGAGATCAGACGATTCTGTTCCAATCTTCGATGAATTTGTCTGTTGAGGGCAGCTATGGGTCCTCGATGGACTGGGTTTCTTGATTTCCGAAGAGCCGCTCCTTCGCAACACCTCCACAAAACAAAGTCAACAGTTCCGATACCCGATCAATCGTAGAAACGAAAACTGATACGTTCGATACGCACACAATTTCGGATAATCCTACCTACTGCGCCAGTGATAACTTTTGGAACTCAAAGTCTCTTTTCAAAAATCAATTTTTATTATGAAGACATACGTCTGAACAGTACAAGAGTAAAAATAATAATGAATTAAAATTAAGGTTTTCTCAAGGAGATGAAAAATGCTGACGCATCAGCTTCCAGGAATTGGATGATATCTCGGAACCGTCGTCAGCTGCTGACGTAGAATGTAATATTTTAATACGTTGAGACAAGTGGTCAGATAAATGGAGATCCATCACTTCAGCACAGTAAAAATTGAGCTCAGAACTGAAAAATTATCAATGCATGTACTGGAAGTTTGTGATACTCTGGTTGGTTCCTTTACAGTAGAGAATAAACTATGACATCCTAGTACGTCATTCAATAAAATGCAGTTGTGACTTCTTGTAGAAAAATCTACGTTGAAGTCACCACCAATAATGACCTGCCTGTTAGCAACTATTCTCAGGTTAAAAAATTCAGTGAAGCAGTCTGTAAACAACGGCTATTACCAAATCTTGTGATAGTAAAACTGCAGCACATTCAAAAATACCTTCCCTGCACACAGAGTCTTCATCAACTTTTTGATAGTTGGTCTTGAAATTTTTATTTTTGTACATGGCTACACCACCATTCTTCGAATTTTTTCTGCATGAGTGGTTTATCAGATTGGAACTGCTCAATGAGTATGTTTTTATTTGAATTTCATTCAACCAATGTTCGGAAATTAGAAGTATATCGCATTTGATATTGTCAAAAACTACGTCAATATTCGAAATTTTATTACTCAAACGTATGTTTTGATGAAAAATATCTAATGTTATAGTAGATGAATTTCCATTTGTATCTAGCAGATGTTGATTGGTACAACTTGAGACAATCGAAGGTAAAAAAAATAGTTGCGTTCACTATTATTATTATTTTTTGAAATAGCGATATCTGAAACTTTTTTTACTACGTCACAATAGTTTTTTTGTATGTACATTGCTATTCCTTTACTTCAATCAGTTAGCACCAAAATCAAATATAAACCAAATTTTTTCAAAAATACAAAATTACGGTGCATCTTTATCTGTTAACAACATAACAGATGTGGCATCGTCTACCTCAATATATAGAAATCTTGATTGTAATGCTCCTCGAAAAATTGCTCGAATGTAACAATTAACCAATATTTGAATCATAAGTAATGTTTAAAGAAATTCTGTTATTTTTAATTTAAAATAAAATATTTGTTCATCGTTCTTTTTCAGCATATTATTATGATATAAACAGGGTTGCAGAAAAAGTATAGTGTTTCACTCGTCTACAACATTTTTCGAAGCTCGTGAACATTACCAGCCTCTGCTGGTAAACTGTTCTCTCGCTTCAAAAAATTTTACTTTTATTACTCGTAAAACAATATACTATTCTGACTGCCTTTTTTCAGGGATGAAGACCTTAAAATATTCTGATTCTTATTATACATTGTGGTTATCATTGTTGTTACTGTAGGTATCTGAAATCAAATTAATATATTGGCCGGTGGCAATATTTAACAAATGGGTTATGACTGAACATATGAACAACTCTTATAAGAATGGGATGTACCATACTCCGTGGTATAAAAGAAGGGTCCAAAACATAGGTACGATGCTAAAAAGTAGAGGTATACTAAGAAATAAAAATATATCAAATTATGATATCTTAGATTACTCTCTAATGCTTTTTATTCCGTTTGTAAGAAAACATTTTACTCTCCTTCATTTTATTTGAAATAATCAAATTGAAAACCGAATAAAACTCTTTCCGATATTGAAATCACAGTCAATTCGTCCAGTATGTCAAGGTACCCAGGGAATAAATCACAGTTCACGGAAAAGTGTTCATTCATTCCAGATTTATGACTGCGCTGAAAATAGCTATTATTGAACAAAGCAATTTGTGTTTCCCACCGCAATCGCATCAATTACCCTCCTGTTTGAATTTCGAGTTCGGCAATAGGAACTCGAGTATAAACTATCCGTGTTCGCAGATAGCAGAAGGTAGAATGGGTAAGACTTCGAGATATCCGGTTTTGTTTGGGAAATGGGGTGGTTCAACATCCTCAAATTTATAGTCTGATTCGAACTATTCAGTTTCGATCACTGGAATACTTCGATGACCATTCGATGGATTCAACATTCCTATTTGGATAAAAATTTCGTTTCCATTTCTTTATGACCTCGTAAAATGCCATGAACAGAAACTAATAACAATTCGTAAGTACGGAGGAGAAACTCCACTCAACTCAACCGATATCTTTTTTTTGTCGAAGTAACTCGACATTTTATGAAAACTTAATTGCTTGCAAATTTAACGAAAAAAACTGCAATTTTCTTCTGGCAGTTTTTTGAGTTGAATTGCCTAAAGCTAAGGAAACGCAAATTTTAAATTTTAAGATTACTTCGATAAAAAAAAAGTTATTTGGTACGATAATTTGAAGTACACAAAAGACACTCACTTCACTAAATAATTTTCACTGAACTGGGTTTCGCTATAAAATACCTTAGTCAAGGTAGGTAGTAGCAGGTATATATGAATATCTAACTTGGAATATTGAGGATTATCCTTTAGGTATTTATTAGGATTTACGCTAAGTTGAATAAATATTATATACATGACCTGTTTAATCTTCAGTAAAACAAATTCAACAAAAGAGAATTATTCAAGTTGATCTGCTCACTAACCCTTTTAGTTGCAGAAGTCTGAGAAACATTTCAACTGAAAATTTACTAGTGCTTTTCAATGAACTGCAATTTACTAGGAATAAAATATTTCTTTCATATTTTTTTCTCTTCTGGTTAATTTTTTTAGAGGTGGAAAATTATTATCCCCAAGGACTTTTAGTGGGACGACTATTTCTACAAGTTTACTGGCAGAATAATTTCCCATCTGCATGAAAAAGAAAACAGATTATCATCTGAAGTGTCATTTTAACTGTGTTTTTATTATAAAAGTACAAAATGTTTACCAAATACTAAACTGAACCCTTATTTCTACATAAAAGTATGAAATAACTTAAATAAGACTTATATAATCAAAGTGGAGTACTAGACTGAAGTGAACTAAGACTTATGGAATGGGGTAAAACAATTTTTACACAGACCGACATTACAGGTTGAGCAAATAATGTTGCTTCGTTTCTCTTTGGCTTTGGTGCTACACCAAGCGCACCTTATATAAGTTTTAATCGTTGTGGGCATATGATCGCCTACGTTCGAAAGTCTGATAACATTTTGCAGTTTTCATGCCATCAGGGTTGTTTCTTTTTTTCGCGGTTCCTTTAGCAGGACAAAAACCGTTTTTTTTTGCTGCAAAAATTGTTTATAAGTTGATTGACCAATAATGATCCAAATTTCAATTGACTCAATGGTTTTCTCTTTTGTGCTCTCGCTGATAATTTGTAGAGGATGTAGGAATTTACAAGACAAGCTTCTAGTAAGTATAAAAATATTTTGATCCACCATCGCCCAGATTTATGATTCATATTGTAGAATGACATGTATTGGTTAAAATAGTCCATCCCTTCCATGTATTTGTTATAACATGATATCATTTTCGGGCAATTTACAGGAACTTTTTCGCCTTTTTGGTTGTGTCGTAAAAACTGTCGTTTTTTCTACAGGATTATGAATTGTGGATGCCACAGATACACATTTTGTTCCTCGATCTTTCCATTTTACTACCCCAATGTTGCCTGATTGGGCAAAATCGATTTCAGATTTTTGTAACTCCTTATCAGATTTGATGGAATCTTTAGGGTACTATTTCCTGTCCACACGCAAGGTGCCGCAAGTAAATAAATCTTTACTAAGAAGAATATCCAGGAGAGTAATACTGCAAAAGTAATTATCAAAGTACAAACAGTAATTTTTTCCAGCATAAGGTTCTGATAGCCGCAAAATTACTCTCTCTCCCAGGCATTGTGCTACAGTACCATCTCCATTTTTTCCAGTATAGACATCGAAATTTAGCAAATATCCAGTTTCAGAGCAGCAACAAGCCCAAATTTTGAAGCCCCTCTTAGTGGGCTTCATTGGCATGTACTGCTTCATACTTGATCTTCCTTTATATCCTATCATAGACTCACCAATAAAAATGTTACGGAAAGGTTTATACAAGCTTGGAAAAGTAATTTCAAGGTGGTCAATTAGAGGACGTAACTTGTAGAGTTTATCAAACTGATCTGTCCCTTTTGAAGACATTTTTGCATTATCGTTGAGGTGTAGGTGCCTCAAAATGAATAAAAACCTTTTCTAAGTCATAATTCTCGCAATCCTATCAACATGAACATTTTCGTCTTCAGACCAATATAATTTCATGCTAGGTAATGGGTGAATGCCCATAAATATCAAAATTCCAAAGATTGCTTTCAATTCGGCAAGTGTTATTATTGTAAAGTCATCGTTCTTATGCAATTGTTGAGCATATTCCACTATTTTTGTAAGGAAATTATCGGAAAGAAATTTCAGAAATATCGATAGACTGTCTACGTCAATATCATTTGGTCCCACATTCTCAGTAAACTGAGCTTTACCATGCATGTCTGGCATTTGTGTGCATTTAGTCCAAACAAATTTCTTCTCACTTGTTCCCTTCTTGGTTTTCACACTATGTCTTGTTTCTTCCACTATTTCTACTTCTATAACCTCGTCTTCTACTTCGCTGCTTTCGGGATCCAAATTTTCAGTCAAATAAAATTTTCTGCGTTTGGATTCGTTTTCTTCTTCATAATCTGGGTCTGCAACGGAATCATCTGAATCTTCCGAAAAATTTTGATAGGTGAGTGTTTGCTGTCTTTGATGACGATTGGGTCGTGAAAAACTGGTATTTTGTGTAGATGTAGATGTAGATTGCGGGTAATTTCAGCCCAGCCAAGAATAAGATACATGAAATTATGTTTCTTTCCCACGAATTATATATTAACTGGCATATATATCAAAAATTACCTTTCCCAGTCATAATTCAACAGAAAAAAAAACTGAATACAAAATGTAGAAATTCCATCCTCGGAATCTTTTTTCATCGTTTCACAAATAATGTGGCTAAATATCAATACTGTTTAAAACAAATACACTACAATTTGAGAGTAATAAATACTTATGTAACTTAAATTTTTTTGTATTATTTCCTCCTATTATTCATAAAAGACACAACACGAACAAAAACATGGACAACAAGAACTTCCAGAAAATGTTGGTTTTTTATGAACTATTGGGATAATAATTTCCCACCAAATAGTTCTGTGCTAGAACGAAGCTTCCTCTATTGGCGAACGATGGCAGAACATGCATTCTTATGTATACTTATATATTGGGAGGAAATTTTCCCAGTAAAACATTAGCTGCCTGCCTTAGATATGGTGGGAAAATATTATACCAGTGAACCTTGAAGGGTTTTAAGCAAATATTGCGACCCTTTGCATTTATTAATTTCTGAACTTACTAGAAGGTCCAGTTTAATACCTTTCTTTTCTATATGTAATATTTCGAAATCTTAACAAAACAATGTTTTCAGCAAGAGTGAGTACTAAAAGTTAATTTTTTTCATTGAGTTCCTATGTTCTGATAATAGTTTTTCAAATGTTCTGCCTGTTCGGCCTATATAAAAACTAGAAGAAGAGCCACAAGTTAATAGATATACTACAGATTCATCAGATTTCTCACTTTTATCTTTATTATTCTCAATTAATTCACACAAATGTTATTGATATGCAACATATATTCGACACAAATTCGAAAGAACTACCAATACTCTAACTGCTTCACTCAGCTTAGTTTACGTATTGTCTCTATAGTTATTTGTTATTTTTTGTTTTGCTATATATTTTTTTTTCTCAGAGCCATTATTTGTAATAACATTTGTGTTTGTATGAAACAACAAATAAATAAATAAAAAATTGAATAATTAAATTATTATCTGTTTTATATGCGATATTGATGTTATTTTTACGCAAAAAGGTAGAAGTTTTTTTGGTAGACGCGAAATACTGTTGATTCAATTACATCAATTTGGCGACAACTCACGCGGTTCCGTATGGAAAGAAAATACGAAATCGCGAAATGAACGTCCAATGAAGAGTTAGCTTCTATCTTATGGTACTGGGCATTTAACATAAATAAGAATAATGGTGAAGATTTCGAAGAGAGTGCATAAGACGACTTGGAACACTACTAAAAATGTCAAAAAAAAAGTTTCTTCAATTATTACAGTGACCGGCAGAAAGTACGCATCATATGGGAAATTCTTTTATTAATAAATTTTGACGAATATCGATATGTGCAATCGCTTCTGCATCAAAAGCAACTTCAAAAGACGTTGTACAGTGCCGTTCGTCTTTTCGTGTTTGGCGGGAAATTTAAAAAATTTAAAAATCTGAGCTAAAAAAATAAAAATAAATTTTTGCCATAAAAAATATTTCAATAATTTAAAATTTTTAATTTTCCAATTTAAAAAAAAAAAAAAAAAAAAAATTTTTGCCATAAAAAATATTTCAATTTGGAAAAATACATTTCTGACAAAGAAACTCATTAGTAAAGCCCAAGAGTAATATTTTGAATACTATTTTGTAAAGATTCACCAGCATATTTATTCGAAGAAAATATTAAATATGTAGATTTGCCATGTGTTCAGCTGCTTCATAAGAGGTCACAGAAATATCTTCAGTACATTATAATCCCGATACTGTTCATTATTGACAAAAAACCATGTATCTACAGAATTTCAAAATTAATTTTTTATTACAACAAAAAATTGATTAAATTTTTTACATAATTACATTTTATAATAAAATTAAAAGCTGAAATAATTATAAACCAAACAATTTAATGCATACACGAAAGATTGTAATCAATTAATTTTTTGTTTGAATAAAAAATTCAATTTGAAATTATGTAGATACAAGGACCTTTAATAATAATAAACAGTATCAAGATTATAATGTCCTGGAGATATTGCAGTGACCTCTTATGAAGCAGCTGAATAAATGGCAAATCCATAGATTTAAATTTTTTTCCGAATAAAATAGAAGTAGCTTTCGAATATTTACAAAATATTATTTAAAATATTACTGTTGGCCTTACTAATGAGTTACTTTGTCTAAAATGTATTTTTCCAAATTGAAATTTTTATTATGGCAAAAAATTGTTTTTTATTTTTTTTATCTCAGATTTTTTTCAAAACTCGTACATAGCTATGAAATGTCGTTCTAAACGACTTTTCCAAATAACATTTTTCAATATTTTCCCAAATAAGTGTGTTTTGAGACATAACTTTTAAAATTTTTAAATTTCCCGCCAAACACGAAAAGATGAACGGCACTGTACAACGTCTTTTGGGGTTGCTCTTGATGCAGAAGCGATTGCACATATCGATATTCGTCAGAATTTATAAATAAAAGAATTTCCTATATGATGCGTACATTCTGCCGGTCACTGTATAAACTGGTTTTCAATCCATTCAGCGACATACTCGACTCATAAGATGAAATGCTATCAAATATAGAATTTTATTACATCAACGATGGCTAGGTAAGGGAAAAATAAATCGAAATGGATATCATACAAATTTGGTGGAATATTATCTGCCACGATGTAGAGAAATGCATGCTAATGGCTTCGACAAAATGTATATCTGAAATTCAGGCTCGTTATTTTTCCATTATTTCACTTTGTGCAATTCGATTACCAGCTCTTTTCGATTTTTTGTTGAAATAAAGTAGGTTCCAGTGAGAATGATTGACATGATTATTCATGGGTATACCTTTATAAAATGCAAACACACTTTTTTACCCAACTACGGCAACGATAAAAGGAAGGTTTATGTTTATAGTAGTCTATGTATATTTGTATTTACGTATGTTCCATCGTAGCGCCTAAACTACTCATCCGATTTTGATGAATGAGGTGTCAATCGATTCGTTATCATGGTCCGAGTGACATGGGCTAGATTTTATATGTACAAAATCTATGTGACGGATGTTACATGCAAAAAAGTATGGGACTCTGATTTTTTTTCTTTGCTATCATATCGAGTTGGATGTCAAATGAAAGGGGTGAAAATTCTGAGTTCATAAATAAAAGTATAGTACAATATTAAATATCAAATATATATATATATATATATATATATATATATATATATATATATTTTGTTTCTTCTAAAATATGTCTCAACCATCACTTGTTTCGAGTACAGAACAATAATTTCTCATTAGGTTATTTTTTATTTAGTTAGTGATCTATCAATAGTATATAATGTGAATAAATACAACTTTCAAAATTTCATATATAATTGATAAATTATCAATTAAACAACCATTATTAGTCATTTGTACATTTCAATTGTACAGGATGTTCATAAAATCGGATGTGGAATCATCAGTCACTATCTGCCATCGTTCAAGATAATCTCTTGTGGGGTAGCCGGGGAAGTAGTTGTTTTCTAGACAATCACAAAAAATTTCTTCATTTTTATCGTGGATTTTTCAATTCACAGAAAAATATTTCTATTTAATATTCAATTGAGAATGTTTCCCTTTTGCGGGTTATGATTTAGCAGTCTTGTATGTATCTTTGTAATTATTGTATCAATAATAATTGGAAATGTTATTACGTAGGTACACTTGAGTAGTCACGATTTGAAATGCCACTCTAAAAAAAAAATTGAAAAATTAAAAAAACTGTAACCCCAAAACAATCTCGAATCTACTGTGGTTTTATCGAGGGAAATATCATTAATAGTAGGGGTTTTATCGAGGGTAATATCATATGTGCTCAATAGGTATATAATGTGAATAAATACACATTTCAAAATTTATAATATAATTGATAAATTATCAATTGAACAACCATTATTAGTCATTTGTACATTTCAATTGTACAGGATGTTCATAAAATCGGATGTGGAATCATCAGTCACTACCTGCCATCGTTCAAGATAATCTCTTGTGGGATAGCCAGGGAAGTAGTTGTTTTCTGTTAGACATTCACAAAAAAATTCTTCATTTCTATCGTGGATTTTTCAATTCACAGAAAAATATTTCTATTTAATATTCAATTGAGAATATTTCCCTTTTCGGCGGGTTATGATTTTAGCAGTCTATGTATGTATCTTCGTAATTATTGTAATCAATAATAATTGAAAATGTTATTACTTAAGTAGTCACGATTTGAAATGCAACTCTCAAAAAAAAATTCAAAAAAATTTCAAAAACTGTAACCCGCAAAACAATCTCTAATCTACTGTGGTTTTATCGAGGGTACTATCATTAATACTAGGGGTTTTATCGAGGGTAATATCATACGTGCTAGGGGTTTTATCGCGAAATTTTTTTGATATATTCCAGTTTCAAATGTGATTCGGGAAATATTCTCATCCAATATCATTCGTGCTAGAGGATTTTATCGCAAAATTTTTTTTTTTTTTTCTCAAGCTTTTGCTCTAGAAAATTTAACGTGCAATTTACGGCCTCATTATCAAAATGCTTGAGGCTAAAACGGACTGATGTAGTGAGCTGAAAATATCTTATTTACTCAACTTTGCATTTCCTGTTTCCTTATAGGAATTGAATCATATAAAATATATGAAATGAATGCGTTGACATATATGGACAGAACATAGTGTGGTTTTATCGCAAAACAATCTCGAATCTACTGTTGGTTTTATCAGTATACTATAAAACTGATCTGATTGTTTCTCTATTTTAAATTCCGGTCATTTGATGGCTCAAAAATAATAAGGGGAATAGTCAGTATAAAACCTCGAGAAGGCATTCATCATTATAAATGTGATTGGTTCTGTTTGAAATTTTCGTCGGTTAGATTGGTTAAAAAATTATGAGGGAAATAGTCGGAATAACTTCCTAGACTCCTTCTTTCATTTCCACTATACTTTTCGTAGTATCTTCAGCAAGAGAACATCCCAACGGAAATTGGCGAAACAGAAGTCACGAATACTCCATTGCTTGCTTCCCTGCGTGAGTCCTATCAGAAACATATGTAGGGATGGTTATGGTTCAGTGGAACACGCCATAAGGAAACTACCCTAATAAAACGAATGAGGCCGCTGGGCGAACTTCCTGCATTTGGCAACAGCTCAAGAACATACGCGAACAAGGGAAATATACAACGCGAATGACACCGCGTTCATCTGTATTGAATGTGACCAAGGCAGTAGGGATTCTGAATTTGTATCGGCGTTTGTTTTCTCACAGAACTGCTACCGAACAGCCGTTCTTATCGTTCGATAGCACTGATTTTCCATTCTAGTTACAACTTTTCATTGTGTTCCGATTGAACATCTTCAATGACACTTTGAGTAGTGGAGGGTCCCCAGCTCCAACTAAATTAATAGTTGATCATAAGAGTCAGTAATATTTAATTTGTTTTGTATCCTATATATCGAAAGAACATCGAACAAGAATTCAATCATTTCACTATGTGACAAAAATCAAAGTAGGGATTTTCTCTTAGGAAAAAGGGATACAATAGCTGGTATTCTGAATTTAAAATATCAATCCAACGTTTTTGGGATTATTGTTCTATTATAAATAATTTTTCAGAACAGTGGTACTCCAATCAAATCCCATCTGAATTTTTGGATAATTTTACTAGACCAAAAAACTAAATGTGGATTTTGATGATTCTATTGCTCGAATATCGTACAAAAAAAAAATTATAAAAATAAACTTAGGTAAAGAAAATACTTACCTAAGCGATAAACTTACAAAGAAAGTGGAATATTTGATATAAGACAACCATATTGTCAAAAAATGTTACTTAAAATATACAAAAACGTAATCAAAGTAAAACCATCTATCACCCATATAACACAAGGAGACGAGAGCATAGTGTTATAGCTCCAAAATGTTTTGAACTATGGGACAAAGACACTGTAGTTATCTGGGCTCGAAAACTTGGGATCTGTTACCTGAAAAAATCAAAATTATTCCTACTTAAGTATGTTGAAACTCAAATTAAAAATGGATAAGTGCTATGACAACAAACTATTTTAAAAAATTCGGCAAATCATTAATGATATGAATTATTTATTTATTGATATTTACCATAAAAATATTAACTGGAAACTATTTTAGGATACTTATTATTACGAATTACCTGAATATGACCTCACCCGACTGTGATACTTTAGAAAAGCCTGAATATGAATATATTGATTTCCCTATTATTATCGAAATCAGAATTGAGCACTTTTCCGATTGTAAAATGAAAAATTTCTTTTTTGTTTTTGTATTGTTTAAAATTTAAATTTGTAAATTTTTTTCTTCAGTGTTGCCTCTGTTTATTTACTTAACACTGAACTTCATGTACTGCATTGTACTTCCTTCTTTTTTGTCAAATAAACATTATTATTATTAGTATTATTATTGTAGTTCATTACATAATTTTACATATTCATTCTAGCACACAATAAATAGTCTCAATGTTTTACCTCACTTCTTGAGCAACTTTTTTCAGCGTTTTCCAGTTTTGAATTTGGTGTCAAATTGAATTGAGTGTAGTGGCTGTCCTGAATGTTTTTTTATAATGATGATGATTTGTATCAGTTTGAACGGCAGTTTTTTTGTGGTGTCCTTTTCAATCCAATATAGTTTTTTTGCACGAAATAATCGTATATGTATTTTTATTGAATATGTTTCATACTTATCTCTTCCAGTGAACAGTGGCATTGATCTCATATGTCGATTTTCTCATTATTAGACGATATGGTGTTGGCTATCCCGCTTTGTTTTCCATGTGGACAGGATATTAGCAACCTTTTCCCAACTTACTCTCGAAGCGTGTATATGCCAGAGACACACATTTCCATCAACGAATGCCAGAACAGACCTACATTACATTCAACTTATAGAAAGTGAAGTTGAAAACGGGTTGAAGGAACTAGTAACAAAGCCGCTGGGCCCGATGTACTGCTGCCATTATTTTTCAAAATATGCTCTTAATCTTTAGATAAACACCTTACCTTAATTTTTAACCAATGAATAAACACTGGAGAATTTCCCGAGAACTACAAAATATCCGATGTAATACCAATTTTTTTAAATGGAAAGAAAAACATTATTAAAGACTTTAGACCTATCAACAAACTATCGGTGATCCCAAAGCTATTCGAAAAACTGGTATACAAATATTTTATTTTTCTATTCAAATCCATCATAATACAGTTTTCGTCATAAAGTTGGCTACATATGGGTGCCGAAAAATGGGTAAAATTGACAAGATATCGAAATATTCTATCGAGAAAATGTGTTTGGAATCCAAATCCCCTGACCAATTTTGAACAAATTAAAAAAAATACAATTTTATTCTCTACCCTTACTAAGAAATATTATAATTCTTTTTTATCTGAAACAGCTTTAATAACCTAATCACATAGTTTGGGTCAAACAATAAATATTTGTGAATATGCATTTTGCGGTAGATTAATTATGAAAACACGATTCAGTCTTGTCACTAAGTATAGTCATGCCCTGTATATTGATGCACATGAGCTTACTCAATATTCTCAATCCGTTAATGAAATTTAAACCAACTAATATTTGTTATTAAAATTATTAGTACATTATTTATCCATAATTGATTCAGTATTGTTTGGGTGGATGTAGAAAAACAAAAACAAAACTCAATAAACAAACAATGTAAAAATTTTCAATATTCTATGTGACCATCTTCGCTCTCCATACATAGAACTGTTCTTGAAAACATTTCGCGGCGAACATTTTTCAACATAGTTCTGTTGATCAGTGCTGCACCATTCCTTATACAAATTTCTAAATGTTCTACATTTTGAAATGGACGTTGTTTATAAACATTGCTTTCCAGGTAACCCCATAAAGAGCAATCACACGGCGTTAGGTCTGGTGAACCTAGCAGGCCAAGGATTACCTGAATATCTACCTAGCCACTGTTCACCAAACTCATTATTCAACCACTCCCGCAATCCATTCGTAGAATGAATAGAAGCTCCATCTTGTTTTGAAAGAATAAACGGATAGTTAACGGACGTATTGTATATAAACCCTATGTGTGATATATTTTTGAAATTAGTTTTTCATGGAGATATCATAAATTGAATGATATATAGGGTGTTCCATTTGAAAAAATGTCGGACGCCATTAGTCAAAGGTGATCACCCTGTATATTCAATTTACCCCTATAAATGTGGAAATTAGATCAAAAATCGATCTGTTTCAGGATATTCCCCAGAAGTGGATAGTTTGGATAAAAATTAATTCATTCAGTACTTTACGAAAGCACTGTATGTTGTAGATTTCCAATTATAGTTCCCTGATGATGAAATGCAATTAATTCCGAAAGCTTGGACAAAATTGAAAAATAATAATAATGTAAAGTGTAACTATGAATTGTTTAGCCTAGTTAGATTGTTGTCTAGTGACAGTAATAAGAATAGATTTCATTCAAGTGATCAATATCAGTTTTTTTGTTGATGCAGTTACTATCTTGGGATATAAAAGCCATTTCTAGAAAGGCCCTCTTAACCAAGTATGACTTGTCCGCTAACACCCTCATTGAATCATAGTCCATATGATGATCATGTGAGTTAACATGAAGTGCTAAGGCACATCTCTCTGGATGCAGTCTGCAATCGCTTTTATGCATGGTGATTCGCCTGATTATGTTCTTGAAGTATGGCCGATATAATTTCTATTACAATCTTGACACGGGATACTATAAATAATTGTAGACATTGAGGTAACTGGAGTCTTATCTTCAACTTTGTAAAATTGACTTAATGTTGGTATTGTTTTATTGGGAATTTTAAAATTGCATGAAGAGCAAAAAAGTCTAGTGAGTTTTGGTGTGATCTCCTTGATGTACGGAAGTGTGAACTGGCAGAATAGGGGTGGCATTAGATTCATTCACATTAATGGGTGGATTGCTAATATTACTATCAATGTTAAGTGATTTTGAGGGGGATGGTTGTTGTACAAAATACTTTTCACAAGGCTTGGCGGGTATGATTTGTCTACAAAAGATTATGGGAAGTTTATCAGAGATTTGATCACTCTGTTCTTCATTTGCATGATCAAGTCATTGAGCGTTCGTGATACCACTCATTGTTGATGTATCTGCAAGAACTACATGGCTTTCTGAACCAATCAACTTATATTGTATTTTGAGGAGTACGTATGAGTTTGGTATCCAAGAATGTTACCGAATTAACGTTGTCTTCAAGCTCGATTATGAACTGAATATAAGGGTTGAAGCTGTTGAGAGTATCTAGAGCCTCTGTGTTATTATTATGTGGTAAATTAACAATTATGTCATCAACATAATTTTTGAAAAAATGTATTTTTAATCGACGAAACCAAAAAAGAGGAGGTTCTCTAGTCGACGCGTATATTTAATTTTTTTAACCGACGAAACCAAAAAGGAGGAAGGTTCTCTAGTCGTCGCGTATATTTAATTTTTTTTATTTTTATTTTTTATGTATGATCACGCATAGCTTTTTACCGAGACGTCCGATTCCGATAATTCTTTTTTCAGTGGATAGGGTGTACTTCGTAGTTGGTCCCATTTGATTTTACAAGATGAAATCTACCCATAAGGATAGCAAAATGAAGGATATCAGGCATAACTTTGTACTGGGTTCTTCGATTTGGATGATTCTTTTTTTAATAGATAGGGTTTACCTCATTTTTGTATTTCGAATGATATTATCCACCCTTACGGGTGGAAAAATAGGGGATAATTGATTGTTCACTTGTGAACATTGGCACACACATATGTAGTTGACAATGACAGATCGCTACTATCATCATTCCACATCCGTCAAAATAATTATATTCTATGAGAGGATGGAATTATATACGAAGTGATGAAATAAACTAACCTAACCAGAACAACAAAAATAATTTATATTACAACAAATAGTAAAAATAGATATTCGTATTATTTAACTGGTAATAGTTGGAGTGAGGTGGGTAAGTATTTTGGAAGTAATCAAAAAACAAGTAGGTAGTAATTAGTAGATTCCAGCCACAAAAAACTGAAAAATAAAAACTTTTCAACAAAAAATTAAGCCGACGAAATACGGAACTGAAAAGTAAAGAATAAAATAAACCTTCTTAGTCTCAATAACTAAGCTCCTAAACTAATGTAAGTAACTGATTTCGAATCGGCGCCAAACAAACAAGCAAATGAATTAGGTAAGGCGTAAAATGATGGCATCAAGTTGCGCGGTGACATTCTGATAATTTTTTTGAAGTAATTTAATGATTTTCGTTGATTGTTTGTTTGGCGCCGACTCAAAATCAGTTACTTACATTAGTTTAGGAGCTTAGTTATTGAGACTAAGAAGGTTTATTTTATTCTTTACTTTTCTGTTCCGTATTTCGTCGGTTTAATTTTTTGTTAAAAAGTTTTTATGAATGAAGGAACCGGGAGTACTGTGTCCAACACATCATCCATGATGGGGGAAATTGATTCTCCCGTAGGGGTACCAAAAGTTTGTTTGTAAAATTAATTGTTGAAAGGAAAGTAGGTTTTGTCAAAGAAAAATGTTAATAAAGTCATGAATCTCGCTTCATCAATGTTACAATGATTTCTAATGCTCTCCCAATTTTTGTGAATTGCTCTTTGGCAGGTTTCTAGATATACGTTATTAAATGAAGAGACCACATCCAAACTAGCCAGAACATGATCATCAGGAAGTGTAATGTTATTGAGTATATAAGATACTTCAAACGAATCTTCAATGTAGTATTCACAGTCAAAATTGTAAGACTTTGTTAGAATAGGAACAACAAAAGTTTTACTTAACACCGAGTCAACCAATCTCATCTAAGTTGTAAGTATTATCACATCACTGAATGATAATCTCTCATATATTGTTAATTTCAAATTGTAGTTTTCTTATGATGAAATTAAATCAATCAAAAGTTTTCTTTTTGACTTTGGGCAGTGAATAAAATTAGTAGTTGAACTTTAACTTACCATTTTATAGCAAATACTATGGTTTAGGTGAATAATAATTAGATTTAGCTTGAACTGATGAGTTTGAGCTATTTGCTTGTAGCATAATTCTATTTTTCCTAGGTAAAACTCAAGCGGGCAAGAATACAATATAGCAATTACTGCAACTTTCAAGCAATAACTAACAATTTTTCAAGCTCACAAATGTGAAGTTCGGTAAAATAGTTTTGAGACTTCAATCGAGTAGTACAGTATTAAACTATCTGTAACGTGCACAGTATACAGTGAAATGAAATAGAAAAATAAAATATTATTTACAGCGAAGTGAGTGTCCCGAGAATGAGTACCACAAGCTGTACAGATTTACAGAGTTAATTTTGGGTGGTTAGCAGCTGGGAAAAAGTAGAGAAACCAGAGGAGGAGCATTGAACAGTTGGTTTTGGAATTGGAGTTGAAAACGATGAAGGTGTACGTTAAACAACAGTCAGTAGATGACTAAAATCATGGAAAAGTCCCATCTTTGGATACGATTTCCTGCGAATAATTATATGCATGGAGCACAGCAGCAATGGAATTCTTAATACAAATTTCAAGGTGCAATTGGCGTTATTGATTGCACCCACATAAGAATTACAAAACCAAACGAGCATGGGGATGAATACTTCAACAGAAAAAACTATTGCAGCTTGAATGTACAGGCAACATGTAATGCAAAATAAGAATTCACTTCAATAGACGCTCAGTGGCTGGGGTATGTCCATGATAACCGAATACTTTGAGAGATCTAGTATATATGCCCAAATGAATACTATACGGCAAAACTTCGTATCATTAGCTGAGTCTGGTTACGGAATAACACCGTTGTTAATAACACCGTATAGAAATCCCCAAACGCGTGAAGAAATAGCATTTAACACACTTTTCACAAGAGAACGGGTCATTATTGAAAGATGTTTCGGTCAGCTGAAGAGAAGGTTTTCTGTACAGTTAGAATACGACTAGATAGAGTTGCTGCCGTCATTATTCGTTTTGCTGTCCTTCACAATATATCCAAACATTCTACATTGCGTAGACGGGGACTACAGTGGAGAGAAGAAATAGCAAATGTAATTAACCAACTGCAACTTCAATAATTATTATGCATTCATTGTCAATAAATATTTAACAACATGTCAGCATACCTTGCCATAATTTACATCTACAACATAATTGAACCTTCCCATTGGAGTTTCACGCAACCTGTTTAACATCATTTGTCTTTTTCTTCAATTCATTTTTCATGTGTTGAATATTATTTTTGATTTGTTTTGATGTAATACTTTTTCCAAATAGTACCTGGTATGATTATTGCGTGATTATTAATGAATTTTGTTACGCTTTTTTAATTGCTGGACTTATTGAATAAGACTTTATGATTCGCTGAAGCCTCCACAAACCGGAAATTGGTACTTTGTTCACCGACTTCAGATTCACTACTTTCGCTATCAGAACTCATTTTCAAAATCTCAATCGCCTGCATTCCCTGCGAGTCTATCAGTGAATATGCAATGAAATAAATGAAATAACTCGAGAATCAACAAGTCTGCACAGCCGGTGCAGGTAGAAAACTTGTTTAGTGCTTCTACCTTAAACTGATATTTTAAATCATAATAATAACAATAAAGCGGCTTTATTCATAATTTCGAATTCTACATACAACAAAGGAAAAATTTAACAGTATTAATTAATAGAGAGAAGGTGATCGATGAAAAGGCGTAGTGTCAGCTATTGCTGTTTTTCAACTCGACCACAAAAGAGATAAAAAAAACAAAAAAAACAATTAAAACAAAAAGAAAAGTAATAAATGGGGTAAAATCATCACGAATAATTTACTTAAGCATATAACAAAAAAATAAAAAAAGTTTACAATAAAGTTCGTTACTGTTTTATACCTCATTGGTTACTGATTCTCAACATCTAAAAACATATATCAGAAGCGGGATCTATCAACGTAAGAACAAAAACTGCCTATTCTTTAGCTGAGGTTTCAGTCTCTTCTTGGAATTACTCAGTGTGTACAGTCTGAATTCATTGGGTTACTGGTTGTACAATTTGGCAGCATTGTATGGAAAACATCTTGTGTAAATTGTAGTGGAGTGAGGAGGAATGACAAGAATGTGTCTATTCCGTGTTCTGAGGTCGTTCAGAGCTGAAAACATCTTCAATTTTTCAAATCTAGGAGTTTTCGTTATGAGAACTTTGTGGGTTATTGATAGTAGGTGTAAATTACAAAGATCGTTCAACCTCAGCCAACAAGAGTTAGTACTTATGTGGTCAAATTTCCGAATACCAAAGGAGAATCGAATGCACGAGTTTTGTATTCTTTGCAGACGATACTGGTCAGACTTCAGGAGGGCAGGTCCGTAGACGGTATCACAATAAGACAGCTTGATCGTTATCAATGATTCGCATAAAGAAAGCTTCAAGTGCTTGGAAAGCATGTGTATGTTAGGAAAGAGTTGTCTAAGGATGTTGAAGGATACCTGTCAAACTTATAAGTATAAGCTTTAGATTATTCACATTGTTTTCAGCAAATGCTAGCACTTCTAGCTGAAACTGAGAATTTATGCTGATGCTAAAACTTATTACTTCAAATAAAAACTTATTTTTCATTCACACTGCCCATTGGAATAATGATAGATCATATACAGCAAGGTTGAGAATTATAAGTAACCTAGTCCAGGAGGACTGGAGTTTAATTCATATTTTCAGTTTATTTATTGCCCGAAAAGCATCGCAAAGAAGTTGTCGAATGTGTTTTGAAAACAGACTCCAGCAGAAATAAATGTATTTCAAAACTTCAACGATTTTTTTGAATGAAGGGTGTTATTAGGAAAGGCCGCATTTAACTAATAATTTCTTCTTCACTTCTCCACACCTTCCTCTCCATTCTGCTGGGCAATGGGGTGCTGACGGACCCCTGACTAATTCTGTTAGGAAATGAAACTGCTCTCAATTTCATATTTGATGAGCCTTCCAGGAAATTGATGTTCATTGTATAGAATGTATTCAGGAAAAGTATACTTTATTCAGGAGAAGTATATTTACAACTATTTTTACAAGATTCATAATTTTTTTAACCACTTTTGAAAGAGGGAGAGATAGCACCTGAGCATATAGAATGCTTGTTTTGTGATATATCTCCCTCTTTGCAGGAGGCTATAAACATCAATACTATGTTCGTTTCAGCAACGTTGAGACAGTAGTGTTGTACTGAATCAAGTATTTAGCATCTAGACTACCCAGAAGAAGATAGTATAATAAAAATAAAGATGAATAAATAAAAATTGTATTGACGGTGAATGGAGAGAAGGGAAATACTTGGATTATTATATACTATCGATTAGATTTTTTTTTTTCAGAAAATACTCAAAATACGATTTTGATTCTGGCTGATGAAATATTTCAAACTCGCTTCATATTTACTTTTCCTATTAATACTTTCAAGGTGAGGTGGTATCATATTAAAGAGCTCCAGCCCAAAAAATAAGACTCATATTTGGGTGTGGTGTTTTTTATATAAGGGTAGGTATATTCAGAGAGATTAAATGATAGTTAGGGGATATCGAACATAAAGATTCATCCGTGAATTGTAAAGAATAAAATGGAAGAGGCTTTCACTGCAACACTCTCTCACTCTCTCTCTCGAGAATTGTTCGATCGATTTTTTTTGTGCCACTAAAAAGAATTAAACAGAATGATTTTTCCTATAGGATTGGTGCGGGATCCTTTATCTCACCACAGACAGTATCTTGACAAATCCAGTGCCAAGGGAATTCACTATAAACAAACAAAACGAAGAACGGAATTATGTGGTAACCCTCCAATTTGCGAATCCTGAAATTAGTCTGAAACGATCTGGTCCTCATTTAATATGTACCCTCGAGAATTGCTCAATAGGTTGCTTGGCAAACACAAAAACTCCGCAAGAACTCAATTAACTTTGAAGAGCCATTCGAATGGATGAAAGGTGATTTACGGAGATTGTATCAATGCAGAGTTCTGTCTTCTAATGCTGAGACTTATTCAATGTCTCTAATGATTTCAATAAAAAAAATAGTTTCACACAACCAATCAACATACATGGTTGATTCATAATACAGTTCATTAATTCTATTCTATGAATTCAATTTTGCAGATCACAAATAGTAGTTTTATGGAGGTCATTTTATCAAAATTATTTCATGAGGAAATTTTCCATGGAACTTTGACTGGTGTGATTTGCGGTCTTATGCGTAGCTTGAGTGGTTTAATATTTGATAAGAAGCTGCACATTGCACGAGTTGAATTTCCCAGAGCAAATTGCTAGGGGGATAAAACTGCGATGAAATCTTCAGCACGAATGATATTTGAAGGAAATATTTCGCGAATTAGATTGAAAATTTCACTCATGTGTTAAAATGTCCAAAAGAGGTGTGTAATTATCGCTGAATTACAGCGGTAATCCCCCTACTATGTGGATTATTGCTGTAATTCAGCGTGCTAGGTGACAATTCAACTGCAGTGACGTGATTTAAAAATCGCGAATGCCATGGAAGTACCAGAGAGGCTGCCGACCATAACATCGCGTACCTGAAGTAAACAGATACTATAATTTAGTCAGTGTTCCATATTTAACGTCTAAAATGAACCGTTTTGAGACTTTCAAAGAAGCTGAAATCGACACGCAAATCGAAATAACGACTCCAGCAAATACAAATAAGAACAAGAAGTTTGTCTGGAATCAGTTCATGGATTTTTGTGCAACAAGAAAGAGGGTATAAATAGGCCTTTTCATTTAGATGATTTTTCAAGGCGTATGCGCTCGTTTTGAGACCCAAAGTCTGATTGGCTATTGGGAAAGTGAATACCCATTGGTTGGTTTTGAAATAACAATTTGAGATTGGCTTAGTTCAAAATTAGCGGTATTTTCACATTATGTCAGACAGTCAACTTCATGACAATGCACCTGCATACATTGGCGTTCGTAACTTTCTTTGTAGGTTAAGTACTTATTACCTATTTGTACCACCAAAAACCTTTCATTCGTAGATAAAATAATGTACAGGAATATTTTCTAATGGTGATTTTTCTTCTCCATGTAAATTCAAGTCAACTATCCATAGGAAAATTCGGAAATATTTTATTTCCCATAAAAAAAAATTTGCCGTCAATTCTGTTGGGTCTGACAGGTAAACAAAGTTAGTCATTTGTCATCTAAATGAAAAAGCCTATTGGAACGAAAAACGCCAGAATGCAAAATTGCGAAAATCTTGAAGGACTGGGCTCATAACATGAAGAAAAGTAACGTTGAGGAATACAAAGAAAGCACCGTTAAGACTATTTGGAATGTCACCGCCAAAATGATTATGGAAGAATACTTCCAGAAATATGGTATAAAAATTGACCCATTCCAAGTTGTCGTGTTTAAATCTGCACGGGACGCGAAAAATGCAAAAAGAAGAGACCTACAGGCTCAAGATAGAAGAAAAGTGAGCTCAACTGCTCCGAAATTCGAAGAACTGAAAAAACTAGTAAAGATCTAGAAGACCTGCCTTCGCGCGCAGGCCGAACTGATGTCTTTGTTTGACTACGAAGGTGAAATATATATATTTTTCATCGGAACACACTGCCCTGAACATTCATAATAGAACTACACAGGGCAGATATGACAGTTTTTCGGACGCGAATAATACAAGAGATATTTTTTTTTGACTCAAAGTTGGAATGCATGCTTTTTCTGCGAGTAACTCAGAAACAATTCATCCTACGTGAAAAATTGTTGTATTCAAAATTGTAGAACAGAAATTTGTCTACAAAAATTGTACCAAATTTGTTTCCCTATCTTTAAATACAATGATACTGAGGTCAGGCACAAGAACAGTGGCAAGGTGAACGAGGAGCAGAGGGATGATTTTCAAAGGAATTTGTTGTAAAATGAAAGGTCATTAGCAGGGATAAAAAGTTGAGGCATGAAAAACGGGGGCCAGAAGAGGGTTGAAGGTAATAAAGGGATGAAGGATAATTATCAGGGTGAATTCGGAAGAACTGTGGAGTGATTTACAAAAGGGAATTCAAGAGGAAGAATGTTCCAGAATGACTGGGGGGTTTGAAGCATGAAGGCTAGAAATGATTTGGAAAAACACATATTTTTTTAAATAAGATATACAGGGTGTTTCATAATTGAATGCTGACCCTAGAGGGCGATAATCATTGAAAGATTAAAAAATCTTCTTATGAACCTAGGTCTGCAACCGCTATATTTCTGAGATACAGGATGTTGAAATCAAAAGAAAAATCAGTTCTTTCCCACTTTCTCTGAAACCGCTTTGGCTTTCCTTCAATTTTGCTACCTGCAAAGTACGCATGGAAATACATTTTTATCAGTGGCGTCCCTGTTAACATGCCCTGTTATATTTTTGATCAAAATAATGATACGCCACTGTCTTTTTTCCAAATAAATATTTTTTTGTAATTTCTTTCCGCTTTCTCATAAAAATGGTCCCCTGCCCCTTTTTCGTCCGGTGGACGGTTTTCGATTTGGAAAATAAAACACATTCATTTGCGTGTCCCTATTCGATTTTTTCTCTCAGTCCTAATTTCACAATTGTGGTAACCAAAGGATCTAGGCAATATTTTTATAATTTTATGGTAACTATTATTTAGTTTTTGTAATGAGTACGTATAAAAATACATTTTTTATTGAAGAAAAACAACTATTATGAACAAAAAATACCAAAATCAAATTGACTATTCAAAATGTCCGCCTCCTGCAAGTATGCACGCTTCAGCCCTCCTTGTCATTGACTCGCGTATTCCTTGGAAAATTCCTGGAGCATTCCTTATTGCTTCATAGGAAACTAGTGCGCGGTTTCGCAATTCTTCCTCAGTCAGAATTGGTTGACTGTACACAAAGTCTTGAGATGTCCCCAAAGAAAATAATCAAGACTGTTCAAGTCTGGGGATCTAGCCATGACTCTGTTTCCCCAAGACCTATCCAGCGATTATGAAAGTTTTGGTTTAAATATTCGCGTGCAAGAGCACTAAAATGAGCAGGCACCATCGTACATAAACCAAATGCGATTTCGCATTAAAATAGGAACATCTTCCAACAGAATTGGCAAATTATCTTCAATAAATCGGCGATAATTATGTCCATTCAATCTACGTGGTAAAAAAAAGGTCCAATTAGGTAATCTCCAATAATTCCAGCCGAGACTTCTGATGAGAACTGCTCCTGGTGATGGGATTTCACGATTGCATGCGGATTTTCCTCAGCCCAAAAATGATTATCATGGAAATTTCTGATCCTGTTTTTAGTAAAACTAGCTTCGTCGTGAATGAAATTTCCCTGTAAATGCAGGTATTGTAAATCACAGTCTGAGTTACGAGGAGTATACGGATGGTGTGACGTCAGCATGAGGACTGCGTACGGTCTGCCGCTTACAGTCTGAGTACCTCTACACGGAAGAGGAATTTGGGTTTTAACGGCTAGTCTTTACAGCTACTACAATATGACGTCACTACCTCACCACAATGTCAATTCACCTGTTCCGTGTATCTGTCTCATTATATGTGAAAATTTTCGTTTGGATATCTACTGTGCGAAAACTATGGTGGATAGAAAAAAAAGTTTTGTACACAATTTTTAGACAATTTCCTGTTCTACAATCATCAAAATTACTATTTTTCACGCAGGCTCAATTTTTTGAGTTATTCGCAGAAAAAGCATGCATTCCAACTTTGACTCAAACACTCGCATAAATATTGATTTTACAGAAAAAACTTTCGAAACACAATGAAATAATTTTTTATCACCTGAAAAAATATATTTATTGTATTTTTCTCTCGCCCGACAAACCGTTCAAGAGATATATGACAAAACGCGCCAACTCAGGATCAACCCCCTATGACGTGGAATGAAAAAATCGCTACTGTAACCTCATGTTTACGGCGGTCATTTTTTATCCGTGCCTACTGAACTATCATCCATATGTTCCATTCAATTTAATTTCATTCTGTCATTGCATCTAGCTGTCACTATAACTCACTTCCAATCTCTTTTTCAGAAAACATTATTTCTGCTGATTCCATCACTGGTGTAACACACAATAAATATGTCAACGCCTTTTTAAAACTAGCGGAAAAGCTGACAGCATATCTAAAGCCACAAATCCCGTTGGAAGTTTTATTAATTTGTGAACTTTTCCGCCATGGAAGAGACGTATTTGTGGACAGCTTCGATATCTGACATGAATATAGAATGATTTGTAGGCCCCTTTCAGTTCGGAACAAATTTCCAGCTTTTGACAGGAGATTGGCCTAAACTTTTGAAACGGGAACTTTGGGTCAATACATTTTTCAATCATCAATCACCAACTTGCTGAAAATGCAAAGGAACAATATATTGTTGATGGAGGAAAATATTTCCATCAACATTGAATGAACTTTCCAACTATATATTGAAATAACTTCCTCAATTATGAGTTCTTGATTTTTTAGCATTTTCATCATATCCATCATCGTTGAAGTGATAATATTTTGAATTTTTATTGATTATTTTTCGCATATTGAGATAAATCCCCCTTTATGTGTTCATGTACTAGTGAACGCGACTGTTGTATATAATATATATATATATATATATATATATATATATATATATATATATATATATATATATATATATATATATATGAAGGACCAGTAATATATAAAAGGAAAAAAGAAATAATTTCATAAAAAACCCACAAAAATAATAATTACTCAATAGTTAGTAGTTCATGAGATATTGTTTCTACATATTTTTGAGATTCTATTTCCTTTATGAGCCTCTGTATAATATTGATAGGTAAAAATATGCAAATACTATAATGCAATCATTTCCATACATTGTCAAAATGATTACAACCTAGAATTGTTTAAAAATACAACAAAAAAGTCTAGATTCACAAAATCATTCTGAATTAAATGTGATCAACAAAATTATAAGTTTGAAACATACAGTATATGAAAGTGTATCTAACTAAAAATAGCTAATGGGAGAACAACAGACTTCTTGATGACAATAGCCAATCAGAGATCAGTATGGTCAGATGTAAGATTTGAAATTGTGGAAAAATAAGAACTGTGAAATGTCAAAGACAATTATCATAAAAGATTGTATTTAATGTATAAGAAATGTAGAATATAAAAGTTCATAAGTTTTTTCAAATGACCCCAAATGAGTGATAATGTGACAAGAAAGTGCGCGAGTTTAAAAATTCAAATGAAATGGAAAAAAAACAGAAATGGTATCCAGGGGAAGAAATAACAAAGCTAGAGGGGATTGAAAATTTTTTAAAAAAACGACGCCACGTACAAAATTTAGGAGCAAATTTTTTAAAGATTTTCACGGATACAAGGTACTTTGTCAATAATAAACTAACCAATTCAACCTCAAGGGAATTTCGACAAAAATAAATAGGAGAAAACAAGATTACCTTTTATGTACTCCACATAAAATTGTTTCCAAGCTGATGTGTATGGTTCCTTTTGTAATGGAGAGTCCATGAGAGCAGTAGATTGAAAAAGGATTTCATATTATTGGCATATATTGTAACAGATACAGTTCCAGGTCCAGGTATAAACTTGTTTTAGTGCACATCACAAACTGAATAACCTTACAACGTAACTCGTATCGTATTTGAAGAACTCTATTTTATTCTGGGTATTGAACTATAAAATAATTCTTCCAACCTCAATGAAAAAGTGAGGTTATGTATACTGTATACATCACTGATTCTCATTATTGTCTATGAAAATTTGTCAATTGATTATAGTATAAGTTATCTATCGTACGCCAGGTAAATATAAGTTTTCCTGAATGAAGGAAATAATTGTTTTCCGATACTTTCTGGTTTATTTTCCACAATGATCTGCACTCTTACTCATAAACACTGAATTGAAATAGACATCAAGACAGGGCAGTGGCTCTATTGCCAGGACCGGCTATCTGAGACGAAAGGCGTACCAACTGAGTTTAGTCGTGGTAAGAAAGAGTAATAACAATTGGCAGCAACGTGACGAGGAAACAGTGACGTTAGCAATTATTATTACATTACAATATATCATACAGAGCGAAAATAAATTGCTATCAATATTTTATATCAATTTTTAGCCCAAAGCGGGACAAATTCACAACAATTGTTTTTACAATTCATCATTTCATAACAATATATATATATATATATATATATATATGGGAGAGTCGTATATGCTGACCTGGGGATATTGGGGTAAGCAGCAATGAAAAAGTAAACTCTTCAAGGTTTATCCAAGCTTTCGGAAATGTCTATTTTCATCATCAGGGAAACTACAATAGATGGAAAAACCAACATATTCAAGTGCGAAACATTATGCTACATATAACTTTGTTGAAGTTGATTTCAATGATGTTAAACATATTGAACATATTCATCTAACATAATGATACAAAAGAAAATCGTAGATCAAGGAATAAAACGAAGTAAAAACTTAATACAACAACATTAACATTGTTTAAAATCATATAAATATAAAGGTGTACTCTATGTGGTGTGACCTGTGAAACTGACAGATCAGGAATAATTGCCGCAATTATAATTAGGCCAACGACACCTGACGGGTGTCACATGGAAATTTATACAGTGGTGCCAACTGTTATATTAGTACCAACTGCGGTAAATAAGAGTAGATCTCACTCAAATGGTTAATATCTGTTTTTTTATTACACAATTGTTTTCTTGGGAAATGAAAGCTATTTCTGAGAATGTTCTCTTTGATGTATGTGACTCACTCGCTAGCACTTTCACTGAATCGTAATTCATCTGGTGGTCAAATTTATTTACATGTTCTGCTAGAGCATATTTTCAGGATGCAATCTGCAGTTACTTTCATGAGAAATCATTCTGTTCGATAATGACCTTTGCGTTTGACCAATATATTGTTTGTTACAACCATGACAAGGAATACTATACATTTTATTTGAGATTGAAAGTAATGGAGTTTTGACTTTAGAATAAATTGATTTGATTGTTAGAACTGTTTTATATGATATTTTGAATTTTACAGAGTTTTGAAATAATCTGGTGGGTTTAGGAGTGATCTCTCTTGTACATGGTTATGAAGAGAAATAAGTTAGAGTAGGGTTCGTGTTAGTTTGATTGTTGTTTGAGACAATGTTTGAGTTATTACTGTTTGAGGCTAGTACTTCTATGTGAGATGGAGTTTTATATAGAATATTATTAAGTAACGTTTTTGGATATAAATTTTCCAAGAGAAGGTTCATCAAGAGAATGTTTTAAGTCTGTTTATGGAATTTAGGATCTGAGATTTTCAGTACTCTTACTTCATTTGTTTTACCAAGTTCATTTTCAAAGACTGTTTGTGACATGAGTGGTTATTCAGGTATCGGCCTGAGCTGCATGGTTTCCCATACCAATTATTCATTGTGAAATAACAAAAATAATTTTTCCTTTGGACATTTCATCTTTAGTAGCAACCACAACTGTCCAAATATCCCTGAACAGTTCAGTTCCGATAATTTTATGAAATGACAATTGACATATGACTTAGAAGTAATTTCAACCTCTATCGCCGTTTTCCACACTTGTTCAGTCGCAACATAATATGCCATGATTGTTCTCGGCATTTTTAGAATCTTACCATGTTTACATGTCTGTAAGGTGTCTTGTTCACCATTTCTTCATATCATCAAATAACGACCATTCTCACTGACATTCTAGGTAAAGTTACACTTATATTATAGTTCTTTCACTTCTGTAGCTCCCTGATGATGACAATATTCATTGTCGATATATAATGAGTTCACATACGTATACAGCGTATTGCTGCTGTCCCAAATAGTACCAGAGGCTTGTTCCTAACTATTCAGCAACAAAACACTGCCTTTCCTTTTCTTTATACACATTTCAATTTATCATTGTAGAGTTCCTGATGAAGAGTCAATAAAGTCTCGAAAGCTCGAATAGAAAAAAGAGTATACTCACTTCATCCCTACGACTGCATACCCAAAATAAAGATCCCTTTTTCATTAATATAGACAGTCGTCCAACCTCAACTTCTATATATATATATATAATATATATATATATATATAGAAGTTGAGGTTGGACGACTGTCTATAATATAACACTCCAACCTCAATTTATATATATTTAATGAAAAAGGGATCTTTATTTTGAGTAGTACCAATTCCAATGTTCAAAAGAGACTCCTCGCAAAGATTTGCTAATTATTTTGCACCAAAAGTTCTCAATATACTGCTTCTAGAAATTAGAACATCTAGCACTGTGAAAATATTCCAAAAAAAATTGTTTAAAGTATATTTGTACAAACTCAACAAGTTTGAAGCTTTGTTACGAGAGCCATTTATACAGTAAAAAGAACAAATTTTAGAATAATTATTCATGTTACCTACTTTCATTCACTATGTATTATAATACACCAAACAAACACTTATAACCAGATACTCGACCTATATGTTAAATTACAACAATCCAGTTCGCCGATATTTGCACATACAAGTGTTATACACTTACGTGCAATAAAATTAAATAAAATTCAACCTATATATATTTTTCATAGATAGTTAACTGTATATTTTGTAAGCAATTAAATATATATATATATATATATATATATATATATATATATATATATATATATATAAATATCACGGAAACAATCTGAGAAAAAAAAAGGGCTGAATGAAATCGGAAATAAAATTTCTTCGAGCCTATTGGAGTATGAAGTATGGAAACACTCTCGAGGTCCTACAAAATGGCACAGTCAGTTGCAACGTTTTGTCATCGTAGGACCATCGTCAATTTTATTGTTTCTGATACATGAGAAATCAATGATTATCAACGTTTCGATTAAAATATCTGAATATTTTTTTGTTTTCAGATGAATATTGAGCACAATAAGCCCCATTGAAAATTCACAGTGCTTCAGGTATATGTTCATTGAAGGAAAACCAATACTCAACATACATTTCATTCGAAATCACTTGAGTAATGAACGACCGAGTACACATCATAAAAAAATTCCATTTTCAAAATTAATGTCATGTTCAACAAACAGTCTCTAGAAAATATCATTCAATGTTCTGCGTGGTATTTGCCAGGAAAGTAGTTGTTTTTCACCTGAGATCTACCATTTTCTGGTTCAATTTTATATTGAATCCTTTATGTGAAGAAAACCGTTTAATTCGATTTTTCTATTCATTCCACTTCACATGGCACTTTTCTTTCACTATATGCTAGACGGGCTTGCCACTCCTACTGAGAAGGAATCTTTTATTTAGAAACCTATCGAGGTGGGAGATTTTCGGAGTGTTTCTTTCTGTCACTAGGTACCGCCAGTTAAAGTTTATCTTTTCCGGCGTACCTATAGGTGTTACAAGATCGATGATGGTTTGTTTACGTTGTGTCTCACTTCAGCCAGAGTTCTTTGCACCTTTGGCTGGTTGACTGCTCCGTACTGATGAGGGCCAAGAAGCCTGAAACCGGTATGCGGATTGTTAGGTGAACACGACATAAATTAAACATAATCGAGCTTATCAGAAAGAAACATTTGCATTCAATGTCCATTGATATTATATGGAAGTATGCATGGATTTTCAGGTGAATATCATTCAATGTTCTGCGTGGTATTTGCCAGGAAAGTAGTTGTTTTTCACCTGAGATCTACCATTTTCTGGTTCAATTTTATATTGAATCCTTTATGTGAAGAAAACCGTTTAATTTCGATTTTTCTATTCATTCCACTTCACATGGCACTTTTCTTTCACTATATGCTAGACGGGCTTGCCACTCCTACTGAGAAGGAATCTTTATTTAGAAACCTATCGAGGTGGGAGATTTTCGAGTGTTTCTTTTGTCACTAGGTACCGCCAGTTAAAGTTTATCTTTTCCGGCGTACCTATAGGTGTTAAGATCGATGATGGTTTGTTTACGTTGTGTCTCACTTCAGCCAGAGTTCTTTGCACCTTTGGCTGGTTGACTGCTCCGTACTGATGAGGGCCAAGAAGCCTGAAACCGGTATGCGGATTGTTAGGTGAACACGACATAAATTAAACATAATCGAGCTTATCAGAAAGAAACATTTGCATTCAATGTCCATTGATATTATATGGAAGTATGCATGGATTTTCAGGTGAATATCATTCAATGTTCTGCGTGGTATTTGCCAGGAAAGTAGTTGTTTTTCACCTGAGATCTACCATTTTCTGGTTCAATTTTATATTGAATCCTTTATGTGAAGAAAACCGTTTAATTCGATTTTTCTATTCATTCCACTTCACATGGCACTTTTCTTTCTTTCTTTCCTTCTTTCAAACAGTCTCTAATCTTACAAAACTGGAAAAAACATGTTTCAATTCATCAAAGTATTTGAACTGGTGTCGGTCTTGATGCTCACGAATCCTTTTCGTTTCTCAACATTTTTAATTACGGTCGAGAGGATTCTTTGTTCTTTTGATAACATGGGAGCTTTTTCCACTGTTTTATAAAGAAATTGAATACATTCAGGTATTGAAGTTATGAAAAAAGAGTAACTTCATTACAAAAATAATGAAAATTGAAGTGTTTAAATGTGGGGATTTTACTATATACAGGGTGTTAGTGAATACGTGCAACAAACTTCCTGAAGCGATTCTGCATGAAAAAAAATATTACAGTTTGCTATATAACTTTTGTCCGCAAATGCTTCATTTTCCGAGATACGGGTTGTTAAAATGTTTCTTAAAAACTGACTATTTATTTATTGCAATTTGGTTAGTTTCAAGAGGTAGCTATTGCGCATTATTTGACATGCGATTGAGAATTTTATGTTCATAATTGACGCGCATACGGGTAATGATCTCAATTTTTTTCAAGAAAAAAATGGTACGCCACTGAGATATTTCGAATAAAAAAACATATTTGAATTTCTCTTCAATTTCTGATCAAAAATCACTGTTGCATTTTTTTCGTATGGGGCCCAGTTTTTATGTGAAAAAATTAAAGATTGTAACGCGTATTTGTCATTACTTTGATACATTATCTAGTAGCGATGCTAGTAGAGTACTGTCAACATTCTGTAAAATACAAATATTTCAACGAAATGTCAAATTAGCGTTTCTTCATTTTCGAACTTTTAGTTCGGTATAACATTAATTATAATAAGTAATTAATTTTTCTTTTATCGAAAAGAATGGAAAATTATACAAATGCCGAATTGTCAGACATGCATTTTGTCTATGGTCGAAGTAATGGAAATGGTCGGCACAAGCCACAAGCTCGACGATTGTATGCTGAGTTGTATCTAGTACGAAGGGTACCCCATCACACAATATTTGCTCGTCTTCACCAACGTTTGCGCGAAAATAGTACATTTAAGAAACAAACGGCTGACTGCGGGCGCCCTCGAGAAGTACGAACTGTGCAACTAGAAGAAGCAGTTCTCGAGTTAATTGCGGAGTCACCTGAAACAAGTACTCGAAACATTGCCAACATACCGGATGTAAGCAACTTCACTGTATTTAAAATTCTCAAAGAGCAGCAATTGTATCCTTTTCATATTCAACGTGTGCAAGATCTACTATCTAGAGACATTTTTTCGCGCCTAGTATTTTGCCTTCGGATTCTTCATCAAATCGCTCACATTCCTAATTTTTCAAAAGGCGTTTTGTTTACTGACAAGGCTTATTTTGGACGACAGTGTATACGAAATTTCCATAACAATCACCTCTGGGCTGAGGAAAATCCACATGGAATCTTTGAAGCTAATTTTCAGCATCGTTTTTCAGTGAATGTATGGCTTGGGGTACTTGATGATCATTTAATCGGTCCATATTTCCTTCCACAACGACAAACAGGCGACTCTTACCTTAATTTCTACGGGAAGAGTTACCTGTTCTTCTTGAAGAAATTCCTCTACAGCTGATACAACACTTCTGGTTCATGAATGATGGTGCATCAGTCCATTTTAGCATTATTGTACGTAATCATTTAGATACAGTATATCGATCTCCGGATTCAAATCCTCTAGATTTTTGCATTTGTGGTTTCCTCAAGTCATCAGTTTATTGCACTCCCGTCGAAAAAGTTGAAGACCTGAGGCATCGAATTATAGCCGGCTGTGAAACAATAAGAAATACACCAGGAATATTTGCGCGAATACGACAATCAATGAGGCGAATAGTTGAATCGTGTATCACGTCTGAGGGAGGTCATTTTGATCATTTGTTGTAGCTTTGCGCCTATTTAATTATTAGTGTTATTTTCTGTTATTGTTCTGGTTTAACGTTATTGTATTAGATAGTTCTTGATAATGTATTGAAGAAATGAAAAATACGCGTTGAGATGTTTTATTTTTTTGCATAAAAACGGCGCCCCATACGGAAAAAGGCAAGATAGATTTTTGGTCACAAATTGAACAAGGAAATTTCAATTTGGAATATCTCAGTGGCGTATTGTTTTCTTCAAAAAAATTGAGACCATTACCCGTATGCGCGCCAATGATGAACATAATATTCTTCATGCATAGAATACCGCATGCGATTTATGTTTTCAGACATGTGCATGCGCTGCACTAGTGTGCGATAGTTCCGACGACATCCACGTGATTATATTGTTTTTATGCGGCACGAGTCTATACGCGTTATTTACCTCATGTCGTATGTTGTATGCTGCGTGTTTGATGCATCCTTGGTGGGCGGCCCACCTAACAACACAGAATTCTGCCTGAAAAAGTAATTGAAACAAATGAGAAATTGTTGAATATCCTAGGAAAAACAGAATTAGGTCATGTGCCGATGATAAAGTCTGTTCAACAGGTTTGAGGAATAGATAATTTTGAAAGCTGGTTTTTTATCATGTCAAGCTCCTTATGCAATTGATATCTCACATTGAAATGATAAAAAAAACTTTTCAGTGGAACGTTGGGGGCTGCATGTGGACTGAGGACTATTAATGTACAAATATTCGAACAATATTCAAGTCAAGTCAAAATAAACTTTATTGTCGAAGATAATAGACCTTGTTGACAAAGAATGAAATACACATATAATAGAACACATGTCAAGAAATATAAGCATTACAAACATCAAATTTTCAGATTTCACAAACAAAAAATATTAAAAAAAGGCAGATGAAGATGAGTTTATGTGAAAATTTGAAGACTCGTTAGAATTCACAGGTTATCACAGTAGAATTCAGAGATCGAATAATAGGCATTTTTAATTGAAAGATCTTGGACTGATCTTCGGAACTTTCTGAATTCTGTAATATTTTAGAATAGTAGGAAGATGACTGTCTACTTCCATGAATCAGAGAATGCTTAGTCAAAGCGAATTTTGGAATAGGTAAATAAAGCATATGGTCCTGTCTGGTACTGCGACAATTGGATCCGGTAGTGAACAGGCTAGTTTGATTTTTTTGAATTGAGCATACTGTTTCCAATATGTATAAACAGGTAACAGTTAGTATTTTGTGGCTGATAAATAAAGGCTTGCAGTGATCTCTTGATTTCGACTTTGTAATATATCTCAATGCTCGCTTCTGAAGAGCAAATATCGTTTTATGTAAATGTTACAGTGTCCATAGCGAATATGGGACTCGATCAAGGCAAAGTAAGCCATTCTAGCTGTAGTATACCCAAGCTCATTAGATATTACTCTAATTGCATAACATCCACTAGAAACTTTTTTACTCAAATGCGATACATGTTCTTTAAAGTGGTGGTAGTGGTTATCCAATTCTGAATCGTCTAGTTTACATTTGAAAGTAACTAGTTTTGTTTAGGTTAGGTTAGGTTAAGTAAGTTTAGTTAGTTAGCGTTACAGCAGGCTTGAATTCTTTGAACATCTACTTTCAACATATTTGATAGCTGATTCATTTCTTTATTACTCCATATAATAGTGGTATCGTCGGCAAATACAGTTAATCGTCCTGTGATGTTAATGGTTATTGGGTAATTTAAATATATTAAAAACAGCAATGTTCCTAAAACAGACCCCTCAGGTACTCCATGTTTCATGTCACTAAAATCCAACTGACCACTTGAAGTTTCCACAATCTGGCGACGTCCTGACAAATATGAACTGAACCAGGTCAAATTTGTTCGCATTGTATATTCGATTGCTTCTGAAAGTTTGTTATCAATTCATTCAAAAAATGACAATTTCAAAAAGTCCCTGTCTTATACGGAACGCTTTGTCCAAAATGATGAAAATGTGTAAGTATTTTCAGTACAGTGGATACAGTACTTACCATTCGAATCAGACACAGTATTCTCGCCATCTGGAATGCAATCATCCACTTCATAAAAAAACAATCCCAATATCCCGATGCGCCCATCTGGGAAAAAACATGTCAGGAGGATTAGAGTTGATGAAACACGAATCCCCTGAAACAACTCCTCTGCCAAATCTTTATAGATGAATAAAACGCGAGATCACTTCGACGTTCGAGATACGAATACAATTCAATTTCCAAATGGAATAAAAGAAGCCTCTAGATATAAAATCGAACAAAAAACGTGGTATATTCATATATGATGGCAGAAGTATTTGTTTATGATAGTGTGGCACGCATCTTCATGCAGAGTTCATTATTCCAATTTCGTTTTATGGTCTGTGATCGTATTCTCGAGACAATTTCGGGGTTTGAATCGATTCTGTGAGGCATAGTGGGATCGTAATGTAATTGAAAGGAGGCAAGAAGTTTATTCAAGACTCAAGACAAAAAACGTTGATGAATGATATAACGAAAGAACTCTCATGGTATACAAATACCAATGAGTTTTTAGCTTGCACGTAACATTTTTTTTTTTCGGTATATTTTTTTTCTTATGAGGACTGAAAACATGACGTCTACACTTTGTTGTAAATCAGATGTGGATAGTACAAAACATTATCATTATTAATCTGTTTCCCTGAGTTTTCTATACTTTCCGCCCGAAACCACTCTGCTTGGAAATTCATCAATGTCTTATTGCCTATGTTACAAAGGAATAGTTTACTTTTTAATCAGTGACAACAAAATGAAAAATCGGTTCAGAAGTTCCAGAGAATACCCTCTCATACAAACAAAAATTTTTTACTCCGTTATAATATTAGTATATATATATATATATATATATATATATATATATATATATATATATTAATATATATACCGTGTGTCCCAGCTAAAACTTGTCACCCCCCTAATCTCCTAACTCGTGAAAAAAATTGAAAATCGCTCAGACCCGTCGATTTTTATTTCAAGGGGGAACATTTCCACAAAATACATCATCATTGTGTTGTCAACCCCCTCAGCCCCAGCACCCACAACTTCAGAATTTTCAATGGGACTACTATACCTACTTGTGATACATCATTTTGAAGGGAATTCAATCCCAAATACATCGGTGTACTGAAATTGGGGATCGATCAAGTGTTGTTGAAGTTTTAATGAAAACTAAGTTTTATCAAGATATTTTTCATCACCTAAAATGTTATCATCGTAAGAAAGGTTCACTGTGGGTACGCCACTGTATTGAAAAATAAAATGCTGTCCGAAATAATAGTTTAGAAGGTGAGATAGACGTTTTTATGTCATGTGTTTTTGTATACGCATATCTTTGTTTACGCCTCGGTGTATTGATGTATTCGAGTCACTCCATTCAACAATTTGAAAACTTTCGAAAATGGTTTATACTATACAAGAGAGAATATCCATTGTAGCTGCGTATTTTGAAAATGGACGATGTGGTAGAGCTACGCCTCGAATTTTCAAAGAAATTCATTCAGAAAAAACCACATCATATCAGTACGTGCTTCAATTGATGAATAAGTTCATGGAGTCGGGATCAGTGCTGAATGAAAAACATGAACGAGAGAAGCCTATGAGAAATGAAGGGGTCGCTGTTGCAGTTGTGGGACATGCAGTGATGGACAACATTCAATCTTTAAGACAACTTGAGACTCTTTCTGGAGTTTCGAAAAGCAGCATACATCGAATTCTGAAAAAAGCAAAATTCCATGCTTATAAAATGCAGAATGTACAAGAATTAAATGAAGATGATCCTGACAGACGTACAGAGTTTTGTGAAATCATGAGTCAATTATTGATTGGTGATAATAATTACCTCTACAATGTGTGCTTTTCTGACGAATCTTCTTTTTATTTAAATGGACATGTGAACAGGCACAACTGCAGATACTGGAGTGACGTAAATTCCCATTGGTACAGGGAAACTCATTAACAAACTCCCCAGAAATTGAATGTTTGGGCTGTTATTCTGGGAGACCATATTGTAGGCTAGTTGAAGGTCAGCTCACTTTTCAACAAGATGGAGCTCCTCCACATTTTGTTGCACCTGTACGTCAATTTTTAGATGACAATTCCACAGGGAGATGGATTGGAAGGCGAGGACCAATAGATCTCCTGATTTATCACCATTAGACTTCTTTTTATGGGATCATTTGAAATCCAAAGTTTATATTATACAGCCAACTTCTGTTGATGATCTACGCAGGAGAATTGTGGAGTGTCGTGCAGTGACTCCAGAAATGTTGAGCAATGTGCGAAGACATTTCGAAAATCGCTTATACTTCTGTATGGAACTGAATGGTTCACATTCTGAACCTTTCTTACGATGATAACATTTTAGGTGATGGAAAATAAAAAGATCGTGATAAAACTTAGTTTTTATTAAAACTTCAACAACACTTGATCGATCCTCAATTTCAGTACACCGATGTATTTGGGATTGAATTCCCTTCAAAATGATGTATCACAAGTATAGTAGTCCCATTGAAAATTCTGAAGTAGGGGGTGCTGGGGCTGAGGGGGTTGACAACACAATGATGATGTATTTGGTGAAAGTGTTCCGCCTTGAAATAAAAATCGACAGGTCTGAGCGATTTTCAATTTTTTTCACAAGTTCGGAGATTTGGGGGGTGACAAGTTTTAGCTGGGACACACTGTATATATATATTTATATATATATATATATATATATATATATATATATATATATATATATATATATATATATATATTGTGTGTGTGTGTGTGGGAAGTATTTTCTGACTAGTTAGGTACAGAACTAGGGATATTGGGGTAAGCAGCAATGAAAAAGTAAACTCTTCAAGGTTAATCCAAGCTTTCGGAAATGTTTATTTCCATCATCAGGAAAAAACTTTGTTGAGATTGGTTTCAATGATGTTAAACATATTCATCTAACATAGTGATACGAAAGAAAAAAACGTAGATCATGGAATAAAACGAAGATCTTATTTACTACAACCATATTAGCGTTGTTCAAAATTATATAAATATAAATGTGTACTCTATGTGGTGTGATAAGTGAAACTCAGTTTCCCCACCACATATAGTGCATTCATAGTTATATAATTTTAAACCATGCTAATGTGGTTGTAGTACCATAGAACTTCGTTTTATTCCTTGATCTACGTTTTTTCTTTTGTATCACTATGTTAGATGAATATGTTTAACATCATTGAAACCAACCTCAACAAAGTTTCTCCCCGATGATAGAAATAAACATTTCAGAAAGCTTTCACTTCTTCATTGCTGCTTACCCCAATATCTCTAGTTTTGTATATATATATATATATATATATATATATATATATATATAAGATTTGGTTTGTTTCTCGAACCTTTCATAGGGAATTCTTGGGGATGAGGTTCGTATAACTGGCATTCAATAAGGCTTGTTTTTTCAATTTTATTTTGTTGACGTTTCTACGGGGGGCCCTCGTCTCCTTCACTGAACATATACAGGGTGCCCCAAACTCGATGGCCTAATCCAAAATATTTTTAGCGCCGCGGCGTTACCGCTTATATTGGAAAGTAACAAGACCTTTGATATTTTTCAAATGATTACATTTTTGCTTTGCTATGGCTTTACGATCATTTTTGTATGATACTTTCTTATACCTATCTCAAGCGGTTTTCGAGAAATTCATTGATTTCCTTATTTTTTGTGCAAAACATATCTTCAATTAAATGTTTATTACTGCGGTATTTGGACTCATACATAGCTGAAATTTTGATTGTAGTTTACCAATGTTTTGTGCATTAGTAATGTCTGAGGGAATTTGTCCTCCATTATACAGGGTCATCCAAAATTTTTGATTTTTCTGATAGATACAAAAATGGTGAAAAGTTCTTTTTTTTTAAATCGAACACCCTTCATATCATGAAATATCCTGAAAGAAAATTGAAGTTCCTTTCAAATGATGTATCATGTTCCTATACCTAAATAGTCTCGTTTCCGAAATAAAAGCAAGTTTCTTTAAAAAAAATTAATATCTGCATGTGAATATGTATCAATATCCATTTTGACAGGAACACCATGAAAATCACTGCTTGTCAAACTAAAAGATTGTCTCGCTCTTTTCTGGTCACGGCACACTACTACCATTTTCATTTCCCAGTATAACAAATCGAAATAGGTAATAGTGCCCAATTGAAATGATCTGATTGAAAAATCAAATCAATCTGGAATGATTCGCTTCAAAATGTTCATACTTTTGGGGATACAGCTGAAGCTTGAATTTTTTTCAACCCTCATATGATATAATTCAGGTTAAGCATAGATTGATTGAAAAAATATCTCAGGAAAATTTTGAAAAAAAAAATTTTTCAGATCATCCTTTATATATCATTTCAGTTTCAGATTCTACTCCCTAATCTGACCCTGTATGAAATATAAAACTATCATGGAGAAGGAAAACCGAACCTAGCATATTTTGTTCAAATCTGAATTGAAATTTCAGCTCACTATCTTTCTCGGTTCATGCAATATTAGTTTTGGCAAAGACTTGTCAGAAAAATATATGGGACATACTAGCCAAACATTTATCAGAGTAGAGTATAAAAAAATATTCATGAACGTTTAAATTCAACAGATGTTTTTCAGGCACCTTCTATAGTCGATTCATTTAATTTCCATAAGACTCTTCTACATCAATCAACTATTCATCCAATTTGAGTCTTGTGAAGATATTTCATATTGATTTGTACTCATTTCGATAGTCGATAGAAAAAATATAAAACGATTACTATTTAATTAAGAAACGGTATAGGACATGCTTGGTGAAAGTTATTGGTATTTTCCAATGGAATTCGAATATGTCTTAATATACAGAGTGTCCCATTTAAATGAAATTACTTATAGCCGTGTTTCCTAATCATCTACAAGAATATTTTTTTCAGACACCCTGTATAAAATATGGGTAAATCATTCGATGTTACTGGAATTACTCAATATTTTCTGGGTGAGAGTTGAATTTGGTTAACAGATAAGGAGGTATTTGAATTCATGTTGGTCCCATTTTGGTAGCAAAACAATTACAAAATAATCAATATTCAATAAACGGTAGAAATAGGAATACGACATGTTCGGTAAAAGTTATTTGTATTTGTCAGTAGAATCCAAAAAGAGAATGAAATACTGGGTGTTCCGATTTAAATTCGGAAGTTGATATTAGTTACAAGTACATGTGGCGACACTGCATCCGTAGAATTATTTTTAAGAAAGATCGCAGTTTCTTATTGTGGGATACAAAATGTCGAGTATTTATATCTCAGATCTCCAGAAACGTCTAATAGGCCATCGAGTTTGGAATACCCTGTATATTAATCATTCTTTGCACAATCAGTTAGTCATCTGATCATTCATACACTTCAATACACTACTGAACCTTCTGCATGTTCTCGCTATAATTTCATCACTTTGAACATGAAGATAAACACTTTCATCAAAACTTCGTTTGAAAAGTTATTGCCTTCCGTTTCGATTCTATTCTGATCAAATTCTTGGTACTGAACGCGCAAACGTTTTATCATTGATGCACTAATTGACGAATTTTCATAATGACGTATCCCATGTCATTCAATACAAAATATGGCATAATAATCCGATTTTTATAGAAAATTCCTTTTGGTTCTAAAACTAGACTACCAAGGTATAGGAATATGATATATAATTTGAAAGGAACTCTGATTGTCTTTCAGGATATTCGATAATATACGAAGTGTTCCATTTAAAAAAATGTATTTTTCACCATTATTGTATTTATCGGAAAAATCACAAATTTTGAACGACCCTGTAAAATAGAGAACGAATTCCCTCAGATATATCTAATGCACATAATATTGGTTAACCACACCCAAAATTTCAGCTCTGTACTAGTCCAAATACCGCAGAATAAAGATTTAATTGAAGCTATGTTTGCACAATAAATAAGAAAATCAATGAATTTCACGAAAACCGGTTAATGGAAGTAACATACAAATATAATCGTAAAGCAATATCAAAGCGAAAAATGCAATAATATATAGGGTGACTGATTCAAAATATCAAAGTTGTTGCTACTTTTTAATATTAGCGGCAACTAATTATCCAAGAAATAAAATTTTCAAAATAATCCTGTGTCTCGTTCTCCAGAAACGTCTAATACGCCATCGAGTTTGGGACACCCTGTATTTTCGGTACATCGTGACAAGTAATTAAATTTAATCAAAGGTAAACTGGTTTTTGTGCTGTAAGAATAATATAACTAATTATGTGGAACAAACAATGGTATTTTTTATCTATAACTTACCCTATAAACATCAGTTTGATAACTGATTTTGTTTGATCCTATTTTTCTTACTGTTGGTTATTTCTATCCACAGAGGCTGCTTGAGAGGCTGTTGGTCATTCTGAACTATTCAGGTAAGATTACTGAACCCTCAATATATGTATCCGATATACCGGAAAACGAAAAATATATTATTCAAAACGGCAGTGGTGTCTCGATATATTCTCAGTAGTAATACCACTAGTGGCTGAATTTCCGCGATAAGTCTGTCGATTTATTTCTGAACGAAACTGAGTTGCTTGTTCTCTCCAAGAAACTCAGTTGAGTTTAGAAATAAAAGACAAACTTGTAAGATAAATTCAATCACGAGTGGTATTTTATTAGACTATTTCACGAACAAAGTGAAAGGTCCAAAAAATTAAATTCGGCAGAATAAGAGGAAGAAATTCAATAATAATAAATAATTCAAACTTAGTTATAATCATGAAATATTTATTTTAACTATAAACAATTTGTTTTAATTATTATTTGTTACCTATAACAATGAATATTTTCTTATGAACACGAACATAATACATTGTTCTTGACTATAATTATTATAAATGGTGTCATTGTAAAATTTGTGAATAGAATGAACGTTATCAGGTGGATACAATGTATTGTTGGTATTATTACTTGATGTACTTGGAGTACTCCTAAAAGTATTCACTATATTCTGATGATGTTCAGCACTCAGATGTAGATACGGTTTCATCGAGTTCGAACTTCCATGTCAAGTAATTTTCATAGCTTGTTGTTCACTAACGCCGGATTGTAGTAACTGACTAACTGCAGTGGCACGATTGAAGTGATTTCTTATTTTTAGTTTTTCAGTGTCTAATCGTATCTTTTCTGCAGAGAGTGTTTTGTCCATTTTGATATTGTATATTAATACCAATAGGGCAATTCTTGTACCAATTATTATAATTATATTTATTCCACTTGCCATTCACTGCCAGAAAAAAAAGTCTGTCATTGGTAATGATTCCCCTTTTCGATATAAGTTTCCGGTATAAACTTACAGGACATATTTCAGGATTTTTCAAATTTTGAGTGAGCCATTCAATATCTGCACAGTTTTAATCACCACCTTGGCGGGTTTTGGAGAATATCGGGTTATATGCAATTATGTTTGTTAAACAGCCTTTGTTGTCAGTCTCTTCCTTAAAGTGATGTAACATGGAAAAAGTTGCTTCGTTACCTTTCCAAGCTAGTTCTACTGCAGCTATGTGAAAAAACTTATTTTTGATTCCCTCTGGCGTGTCTGCGTCCCATTGTAAGCACATATTTCTATATTCGCCTGAAGTCATAGCGACAGAACTCATTTTCTTTTTTTCGGGAACAGCTTGCAACAATTTTCTCTTACTATATTGAGCCGCCCTCGCCTCCTTGAACATTTTATCTTTGGAGGGATCAATATGTCTCTGATACTCACAAAAATATTTTTCTTGTACTAATTTTGCAGAACTGTTCCATATGGTTTGAATAACACTCTCCTTGTTATCACTACCATAAATTTTCCGCATATTGAATGCCCAGCCTTTTAGAATGAATGCTAATCTTTCGTTGCTATTTTCTGCATCTAATTTGTAGTTGTGTTCCGCACTGAACGTCATAAATTGTCTCCATATCTAAGATTTCGATTTTTTTGTGTTACTGGGTATATTTTCTTCAATATTTTGGTTTATTACTTCGTTTGAAGTAGCACCAAAGCGACTCATTTTGACGTTTGCAACTACAATTATTTTTGGTCAAACTGTCGAACTTTGCATGGCGATCCATATCCATGGTTACGTCGTTGAAAACAATGCTGATTGACCAATCAGAATTGAAAGACAGCTGGTGTTTTCGCGATAATACAAGCTGTCTTCGGTTTTTGATTGGTCAGATTTTGTGGAAATTCCAAGTTGCGTGGAATAGTCGAAACAATTCCTTTGATCTTCCGAAAAAAAAACACGAGACCTACAGAAGAATAGTCTGCGTTCCTCACGCACTTGTTAGTAAATGTAAAAAAAGGGCAGTGTTATTGGACGCAGTGTGCTATCAATACCTCAGTTGAACTCAAAGAAGTTTGGAGTGACGCCGGCGATGAAGAAGAAATACAGAACATTTCATGTTTAAGTATTTTCTTATGAATTTATCAACCATACAAAGAAGGCTTTCAGTTATCAGCCGACTATGTATTATGTTAACATATCAAGTTGAAATTTAAATGAAACTTTATCGGTGCTAATAATTGTATGAATTTCGCCCTGTCGGGATGTTGATCCAGTGGCCCAAGACATCCAACTGTTTTGTGCCACTATCAATATCGAAGAAATACCAACAGAGTCTCAAGAACACCAACAACCAACCCTGTACAAATAGGTAAAATTTGAAATGCATAGTTCTCTTTCATAAGCCCACACAAATATTTCCTCAAAGGGGATGCTAATTAATTTTGCAGATCTTTACAAGAAAGCCTCCAAAAACTCGAACACGGGTTAATGGATACCCATGAAAACAAAGGGATATTACTTTGTACAGACTTTAGCACGCATTTCACAGGGAATATTGTTTCGTCACCTTGGTTACAATGTTCCTCCATGCTCATTTTGATTTTCCTCCAAATTCAGGAAATTGTACCTCTTCAAAGCAAATCAGTTCCTTTAATTATGATAACAGAATGCTCCCCTTATCGATATAGTCAGACATCTTACGAGTAACTGAAGATAACAAATTACACCAATCTTGTCCACCATTATTATGTTTGCGTGAGATTAGGTAGCTTCTTCTGATCTGTTGCTGATATTTGAGATTGATTCATCGGAATTTCCACAGTATTGAAACTACATGAAATGTGGAACGTATTTGATGTAACAACTTATCGGTTTTGTGCTAATTGCTTGGTTCTATTACTCCTATAACCCTCTATTGCATAAAGTTCCCAGTTGGGAACACAATATTGAAAAATTCCAGAAAAAAAGCCTGGTTGCATTATTAATCCGATATGCATATATACCATAAGTCGAAAATAATAGTCAGAGGCCCATTCTCAGCTTTAGGGTGCCCAAGAGAGGCGAGGGAAGAGGTAAGGAAATTCGAGTGCGGAAACAATTCCTTTTCAAATAATTTTTTTATAATAACTATAATGGAATAGTAAAATGTACTTTGCATTTTTAGCTTATTTTATACAAACGAAGATTTTGCACTTTTTCAAAGATATTGACATTTTGTATAACAATTCCCTTTTAGACAATATTTTTATATTATAGTTCTTAATTGTATTCATGGGTAGATTTATCAATAAATAATCAGCATCGAAAACCCTAGAACCTCTAACGGTATAGTTTGCAGTTCTAGGATTACATAAATATTTCCGTATTTCGTCGGTTTAATTTTTTTTGAAAGATATGTTTAACTTCGTAATTGTCGACGTGTTCGCTTCATGTCGTGAATCTCTTCGTCTGCCTTCATAATTTCTTATTCAAAACCATGCCACAAGACCCAATGTCTGAACAGTCTACCCACTACCGTTTATCATGTGGTTATGACAGACTTCGATATAATTTCGATGCTCATCGATTCATGAAATACATTTTGATGGAAGTATTGAAACAACAAAATCACGCTGAATAAACATTTATCATTTCCATATAAATGGATCTCACTTCCAAACAACATCTTACAAATTATATTCATGTTAATTCCAGGAGCGCAACTAGTTTCCTTTGTTTATTCGATCTTATTTCGAAGAGGAGTTCATTCAAACAGGGACATTAGGATGTCTGTTTCCTCTGAATATGTAACACTTCACAGAACTATGGTATGTATTATTCAATTAGAATGCCCCGGAATTCTCAGTAAATGAATTCAAAAATCGAAGAGTACCAGGAGAAAGAGTAAAAAAAATAATACCAGTTGTTTATCAGTGTACAATAACAACAGACATTCCACCCACTTTACTCTTTGTACTGCCAGTATCCATTTCTCCCTTTGGTCACGGTTGTAGCTCACGGTAGGAAAAAATTATTAAAAATTTTTTTCAAAGACAATCTTTTATTTATAAAAATGCACTAAAGAAGAAAAAATCATCTCTTTCATTGTTTGATCTAGGTTATTCTGTGATTTAAATATTCAAAATTTTGCCGCGCAAAATTACATTTGTTGTATCCGCGGCAAGCTTATGAATCTGTTACTCACAGAATAACCTAGATCAAACAATGAAAGAAATTATTTCTTTCTTTTTAGTGCATTTGTATAAATAAAAGCTTGCTTTGAATTTAGTTTTTCATTATTTTTATTTTTATCTTTTCAGTTCTATTATTGCCAACTAATAAAAACTTTATTTTTCGTTTATTTTATTTTTTAGTAGTTATGTTGTTGAATAACTAGTTCGGTAATTTCTATATAATTTATTTTTGAATTTTGACAAAAAAAAAACAATCATCGACCTTGAAAACCCATAGATACACAGAAAAAAATTTGTTGAATCAAATAAATTTTATTTGAATCAAACAAATAGAAGTGTCGAATATGCACGAAAAATATAATCTCAAAATGAGTAAACTTATTTCTTGGTTATGGATCAAATTTAAAGTTTCAATCGACTGAAACTAATTTGCATGAACCAAATATCTTCTTCGACCAGCTCTAGTCATAACTCGTTTTGGCAGAAATGTTGTTTCAACCATGTGATTATTTTGTTGAATCGAATAATCAGATCTACAAAATTAGCTGAATACTTTAACTAAAATAGTCATTCAAACAAGTATTTATGTCGAATTTGAATTCAATATTATGCCAATTCAACAAAATCAGCTGATTTTTTCACTGAAAATATCTAATCAAATGAGTAATCATTTCGTTAATCTACTGAATTGACAAATATGGCAATGACAGCCTACACCGGTCATTTAACCCTTTGAAGGCGGATTTAATTTTCTTATTGGTTTTCAGCATCCAGCTAGAAATTCTATATTTTGGGGATGTACAAATAAGAGAAAATGAGTTTTTTTTCAAATCAGTTGTTTTTGGAAAAATGAATGGTGCTCCTTCGGCACCACTGGGAAACTGAAAAAAAGTATCTGAGACATCAAAATATCATTTCCTATGGAAAGCCTGAAAACAATTAGTTTTCTCGGCCAGACAAAGACCCACTTCGCATGTGGAGCAGTGCCATCTAGTTCGACGCGGTTACAACCGTGTGCTGCAAAGTGCACAACAAACTTTGGTTGCCTGAATTGGCATGTGAGCAACTTTATCGTATCTCCTTTTGGGTGGCACGATCACCTTGAATCGGTTTGGTGGAACTTCAGTGCTTCGTCTTCCTCGGGTAGGCATTGATAGATCCGCACCTATCAGTCCAGTCGCTACCGCAAAGTGAAAATCCTTTAGATTTAGTCATCTGGCGTCCAGAGAGCGTGATTCACACGATGAGAGCATTGTACGTTCAGTGGACTGTTTGAAAAATTAATATTTGGTAAATTCGCAAACACACAGAACTGATCAAAGGGTCAAAGTGTGCCTCCGTCGGGAAATCTGATCTTCAGCCAATAGTTACTTCGTCTAGTCTTCCTGGCGGTACCGCCGCTTATCACATTTACACTAATTTCAAGGTTGAGGAATATCTTGAGTGATGAGCGTTATATCAATAATGAGGAAACATCAATTCGAGAAAAACTAAATATGCTATGTTCCTTCCAAAAAATCTAGTAACTCATTTTCTATCTTCTACGAAATGCCAAAAAAAGTCTTGGCCACCATTTTTGCGACTTTCTATCCACTTTGTGAATACCAATATACTGGTCACATCTATATAATTAGTATAGAGTATACATTATTTTATATGGATATGTGTCATCCTCCAAATATTTTCTAAAGAACTAATTGCAATACTCAAGTCTCCTTGCATTATCGTTTCGGCACAGGTGCTGGTGTAGTTGATATTAAAACGAATGATATTTATGTTTTTCAAAATGTTAGCTGCAGAAGCACCTGTACAATTAATTCTGCCTACACTCTTCAAAAACTGAACATATCAACTTTTCCAGTTCTTGAATAAATATTGTTATTTTCCATGATTTTCAAATAATGAGGTGCACAATAACTAACTAATTGACTTTGTAGAAGAGATGTAGAATAATATGTCGACACGTCAATTTTTACCGCAACAATTTAATGATTTTGTTTGCACAGGCTACTCGATGATTTTAAATCTTATTTTAATCTCAATAATATTCTTCATTTAACGAAAGTTCCAACGTTATATTTTCAGTTTTTTATCATAAGTTTTTTTACAACCTAATCAAATCAATCGTTATAAAATGCTCTTTTTTTCACCATGTTGCCTTTTGAGAAAAAATAATAATAAAATTTTTAAAATCAAACGTCACATAGCTGAAACATTTTGATCGAAAACAGAAAAGTTGTATTTTTACAAACATTTTAGGACTGAAATTGGTTATTTAAACGTATCCATAGCCTTCTGGAATAAAAATTTATTTCGAAAAAAAAAAAAACAGTCACGAACAATAACAAATGATACATGGTTGTATTTAAAATGTCATATGGAGCCAAAAAAACTGAGAATATACCAGGTGTCTCATTTAAAAGTGTATGTCACTTCCGGTGAATCCGGAATCAGCATGAAGATGAGTTACCTGGAAAAAAATGCAGTTCCATGCATTAAACAGATCTTCCAAATTTCTTTCCATTATCTCCGAAAACAAAAAAGTTATAGGGGCGAGCCACCTTCAGTGGACACCCAGTATATGAACACGAAATAGCTGCTGTGAACCGTTGAGGAGATCCCTCGACTGTCTTCCGGGCCTCCATTATGTCTTAGTGTCATCAGAACTACATATGTGTGCCAAGTTTCAACAGGTATGAAATCAATAAATCATTCCCTATTTTTCTACCCTTAGGGTTGTAATTTTTTTAAATTCAAATGGGACTAACTTCGAAGTATACCCTATCCATTAAAAAAAGAGTCATGAAAATCGCACTACTCTGTGAAAAGTTAGGCGTGGTCATACATGAAAAAATATACGCGTCGACTAGAGGACCCCCTCCTTTTTTTCGTCAGTTAAAAATACATCTAGCATACGCAAAGGAATATCGAAATCATCGCTAGCCATCCATCTGGAATACAGACTTGGATGTAGAGAAAATCATCCATAGTTTTTCATTATCCCCAATATCCTGGGAAAAACTATTCAACCGAATTCTCCGTATCTGTTGAGTTCCTGCTACGTGATTCCGTGTACCCTATAAAACAATAAACGACAATTATGTCTGCGTCACACCCATCAATTCAGTCGTAATTCCATCTCACTCACTCGACGGAAAATAGAATTCTACGGTACACAGAATCACACTGCTCTGAATCGTGACTATTTATTTTAGAATGTGCTGCAATTTTCCATAGCTTCCGCTAGATTCTCTTCATCAGATTCAATTACGAACGAGTGCATCAGAGAGAAACTATCGGCATCTCTTAGGGGAAGTTAGTCACAGAAACAGTTCTGGAAATTCCCTTAGCAATTGCAACTGGCGGAAATTCACTTTTATGATTTCTAGTGGATGGGCAAAGAAAACTATCTGAAGAAAATTTCATGGAATAGACACTAAAAGTTTTCTCCTATGGCTGGAAAATGTCCATTTGGAAGTTTTACCGAATATATTAATAGTTCTGACGTCTATGCCACTACTAATTAGGTCGATGCCCGATATAGTGAACATAAATTTGACCCCTTATTTACGTCAGATTTATAGTAGAACTAGAAATCTAAGAAGGTCGTGAATCAATATTAGTCGACGACCCTCATTATTACCTATTGTTCGAAATATAGATGAGCAATAAAAGTGTGTGTCCCTCAAAAGATTCCTAGGTCCGGATTAAAATATCTCATGAAATAGTTTGGCATTTTGATACTAGTGGGCTCTCCATTATTTTTGGCTTTTGTTGACAGTTTTGTATCAAAATTTATTTGATAATGAAAAATCTCGTAAGGTTGATTTAGAACCCTCCGTAAGGATATGTTTAGATGAGTGTAAATAATGAAATTTACTAACCTGTCCACCAGACTTTCAGTACTTATGGGCTATCAACGAGATTATAGCGATAATGGTCTATTTACGGTTACAAAATAAATTACCTACCAGATTTGGAAAACAAGACTGTTTTGAGAACTGACCGCTTTCCAATTTCAGGAATAAAAGGGGGAAAGTTAAACAACATTAGGTCATTACCTACCTGATATTCCGTTGTGTCAGTTGTGTCTATTTTAAAGTGTCTATTCGATTTCTGTGTCGTGAAAAATGTGGCGTCCATGGGCTCATCCTGAAGCTAGTACTTCAACTGGTGGTCATAGTACCACTAATCGACAAATGTTACACCCTCATGGGAATTAAATTATATTGAATGTTTATACTTCCCTTCTGGAACGTGGAATGTCCAAGGATTAAGCTGTGCAAGAAAGTGCTTCTTTAACAAAAACACCGTATTTCAAAATGTTTGAAATAGTCAGTAACCCTATTGTGAAAAGTAAGAAACGAAAAGACTCTGGTGGTTCAAGGAAACTAGATGGCTGTGATGTAGACATAATTTGAAGAACAATATATGCCTTGTATAAAGAGCAAATTGTGCCTACATTAGATATTTCAATGCAACGGCCTGAATAGAATGAAACTGGTGTTGCAAAGAGACTTTGGAGAAGTCTTCTTTATGAAACGGATTTGAATTAAAAAAACTCACTAGTAGCAGAAAAATCTTAATGGAATCTGTGCGCCTCAATAAATGGAGATTTGAATATTTATTGGCAATAAACGAATTTAGAGAATATGGTAGAATAGTAGTGTATTCCTTAATAATTATCTTAACCCAATACCTACCTATAAAAAAAAACTTAATGGCTAGGGCAGGAACACCTCTGGGTAGAACCCACCGCCTGCTGATAACTCAAGTGGATGGTGATTTACGACCTTCTTAGATTTCTGGTTCTACTTCACCAATGTGGGAAAATTAAAAGAATATTTGAAATTGGGTTGTTGAGATATCAAGTCGAGTTGGATCCAACTATACATCACCTGAGGAATGTGTATGGGATTTTGCCGAAACGTCTCGGAATCGGCTCTTTCGAGGAGTAACACCGCAAAAAATGGAACTAAATTCAACAGAAAACTATTTTCTATCAATGCCTCAGATAAGTTCGAAGATGGGCCAAATCCGTTCAGTAGTTTCAAAATGGCGGCTGTTGGAAGATTCCAAAAAATTCTCAATCTTCAATGTTTATACCAATATTGCCGAACTATAGGTCTCTTGATAGAGCTCTTCAACTTCCGTTCTTTCTACAGGCTCCCATTTAACTTGCTTCGTTGGTATGCCATTCGTTCGTTTTGTCATTCCTGCCGGCTCGAAATTTGTAATCCATTTTTGGAGCACTTGCCGACATCTGATTGAGCTGAAATTTGGCAGGTGTCCATAATTCCGGTGACAATGCATTATGAAATTATTGTTAGAGACAAAAAACGAAATGGCGGATCTAAAATGGTGGACGATATTTGTAATTATGTTCAGATTGGATTCAAAATTTGTATGTAGGGGTTTTTATCAAAATTTATGAATTCAAGATGGAGGCTCCAAAATGGCAGAGGATTATGGTACGATTCCGTTCAAAATTTGTATGTGGGGGAGTCGGATATTATGAATTTTTTTGTCAGAACTTATGAAATTGAAATGGCGGCTCATGGAATTTTTGTTAGAGAAAAAAACGAAATGGTGCTTCAAGATAGCGGACGAGATTTAGGTTTATTGTCCGATTCGATTCAAAATTGGTATGTGGGGGTTTTTAGGGTCGAAGATTACACATTTTTTTTTCAAAATATATAAATCAAATGGCGGCTCCAAGATGGCCGATAATCTCTGTGTTTATGGCCCGAATCCATTCGAAATTGGTATGTCGGGGTTTTTGGGGTCAGAGATTATGAATTTAGTCGAATATTATTGATTTTATTTGAAATTTATGAATTGAAAATGACAACTGCAAGATGGCGGATGAGTTAATCTTTAGATGGTCCTCTCATTGAAGGACTTGATACCTCAGAACTTACAGGAAAAAAGCCTCATAATAACGACACCTTAACAAAAATGCATAGATTAAGACGTACTAAAATACACAAAATGAAATAAATAATAAAAAATCTTTTTGAGGACAAGCTTTTATTCAAATGCACTAAAAAGTTGAAGATAATTGCTTTGGATGTGTGAAGTAGGTTATTCCGTGAGTTATAATCAAAATTTGTCGCTTTATACTGAAAAAATTTTTTTTTTTAATTTTTTTTTAAAAACCAAAAATAAAAATCGCTTTAAATTACCATTCATGAGAATTAATCATTTTGTTCAATCCTGGTATGCTCCTTTCATTTAAGGTTCATTTTCTCATGTCAATTAGTATTTCGAAATTTCAAAGTTGAATATAAGATATTATCTCTAAGTAATATTGAGATTGTAACCCAAGTAAGTACTTTCTATATCCATGTGTGCTGGTTATACTTCTTCCTTCTGATTGGAGCGAGAATACATAGTTATATTAAAAGCATTCACACGGAAATTTTTTTTTCGGAGAACAGTCTTAAAACTACAATAATAATCGAAATATAATATCATTCCATATAGGACGATTACCTGTGATAATAAAACAGTAATTTTATAATGACCTCTCAGAATATTTTCTTTCAGAAATAAGTTCTTTTTATGCTTAACTATAGGTATTATAAATCTTTGATATGTTTGAAAATCAATTTTCTATCAAACTTATTATTTTGTGTAATATAATTCATCAATATACTATCATTAGGTCGATAATACTTGATTCTAAGTGGTATAATATTGTCCAGTATGCTTTACTATATGAAGTGTATTATGTTTTATAGTGCATAATATACTTTGTATTTAGTGTTATAATATTTCATAATACATGTTATTATACTTTTATAATTAATTTTATCATATTGTATAAATCAAAATCAGGCGAGCGGTTTAGGAGACAGCCAACTTTTTCAGTGGTCGTTTTTTGCAGAGCAGTTCAGAATAAATGAAACAAGTTTTTATGTAATTCAAAATAATTTATTGCAAAAACTAAAAATATATTCGTACTTGAATGTGAAATGTATTAACTGTACTATTAAAACAACTGTTATTCAGGAACATCAGTTAGCCTATGTGTATTGTGAAACAGGAGAATTATTGTAAAAGAATGCCCAGACTAGTCAGTGAAGAGCGGTCTGGAGTTCTTTGGACCGCCTTGCTAGTTTCAAATTTATTTATGTTTCAAGCACAGGTTTTTTAAGGAATTGTAAATTTGAATGGACGCCAGAATTTTTTGTTGAATCAGGATAAAAATTCTAACTTCCTAGCCGATAATAATTGCGAATCAAATAGTGTTTCCTCCTGTAAATCACTACAACAATAAAACAAATACCAAACTTGTATCAGTAACAAATGTACAAGAGTTTTTTTTTGCAGTATAATAAATATTTACAATTCTGAGTTTCCGAAGAGTTTTGCTGAACCTGTCGGTTTTATCGACGACGATGTACCTCTGATTGAATATTGTGTAGCTCGTAGCAAGACTTCACGTAGTCGTGTGGGTACCTATGGCTGCTGGGCGACCGTTCAGGTGGAACATGCAAGCATCAGCTTCTTGTCCATGGAATGATTGTTCTCAGCAATACAACATGAAAAACAATATTGTTTGTGTCGGAATTTGTTTTTACTGAAAATTTTAACTTCTTGGAATTTGGAATTTTTCAATCCACAGTTGTTACAGATGATGGCAATCTCATCAAGAGATTATTTGAACATACAAATCAGCTTGTGCTGAGATTTGTTATTAATATTCAATACTGAAATTGTAGATTCGAGATTAAATTTTGATTCAGACAAAAATTATCTTTGCTCTATACAGAAAAAAGAAAGTTGTTCTGATCTTGATCAGCCAAGACTTTATTTTACAAAGAATAACAAAAAACAGGATTTAGCACAATTCAGTTTGAAGAATTTGATATGCAAGAATGACTTCAATTGCAATGATATCCAGAGAAAGTGTTTGAGAATTATCTTTGACCAATAGTCAGAAACTTCTTCATAAAGGTTTTCTGAATGGTAAAAAAATATTCGAAACTCCATGGATTAAATATATTGAGGAGTTCCTTGGGTTCAACTCAAACTGTTCTACATGAAACATTCTGCCAAGGTATGTTACCTGTTGAGTTACTAATTTCACAAAGTAACATTATGCATTCTTTTCAGAAAAAAAATTCCCAAGAAAATGTCAGCCATGAAAAATAACAAATAACAAAAAAATTAAGAATGGAAAATGTCCCCGACCGGGGACGAAACGTATTTTATGAACAAATAGACTTTTATTACTACACGAATCCAATAACCCAAAAAACTCCTCAGAATTTATACAAAAGGATTCAAGAAAAAATAAATATATATATATATATATATATATATATATATATATAAATATATAAAAAAAAAAAATATGAGCATATTTTAGGAATTTTCTACATTAAACTCATCCAAATTTGCATCAATGAATGCTATAGAAACATTTCGAATTTAAATAGAAACATTGAACATATCAAATATAAATTATCACAAAACGTTTGTCCTGATATACTAAATAGTTTTTTCGAAAATCAACAACTTTACTACGAACGATTTTTCCAAACACTGAAAGAAAAACAGAAAGAAAAAATTGAAAACTTACAAACAAAAAATAAATCTTCTCAAAAAATAGAACTTAATGAAAATTGGATAGAAAACCTAACTGACACAAATATTCCTGAAGACATTTTATATACCTTGAGTCTTGGTCAAAATTTCAACTACGAAAATAGGGAAATCCCTACAGAATCGATAATTGCAAATTTAGAATCTGGAATTACCTATCAAACGAGCGAAAATCAGAATGAAATCAGACACAAAATCAATAACATCATTACCAACTTCAAAACCAGTTTTGAAAACGGACAAAAAATCCAAAAAATATCTTCAACAAACTTTTAATAAAACTAAAACTTTTTTGAAGGAAAATACCGAATTACTTATACTCAGGGCTGATAAAACTAACAAAACAGTAATTATGCAAATATCTGAATACAAAGAAAAACTAGAAAATTTGCTAATGGATAAAACCACATATAGAAAAGAGAGATTCAACCCCACAGAAAAACTTCAAGCGAAAGTTAATAAATTAGTAAATAATTGGTTCTCGTCAACCCTTATAGATCAGGTAACAAAAAACAAACTCAATATACACAACGCCCAACCTCCAACAATATACGGGTTGCCCAAATTACACAAAACTGGAATTCCCCTTCGCCCTATTGTCAGCAATATTCAATCTGCCACTTACAATTTATCAAAATTCCTCTCAGAAATTCTTTCAAATGTTATTGGAAAAATGATTACTATGTGAAAACTCCTGGGAATTTGTGGAATTTATCCGCAATATAACAGTCAAAATTCCTCTCACCACAAAATCATATAATAATCTCTCTAGATATAGTTTCTCTATATACAAATATAGATATTTAAAAAATCTCTCTAGATATAGTTTCTCTATATACAAATATAGATACAAAATTAGCGATAGAGATCATAAGAGAAAAATGGCATGAAATACAAAATCACACAACACTAACCTTGGAAGAGTTTTTGAAAGGAATTGAACTATGTTTAACCTCAACATACTTTCAATATGAAAATAAATACTACTCACAAATATTCGGAATTGCAATGGGATCTCCAATTGCTGCAACAGTAGCAAATCTGGTTATGGAGTATGTTGAAGAAAAGATTATCAAATCACTAACATTCAAACCAATATTCTTCAAACGATATGTAGACGATTGTTTAACCTGTATCCCTATTGACAAAGTTGATGAAATTCTAGAAAAATTTAATAAATATCATCCTAGATTGAAATTTACAATAGAGAAAGAAATAGAAAAACAAATAAACTTTCTCGACACAACAATAATACACGACAATACTGGAAAAATTTTCACAAACTGGTTTATTAAACCAAATGCTTCAAATCGTTACACTAACTATTTGTCAAACGCACCCCTCAGTTACAAAAAAAATGTTATTCAAAATTTAACTGACAGAGCTATAAAGCTTGCTCACCCAAAATTCAGGAAAAATAATATAGAAATAATCAAGAATATATTGAAAGAAAATAATTACCCCAGCCACTTTGCAGAAAAAACAATAAAAAAACGAATACATGCGATCTACAATAAAAATGATAATAAAGTAAAGAAAACAAAAAAACAATATTTGCAGAAACGAGTACAAGCCCACAAATATTCAAAAACCGACATTACAGCCTTATCAAAACACGAAAAAGAAAATCAACATAAGTTTAACACCAACAACGTTGAAATTTTGACCAAAGAAAGGAATCCAAGAGTAAGAACATTCCTTGAAATGATACATATTAAAAAAGACCCCAATAGCATTAACAATAGAAATGATATCAAAAACTTAAGCCAGATTTATAACAACCTCTTTTAACTTCGTTTAAAGTAATCATAATGAAAACTGATCTTTACATGCTGCCAAAAAATACAGTCCGGCCCATATATTAGAACTCAATATAAACATTCCCATGTAACTACTTATGAAGAGGATAAAAAAGCATGAAAAATAAACAAACCATTCCCGATCACTTCGACGCAGGTCACACTCCCACAATAACCTTCGTACAATGCGAACGCAAAACTCAAATAAAATAATTTGTAAGTGAATACTCATAAATGTAACAAATATTTATATTGAGCTAAATAACATGTTATATTTCGAACCATATGTTTTTCAAGAATTATTTTAGTGCATACATTTCAATATTGTGTTAAGTTAAATGTCTCAAACTCCATATTTTTAATTTTAGTGTTTTAACCTGATGATGACAAATACCATGTCGAAACGTCGTTAAGAAAAATTATATGAATTGTCTGAATCAGACCTTTATTCCGAGAATTTGAAGAAAATATATATATAATATAAATAAATAATATATATATATATATATATATATATATATATATATATATATATATATATATATATATATATATATATATATATATATATATATATATATATATATATATATATATATATATATATATATATATATATATATATATATATATATATATATATATATATATATATATATATATATATATATATATATCTATATGATCGCTTCACCTAGTTTAGAAGCAAAAATCCTATAGTATTCAACTATATCACATGCTTCTTGTGATTGACACCAAAAATATATAGAAATGCGGTGTAAATGATACCATAATATTCGAGAAACCCTCTTTAAACCCCAATGAACCCTTGTCAGAGAAATCAATCAAAACAGATGAGACTGAACACCGATATCTTGATTCAATAGATATATTACATGTGATATTTGTAATTCCACCTGAACTCATCTGAAAAATAAATATGGTACCGCACTGGAATCAATTATCTGCTTGACCTAAACAAATCTTCGCTGTTTACTGACCAACATATTTTGATGATCAACGAAGATCATTAAATTACTTCAAAAAAATTATCATCATTTCACGCCTCACCCAATTCATTTGCTTGTTTGTTTGGCGCCGACTCAAAATTAGTTACTTACATTGGTTTAGGAGCTCAGTTATTGAGACTAAGAAGGATCATTTCATTTTTTACTTTCCAGTTCCGTTTTTTGTCGGTTTAATTTTTTGTTAAAATTTTTTTATCCAAAATATATTTTGCTTAAGTGCAATCCAGATGTTGTATCTGTTTCTGGGGTGGTTCAACCTCTACTCAAAATATATTTGTTGTACAAATGCGGATACTACGACGCATTGCAAATATTTTATCCAGAAAAGTTCGTAGAAAACTATTCAAAGAATATAAAAGTCCAATAGTAACATCTATTTATATATTTGAACTTTGTGTATATGTATTCAAAAACAGATCATCCTTTACAATGAATGAGAATTTTCGTCACTATGACACAATAATCAAACACACTTCCATTTGCCGTAAGCAAGACTGAGAGTACTTTCGTGGGCACCAGAATACATTGGTCTAAGAATATTCAATAAACTTCCGGAATATCCAAGGGATGTAAAACAGCTGCCCGAGTTCAAGGAAATGTTGAAAGACCACTTATTGGAAAAAATTTATTGGACGCTGATAGTATACTTAACTGACTTCAAGCTGTCTTGATGTTATTTTACTATGAATATTTCAATTGTTTTTCAATCTCTGATATTCATTTATTTTCCTCTCGTCCTCCTTTCTCTTTATTCTGATGTATTGACAATTCCCATACAATTATAAATTTGTCTGAGTGGAAATAAAGTATTATTATTTAGTTTCATCGTACAACTTTTGAGGTGCAACCATAGTGGAACACACTGTATACTTATACTGATTTATGATTATCACCAATTTCTCGCGCTGAAGTAATGAATATGAATCGAATTACGAGGCTCTGTTCTATTTGGCACCACTGCCAGATGCACAGAAGTTGATGCGATGAACTTATTACCCAAAATGGGACGCAAAGTTGCATACAAGATGAATGATAATATTTGCGGATGCAGAAATGTAGGTAATATATGCGGTTGCAGAAATGTATGAACGATGGGTGACCAATTTTGGAAAAAAAATTGTTTGTAGAGTACATTCAAATTTCAAAATATGTATGTGTTTGTCTATATGAGGACATTGAAAATAAATCATCTGAAAATAATATACTCCTTGGTTAATGAGAGACGCCAAAAAGTCGTTCGAGTAGAGAGACGCAGAAACCATATATATATATATATATATATATATATATATATATATATATATATATATATATAATTAACAAAAAAATAAATTCCTTATCAACCCAATTATGGGACACTCAAGTATTTACTAGCCGTATAAAATTTACCATTACGGGGTGTGATAAAATAGCTACAACAAATACAGACATGGAGTCAGTCTGGATGTATCAGATCAAAACCTAACTGATAATTGTCGGAATTCGCCTTAAAAAAAAGTTATTGAATTCTGTTTCAATTTTATATTATTTTTATGTTCTCCTTCCATATGCAATTGTCACTGTGGGTGGAATTTATATTCCCAATCATAGGAGAACTTTGATTTTTCTTATTTCTTTCTATGAAATGTACCTGAAATGGATCTGAGGGGCTTTTTCCACTCCAAAGTATGTAATAGCAATTTCATATATCAATATTTTTGGGTGGGATCTAACACCAAACAACGGGCTTATCACATATAATGGTCCAAATTGGAAAATATAATATTTGATTGTGTTTTTTGAAGGTAGCAGTTCATTTCTCTATATTTTGTGGGATTAATAACCCCCGGATTATATTATTTCCATATCATACGTGACTGACGAAACATTTTTCACTTGCGTTGATTTCGAATCTTCACAGAAATTACGTACACCGGAAGAGTTCAAGGATCTGTAAAGCATTACGTGAATGAGTTGTCACAGTATGAAATAATTAATTCCAAATGTTGGCATCCGAAAAGCTTTCACCAAGAGCGTTTTGTTTGAACTACTCTATGTTGAACTCCTTTCTGTTGCTTGTTCCGAATTTCACGGAGTTAGATAATTACTTGAAGTTTAAGAAACCATATTTTGTTCTTGCGAATCTCGGTCTACAAGTACTTCATACAATTATGCAACTTCTAAGGGACAACAGAGTTAATGAAAAAACCACCTCCAGCGTAAGTCATGAGCTGTTCTCAATGCTTCATGAGCCTTGGTGTTCTCGAGAGGAGGAGGAGTTGGAAATTTAAAGTGGTGCACGAGATATATTCCATTTATAGGTGAAAGTGAAGACGGATTCATGACACGTTTTATAATTCTAGCCTTTTGACCGTCTTAGTTTTTGTACCAAAAGGGTTTTTGTCGTTCTGGTCTTATTGAAAATCTAATCATGATCAGTCAATGTCATTATCGGAAATTATGGAGGAAATAGCAAAGAGTTACGAGACTTGGCCCACTTGAAATATCGCATTTTTTCTTCGAATACAGAAAATAAGTAGTTACAGTAAGAGTCACACGCAAACACTACCCAGCTCAAAGCAACTCCATTGTGAGCTTCCTTGTCTAGTCATCGATCACAAGAATGGAAGGAGTCCAAAACTACAGGATTCCAAAATGGTTACAATCACTCAGAAATCATCCATTCATCTTCAAATGGATACAATAGAGATAAAAACTTTTTAACAAAAAATTAAACCTACGAGAAAATTAACTGAAAAGCAAAAAATAAAATGAACCTTCTCAGTCTGAATTATAATTGAGCCCCTAACTAATGTGAGTAACTGATTTTGAGTCGGCGCCAAACAAAAAATTATCGGAGATCATCATATTATGAAAGAAGTAATCAAAACCCAGCCGTGCATCTCGCTGCCATCATTTTACGCTTTACCTAATTCAATGGCTAGTTTGTTTGGCGCCGACTCAAATCAGTCACTCACATTAGTTTAGGAGCTCAATTATCATTTAGACTAGGAAAGTTTTTTTTTTGCTTTTCAGTTAATTTTTTCGTCGGTTTAATTTTTTGTCAAAAAGTTTTTATTTTCAATTTTTGATTACTTCCAAAATATTTACCTAGCTTACTTCAGTTATTAACTATTAAATAATATGATTTTCTATTTTAACTATTTATTGTTACATAATATAAATTAATTCTGAAAGTTCTGGTCAGTTGATTTCATCACTTTGTATATCATTCCATCCTCTCATAGAATGTAATCATTTTGACGGATGTAGGAGGGTCTGTCAATGTCAACTACATATGTGTGCCAAAGTTAACAAGTGAAAAATCAATCATCCCCTATTTTTCTACCCATAGGGGTGGATCATTCCATTTCCAATTGGATTATGATCAACTAAGAGGTATACCCTTCCTAATGAAAAAAGAATCATCCAAATCCGAGAACCTACTACAAAGTTATGCTTGATAGAATCGGTTAACGGACCAAACAAAATTCAGGGGGTGAACGATCAATTTCCTTCATTTTGCTACCCTTAGGGATGGATTTTATTGTTCAAATTGGAATGAGACCTACTTCGAAGTACACCCTATCCAATGAAAGAAGAATTATCGGAATCGAACCGCTCTGTGAAAAGTTGTGCGTGATCATACATAAAAAAAATATATACTCGTCGAATAGAGAACCACTTCCTTTTTGGCTTCGTCGGTTAAAAAGAAGGACATTCTCATTTGAATATTAAATAGTGAGATTTTTCTGAAAACTGAAAAGTCTACGATAAAAATGAAGTTATTTTTTGTAATATCTAACAGAAAACAACAGGAGTAGCAAATCAAATAACTATCTGAATAAAAATGCAAATATTTTTTTAGTTAATGTCCAGATGTAGTTCAATGTCCAGCGTAGCTCAAGCCGGGGATGTAATATTTTTCTGTTGAATATTACAAAAAAAATTTTTTTTTTCAATTTTCAGAAAAAAAAATGTATTCAATATTCACTAGGGAATGTTTACCTTTTCAACCTGAATTCCTCCCAAGAGGTTTTATTGAATGATGGAAGATAGTGACTTAAGATTATTTTCTGTTCATATTCTCAAGCGAATCGAATAGAGTTCTTCAAACCCCACTATTCAAAATGTTAATTTAATGGCATTTCACCAGAATTAAACAATGTGTAAAAAAATGGTTATTCGCAAGCTTCAGCTCAAGAATCAATTAGGTGTTTCGTTATAATTCATATATCGACCTCATTTTGAGATTAGATTCGTTGTTTGTAGTTCACAGGCTAGAATCCCTTCCACTGCGACTCTTCAGATCTATTGTCCCCACCACCTCATGTCTGTTAGAGTTCCTTGTCTAGTCCCTTGTCAATAGACTCCACTAATCTTCCAGGTATTTGTGAGGTTGTGGTTCCTTTCCCCTTAACGTTGTAGGCCTTGCACTTAGCACTCAGGTTTACTCACTTTCCTGGCAAGAACTACATAAAATGTCTTCTGTAAGTCTGATGTTGTTCATGTATTTCTTGATAGGCCAATCATTAGAGATTTTTTCGTGACAAAAATAGTACCAGGAATTCGACTGTGCCATCATACGAAAGCCGATCTGTATTTATATCCTGTTATGTTCTCTACTCGGAACTATCATTGCATTCAAGACCAGAAAATAGTTTTTTTCCTTGTTCGCTTGTAACATGAAAACTAATCGATCTCAATGCTCTCAATGGACGAATTGTAGAGATTCAAAATGCAAAAAATTACCCTTTGAACGACCTGATCGAATTACAAGTAATGGAAAAAACCGGAAAAAACTGAAAAATAAACCACCGCCATATCTAAAGTTGTAGTGCAGGATCTCCGCGACATAGTAGTGATTGATATGTACTTTATGTGTAGAATACTCAGGCGCTGTCGGATCATCAGTTATGACCCCCTTCTAAATGTTCGATTAACGTGAAATTTGGCAGGTGTTCATAATTCTGATGACAATGCATTATGGAATTTCTTCCAGAGAAAAAACAAAATGGTGGCTCCAATGCGGACAAGTTTTGTGATTATGGCTCAATTCTATTCAAAATTGGTATGTGGGGTTTTCCGGCGACAGTAATCACGAATTTTTTATAAACATTCATAAATTCAAGGTGGCGACACCAATATGGCGACGAGTTTTGTGGTTATAGCCCAATTCCAATGAAAATTGTTATGTGATTGTTTCTGGGGTCGGAGATCATGATTTTTTTGTCAAAATCCACGACTTCAAGATGGCGACGAGTTTTGTGATTGAAGCCCGATTCCATTCAAAATTAGTGTGGGTGTTTTTGGGGTCGGACATCATGATGTTTTTGTCAAAATTCATGAATTCAAGATGGTGACTCCAAGATGGCGACGTTTTCTGTTATTATGGCCCGATTCCATTCAAAATTGGCATGAAGGTTTTTTGGGGTCGTAAATGATCCAAAAATATATATGAAGATGAAATTCTGTTACATTTGACTTAGCCTACTTTATACACATTAATAGCTACTATACATAATTAACCAAATAACTACTGTATGGACGCACGCTTGTTCTTCCTAAAAAGTGCGATGACTTGGTACATTGCAGGATCATGTCATTTTAAAAATTATAGTCTGGCTCTCCTCCTGCTTTCGCTCATGGAAGTAATGTCAAACGTGTTTTTATTTAAAAATTCTGTGTTTTCAATCTTTCCTAAGTGTGTGTGTCCTATGAAATGATCAATTCTTGTCAGAATCCCATACGATGAGGGATTTGATGATTGACTAGAAAGAATTCAATAAAATTGATTAAAAAAAAAGGTACAAGCTCTCATACAAGTGCACTGGAGAGAAAAAAAAATGTCTTTAATTGTTTGACCTAGGTTATTCTGTGTATAGCAGATTCAAAAGCTTGCCGCGAATATAAAATAGGTATTCTTGCGTGGCATGATTTTGAATCTGCTACACACAGAATAAAAATCAAAGACATAATTTTTTTATTTTCGAGCTTTTATACAAATACCTTGTCTTAATTTTTTTTATCATTTTTATTTCAAAAATATATTGAAAGTACAAGTATAGTTTTCAATTGTTGGTTGGCATAAATTCGGTCGGAATATTGAAAAAAAAAAGTTTTTGTATCGTCGACGTTTCGAAACTTTATTGGGCCATCTTCAGGAATCTGAAGTGCAAGAACAAAAACATACATATTGAAATAGAGTTCCCGAATGGAGTATTAAAAAAATTCAATACATTATGTAAAATGCCGATCGTTTGAAATGAAACGCTTCAAACAGTCTATAGAAAACTAACATTGATAATTACTTACATATAGAGTGGCTTTCCGAGTTCAAAAGTGGTAATAAATAACATTGGCATAAAATATAAATACATGCAGAGGTTCATGAAGGATGTTAACACCGACACAATGAAATCAACAAACTGAACTGGTGGTGAATCATTTCATTACCATGTAAAAAAAGACGAATGAAAGAAATTGGGAAAGTTGGAAAATATACTCCGTTAAAAATTCACAGTGTATATTTGATTTTCTTTATAAAGTTAAAATACGAGGTGTTTAGATTTTCGATATCAGACCTTTTGTTAACACATTTTTCTCCATGCTTGGTTATTTCAATCATTACAATCAGGAGTTTTTTTTTCTAAATCATTTGTTGCCAAATGATACTAACTGAATTGAAATCAGAAGGGTGAAGGGATGCCCTACAATGATCTGCAAGGCTTGTGAGATTTTTCATTGTTTTAAGTGGGTTGTGTATATTTATACAATCGCTTCTGTCATCCTCTGTTTCAAGTACCTACCTGTTTGCCCTTTGAACACTTTGTCACGCTCATAACATAGTATTTTGTAAATGATATTGGATTTCAAATCTTTTGGTGTGTTTTTTTCTGTCTCGAAAAAAATTATTTTTCATTGTGTTTTCGCATTTCATGCTTATTTTAAGACTTTGCATACTTGCGGTGTCGGACCTCCTATATGTGGTAGTTTGAATTACTTCACTTTTAACGCATCTTTTATTATATTTTGTGTTCTTTCACTATTAGAATATAATAAAATTTTAATCAGAGATTTAGGGTAGCAGTTCTTTGATAACATTGTTTCTATGAGTATGTGAATTGTTTTTCATTCATGACCAGGGGTTAGTTTCTGTCAGAATTTTCGCTGTGCCACAAAATGGTTCATTTGGAGAACGCCGACGAGAGGATTTGTGGGTTGAACATCTTCTTTCATCTATCATTTTATTGAGTCTTTCTAGCGTTTTGAGCAAGAAAGACATTGGACTCATTATTGGACTGTATGACTTGGGCGTCATGTCATTTACACTTCCGACTTCTAGTGTGGAATCAGTATTTTCTGCCCTTTTCGTAGTGGGATGACGTATATTATATTTCCCTACGAGATTTATATGGTAGAAATTTATAATTAGCCCCTGTAATGCTATTTGGCCTTGATGTTTTTCTATTTATCCTCCAATCCCAGTTTTTCTGGCTTTTTGGCTTGTCATGCAGGCTGTTCACGCTATCGGCAAATTTATGAATATCGCAGTCTCTGTGAGCGTTGCTATACCTTCCTTGAACATTGTTGTGTGGGTGTTATTCTTCGTTTTCGAAGTAATTTCCATGGCTAGTACCTTGTGGATTCTGGAGTATGTGGGGGTATCTGTTACCTCTTCACAGAACTTTTTCCGCGATAACCTATTTGCTTTCCTCACTCTTTTATCGTACTGCGTCCATGTAATTTTATATTATGTCTGGACTTGCTTGGATTTTGGTCTGTTGGAAAGCCTACTAACTTTTCTTCTGAGTGTTTCACAGTGTTCAGTCCACCATAATGTTATGTTTCCTGTTACCTTGTTTCTGCAGGAGTACAGCCCTGATCTCAACCGTACGACACTCTGCTTTTTTCGCTCCCGAAGAAATACAAAAATACCTGTGTTCCAGAAAGCAGCCAGCGTTTTGTACCTTGGAAGGCGAAAGAACCAACCCCCAAGCACCCACTACATTGGAGGCAACGACGAAATCCTACTGAGTAGAATCAGATCGACCCTCTGGTGAATGTAACGCCCAGGCAAGGAATCGGTGATTGCGGGGATCGGCTCTCTCTCTCTCTCTCTCTCTCTCTCTTTCTCCCTCGAGGGCCGATATCTCTTGGAAGTACTAGGGGCTTTGCTTGCCTCTAAAGGTGACGATTCAATCAAAATACCAGCAGGTCAAATCCAAAACCTGTACTTCAGATACGAGCATGCCCCCGCAAAAAGGCATCGAGCAGAGACTTTCCCGGCACTTACAGCGCCAAAAAGTAACTCAAACCCTTCTATTCCTATCAATGCTTATCGTAGAAGCAGTAGAATGGTTGCCATTACCAGTTCAGCTAGTAAAAATGCAAGTTTTGTACCAATTTCAAACAAATTCGATCAGTTGTCAAAAATAAAGGAGGATAATTTCAAAATTCCAGGACCGGAATCAGCTCAAGTGAGCTCAACCGATTCCTCCACCATAAATCAGAATCCACCATTTCAATCGAAAATTGCATTAATAATGTTTCTCAAAATTAAAATTCTACTTTAGACGACATAGCAATGGATAAAACAAACGAGACTTCTTGATCACCTACTGAACTGACACCAAAGACGTTGAAACGACAGAATGTCCCTCCTATTACTGTCAGTAATAAAAATAAGTGGACAACAGTCAATTCATTGTTTAAATCCAACAATATTAAACTTTCCAAGCCCGCTAAGAATGTCTACAATGGCATAAAGACTCTCCTGATGTTTTCAGAAGAATTAGTAGTGTTCTCAAAGACCAAAAACTACCCTTCCATACGTATTGCTTTCCTGAGGAGGAAAAATTGTGCGTAGTTCTCGGAGGTGTCCCCGAATTTATTTCATGCGAAGACATCAAAACTGAGCTAACTGAGAGGGGGTTTGCCCCGGATTCAGTGGCGCTCATGCACAAATCAGACACAAAGATTACCACATTACCTTTAGTCCTTGTTCTTTTAAATAAAGAACAAAAATATATTTTCAAAATTACAGATATTTTGAATGTACCAATTTCGACAGAACCGCAGAGGCCCATAAGACCTTATCAAAGGAACCTGTTCCCTGCGGACAGAATCCGAGCTGACGAACTGAATAGGGAGATTCGAAAGAATATATCGGAATTTCGATACGAAAGATTTGGAACAACCCTTTGAAATTTAGAAGACAATGATCAACTTTGGAAAATTCATCAAAATTTGAAATCCAAAAAGATCTTTCACCTATCCATGGTGAGGCCGGACTATGCTTTGACCCCGGGTCTGAAGCTCAAGCCTTCGCAGACTCGATGGAAAAGCAATTAAGATTGAACGAGCATCCAGGCGATGATTTGGATCGCGATCTTTTGTTGGAAGGAAACCCGATCACGATGACATTCATTCAGCTAAGTTGGATGAACTCAAGGCCTATATTGTGTGGCTCAACCCCAAAGGAGCACCTGGTTGCGACGGAATCACTAATCGAATGATTGATTATTTTCTGGATAACCCCAGGTGCAATCATTGCTGAATACTAACAACTCTTTGCGCCTTAAGAGATTCCCTCGGAGATGGGGACGTGCCATTGTGGCTATGATTCCGAAACAGGGACGAAACCCGACCTTCCCACAAAATTATCGATCGATCAGTCTGCTTTGCAGTTCAGCTGAGTTGGCTGAGAAAATCGTCCTGCAAAGGCTCGACGAAGGAGTGGAGGATAGTCCTACCTAATAATAATTTGGTTTCAGACGGGCTCACTCCACCGAGCTTCAAGTTATGAGGCTGATGGAGGACACAATCACACCATTGAACACCAACAACAGTGAACACTACTGGACATCAGCAAAGCCTTCGATAGAGTTTGGCATGAAGGCCTACTCGCCAAACCTATAGATTTCCATTAACCACCAAGTTTGGTTAAATGGATAAAATCGTTTCTCTTAGGTAGGATATTCCAAGTCAGGGTCGACAATTCTCTTTCGGATTCGAGAGAAATTAAGGCTGGCGTTCCTCAGGGGGCAGTACTGTCTCCTGTTCTATTCACTCTCTACACGTCAGATATTCCAAGAAGCGAACATGTGAAGGACTCCCTGTTCGCCGATGATACGGCTTTGCTTCCTTCTGCAGCCGACCACCTGATGGGTGTCGTTCATTTGCAGAACGCATTAAACGACCTACAGCAGTGGTATCTGGAGTAAAAAATAAAGTTGATTCCTGAAAAAACACAGGAGATTTCGATGGGAAGTGAAATAAACAACCCGAAGAGGGAAGTGACTATCTCTGGAAAGGAGAAAGAGTGGTCAGAGCAGTTCAAGTACCTGGGAGTTACTGTGGATCGCCGGCTCACCTGGATGACATGTGGTCTCCAGGTAAGCCAGAATAAAAATTTTCAAGAAAATGTGTGCTTTATACCCTCTAGACAACAGGAGGAGCAAGCTATATCTTGAAAACAAGGTGATGATATACAAGATGAGGTTCAGGCCTGTCATTTTGCCGCCTGGGGCCAAATCTGCAGGTCTAGCATTAGTGTCCTAGAACGGGCGCAAATGCTAATACTGTGGATGATAACAAACGCTCCGTGATGCGTGCGGAACTATCAGATCCTAGGAGACCTGAATCTGCCTTCCATCAGAAGCATCATTAGAGAACGCAATAAAAATTATTTGATTATTTAATATCCCACGAGAATCCGCTCGTGAGGGAAGCCAATCACTATGCCATAGACGACCCTCAGCGTTTCTAACGTCCTAGGCCCTCTCTAGAGTGAAAATCCATCTACTAATCCATACAGGGTAGCGAAGCTGCATCCTCAATAGAAATTATTATTATTAGTTTTTTCCAATTTTTTTGATTAAAATTTCCTCTCGGTCATTTTCCGAAATACAGCCCCATGGCAAGCTCCTGACCAATCGAATTTCAATTCTGTGAATGGCTGACGCCCACTTATTCGAAGTATAAAGAGCAAGACCGTTAGGGTTACTTTTGAATTATTAACAGTGAAATGAGATCATGAAATGTTTTTGCAGGATAGTTTTGCTCCTAGACTAGAAGTTTTGCTCTGCTCATCCGTTTGACCGACCTCCTCTATTTTGAGAATCTCACTAGGTGACACCAAGTATATACCAGTTGGTTCCTTCTGGGTAATGATAAGCGCTTGAAGGTCCAGGTGTAACTATAGCTCGCATCTCATCTGTTTGGTTTCTCTGATACAATATTATCATAAACCTCTTCCGTTAAAAGTTTTATGTCTAAAACAATTTGAAAAAATACTTTTCTCTGTGTTGGATCCTGCTCAATATTTGGCGAACTTGTCCAACTCTCCTTTCATGATCCTCTGAAGCAGTGCTGCACCCAGAGTTCCTTCATAACGGCTTCGTCAAAAGCTACATACGCACATACGGCATCACCTTACGTCAGCACTGTTGATTTGAACGTTACAGTGAATCGTGATAGACTCTCTCAGCACTTGAGATTCGAGTTTCATCATTCCATGAACTGAATGAAAAAAAACTCCGACTGAGAATCGATCACAGGACCTCTGGTATTGGAATCGTATGCTCCTTCCACCCCCCAATTTCAATACTCATGGTGAAGAGAGATATGATTCGAGGGCGGCTACATCAGGCGAAGAAAGTGAGAGAAATATTCTGGTTATTTCTATGTATACCAACCCTATACTATTCTTTTATTATCATTTCGAAACACAATGGAATGTAATAAAATATTTGACGTAAGCAGGCAGACGCTTGCCTAATACTAGGGCACGCCGAAGTTTCCCATCCATTCTCCGTTCTCTATCTACGATAAACATGCGAATATTTCTATTTCTAGAAAGTATATCATTTCTATTCAATTTCTCCAGACCTACAGACTGTTTTCCATATATTTTTTGCACGCATCGTTCAGGTGCCTCGACGGCTTCGAGTTTTATTCTCGCGGATTTCTCAGTGAACTTGTCTCAGAAAGTCTTACCAACTCCTACTATTTATCTCTCTATGTAACAGAAAATGTTTCGACCTTCACACTAACTTTGTTGACGTGTTTAATACTTCGTTTGAAGGGATCAGGACTTGACACAGTGGATGAGCATATAAAATGTTTATCTGCTGATGTGATAAAAAGGGTTTTACGATCAGACGAGCAAAGTTGAGAGGCAAGAGAGTTTATTCTGAAAAAAACTCGTTGGAAATTGCCTTTGTATCGTCGAATGTTGGGCGATCGCTTTCTGTTTTTGAGGAAACGTCAATGAACTTTTTTTTGGATTAAGAAAATAATGAAAACATTCTCAATTAAATATAAAGATTTTTCTGTTAATTCCAAAATCCACGATAGAAATTAAATTATTTTTTGTGAATATCCAACAGGAAACAACTACTTTCGTGGCAAAAGCCACGCTAAACATTGAACTACATCTGATAGATATTGAAAAAGGACCCTAACTCAAAAGAAAAAATCTGAAAATGAAATTTGCATGTTCATTCAGATAGATATTTGATTTTCTATTCCAGTCTCAATCACGAACTCATATAGATGAATGAGGCAAAGAAAAATATTTCCAAAGGAGAGTACTCATCAGAAATCATCTGTTACATTGATGCAAGAGTGGCATCGCATTCACTAGGTCTTCAATACATTTTTGTCGGCAGAAATCTATTTCACGCTTCCATGATCATCAGGAAGACCGGAAGAGATTGCAAACATATTTTCTAGATGCAAAGATGGAAACATGTTTGAAACATTTGTTTTGAAGAGACACTTTCAAAATATGAACAGGATGTTCATAAAATCAGATGTGGAATCATCTGCGACTGAAAGATGAACTTTAGTCATATCTTCCATCGTTCAAGATGTACTCTTGTGGGGTATTCATGTTAAGAAGGGAATGATTCACAATTGAATATCGAATAGGAAGAGTTTTCTTGAATTTTTCGAGCTGTTTCTCGTCCAACTGGTAATTCATGTTCGATTTGTCGAAATGATATGGTGGGATCTGCATAAACAACAACCAAAACATTGGTTTCCGTCTCTTCATCAATAATTAAACTATCCTGATCATGTACATTGTCATCTGGTTCTATCCTGAATTGCCTTTCCAAACGTGCGAAATAGTTTCTACTTGGTTGGCGTTGGCTGAGAGGGAATCGTTCACTGTAAAGAATGCAAGCCGCAGTTGCATTTTTTCTACACTTGCCATAAATTAGCAGTAAATATACTTTTTCATTTCTAGTATATTTTTGCGCCATCGGAGTGTTTTTCAACAAGTTACAATTCTCTTGTATTGAATAAGTAGAACAAATTGTCACTTTGTTGACAAATTATGCTTTTTTGTTTAGCTTTCTTATGTTCAAAGCCGCCTTCGTTGAAGAACATTCAATTTTGAGAACACTTATATTGAAACCTAATTGTATTTCTGGTTCCTTTCGGATTTCTTCAAATCTTTTCATTCGAGTAATCTGATAATTCATCATTTTTCAACATGACAATGTGATAAGAGTATGTTGCCATTTGAGAAATGGCAGTTGTGAGCATTTCTCTATGGGTACTACTCCGTTTTTAGGAAATTTTTGATAATTGTTGGAAAATATGGTTGCTGCAATTACATGAGAAGCTCAATTTTCAGCTGTATTTCACCTCGAACCTTCCCCTCGTAAATGCTGACGCCGTTCGTCATTTGTGATGATTTGAGTTTGATGTTCATGGCCAACTTTGTTCGATTGAACAATCAACTGTATTTTCGCCATTTTCCAACCGATTTTCAATTTTGGAGAACAGTGTTATCACAAATTGCGTGTTCTTCCGGATAATGAAAAAAATTATACAGGGTGTCATTTGAAGAAAAAAGTTTGGGGTCACTTCCGATTAAACCGGATGTGGTGAATTTTTGGTAATGGAGTCGAAATATGCGTATTTGAGTAATATATTGACGTACCAAATTTGAAACCTGTATCTTTGAAACTACAGAAAAATTGGAGGGCGTACCTCACCTCGTGGTCACCCGGTATATAAGGTAAAAGCACAATATTCCGCCGTAGTTAAGGGTTTTTTGAGTTTGAGTTCAAATATTAGAAAAACAGATTTAGTTATATCATGCTTGGCATTTTTAGGAAGTGAAATGATATGTTCTGAAATATAGGCATATATTTTTTTTACATAATATAATGTCTTTTTTGGTTAATATATATTTTTTTTTTAAATGTCGAAATCTCCTATTTCCGACGTAAATTTTTGACTTTGACCCTAATTCCGACCTAAGAGGTCCCTAATTCCGACACATTTTTTTTTTAATTTTTTTATTCAAAATATGGTTGTAATTAACACAAAAAAACATTAAATACGAGGAAAATATGCAGAACGATATATTTCTTAAAGTAATAAAGATATTACAACATTCAAAAATAATCCTTTTATGATAAAAAAAACACAAATTTGTAACAACTTGAAAGTATTTAAGTAATAAGTACTGGAAATGTGTACCTAAGTATTTCATTGAGAAGACTTTTAGTTCATATCTTTTATCTCAGGAACAGAGTAAAATCCTCTCTTATTTATAAGACGAGGAGCACTTATACGAGAAACAATTTCATCTTCTTCGTACCAGATGATATCCTCAATAGTTGGCCATCTCCAATGTATCCCAATTCGTTCCATGGCCTTAATAAAAAATTTGGTTTTGTCTCTGTCAATAACTTGTCCAGGAAAATATTTATTTTCATATATAATAATCACGTAATCATATTTTTGATAACCGCATTCACTTTCTACTTGTTCGTCTTTTGCTTTGTCTGAATTCATTGTAATATCTTCTGATTTTTCTTCTAACTGTTCTTTTCCGGTCGCTACGTTCTCATGTTCTCTATCAATTTGTGTTTCTTCTGCTTGCGGTTGTTCTTGGTTTATTTGTTCTTGGTCTACTTCTTTTGTAGGTGCCATTTTGCTGAAAATAAAAAAAAAGATGTACTTAAGTATCAAAATGTTTATTTATTCGTTTATTCAGTTGTTCATTCGTTCATTCGTTCATTCGTTCATTCGTTCATTCGTTCATTCGTTCATTCGTTCATTCGTTCATTCGTTCATTCGTTCATTCGTTCATTCGTTCATTCATTCATTCATTCATTCATTCATTCATTCATTCATTCATTCATTCATTCATTCATTCATTCATTCATTCATTCATTCATTCATTCATTCATTCATTCATTCATTCATTCATTCATTCATTCATTCATTCATTCATTCATTCATTCATTCATTCATTCATTCATTCATTCATTCATTCATTCATTCATTCATTCATTCATTCATTCATTCATTCATTCATTCTTCATTCATTCATTCATTCATTCATTCATTCATTCATTCATTCATTCATTCATTCATTCATTCATTCATTATTCATTCATTCATTCATTCATTCATTCATTCATTCATTCATTCATTCATTCATTCATTCATTCATTCATTCATTCATTCATTCATTCATTCATTCATTCATTCATTTATTCATTTACTTATCTATTCATTCATTTAGGCATACAAAGGCCCAATATACAATCAAACAAAATATTTTAAAATTAAAATATTTCAAACATTACTTACTCATCTAGGTATATGAGCCCATTTAAGGCGGAATTACCTCCTGGACCATAAAAAGCGGATGCTTATGCCGACGTATTTTTAAGGTTCTGTCAGATTTGTGCAATAATTATTTTGAAAAAAAACAAATAAAAATAAAATTTTAAACTTACTTTTTGCCTAAATTAAGAATGTTTTCACTTTAGAAGAGTTTTTTTTTAGTTTTATTGAACATTTAAAGTTTGTTGTGGGTACAGCTATTATTAAAAAAAAATCCTCTTGGGACACATTCTTTTAACATAAAAAACTTAGTTTTCTAGTGAGAAATCTATACGACGTATTCTGCTCCTAGCATATATTAAGGCCTAATTTACAGTTTAAAAATATATTTTTTTCCAATTGCAGTTCAAATAGGTTTTAAAATTTGATTTGAATACAACAGGAGAGAATCCTTATTTTGACGTATTACGGCGACATTAGCTCTGGTAACAAAAACGGGCCCTTATTCCAACGTATTTTTTTGAACGTATTTGTTAAAGTTTGTGTCAAAATAATAAACCAAAACCAATAAAAATTCATTTTTAAAACCATTTCCTTGACATAAAAGAAAAATGCAACCCGCTTGGGTGAACAAAACTTTTAATTTTCGAAATATTTTTAATCACTTCAATCGATCTACTTACCAAAATGGAGACGTTTTTTCACTCACTGTGAAAACAGACAGACCCAGTCGGAATTAAATGCAAACTAGATCCAAACGAGAGTGGCTTACCCCACCACTTTGGCGCTGTTGCGCAATCTAAAAAATTCTGTAACGGATACATTTGATCGCCTTCAGATATTCGTTGCCAGTTTGAAGAAATTGACTGACAAAGTTTGCCTTATGAAATAGGGCGGGATTAGGGCTCGATTCAGCATACATCGGAGTATGGTGCTTTTACCTTATACAGTGACCGGCAGAAAGTACGCATCATATGGGAATTTTTTTTAATATAATATTTTGACGAATGTCGATACATGCAATCGCTTCTGCATCAAAAGAAACCCCAGAAGATGTTGTACAGTGCCGTTCGTCTTTTCTTGTTTGGCGGGAAATTTAAAAAATTTAAAAATTATGTCTCAAAACACACTTATTTGGGAAAATATTGAAAAATGTTATTCGGAAAAGTTGTTTAGAACGACATTTTATAGCTATGTACAAGTTTGGAAAGAAATCTGAGATAAAAAAATAAAAATCAATATTTGCCATAAAAAAAATTCAATTTGGAAAAATACATTTCTGACAAAGAAACTCAGTAAAGCCCAAAAGTAATATTTTGAATAATATTTTGTAAAGATTCACCAGCTACTTCTATTTTATTCAAAGAAAATTTTAAATCTGTGGATTTGCCATGTGCTCAGCTGCTTCATAAGAGGTCACAGAAATATCTTCAGGACATTATAATCCCGATACTGTTTATTATTGACAAAGAACCATGTATCTACAGAATTTTAATATGAATTTTTTATTAGAACAAAAAATTGATTCAATTTTTTACATAATTACATTTCATAATAAAATTAGAAGCTGAAATAATTATAAACCAAACAATTTAATGCATACTCGAAAGTTTGTAATCAATTTATTTTTTGTTTGAATGAAAACTTCAATTTGAAATTATGTAGATACAAAGACCTTTATTAATAATGAACAGTATCGGGATTATAATGTCCTGGAGATATTTCAGTGACCTCTTATGAAGCAGCTGAATACATGGCAAATCCATAGATTTCAATTTTTTTCCGAATAAAATAGAAGTAGCTTACGAATATTCACAAAATATCATTTAAAATATTACTGTTGGATTTACTAATGAGTTTCTTAGTCTGAAATGTATTTTTCCAAATTGAAATTTTTATTATGGCAAAAAATTGATTTTTATTTTTTTATCTCAGATTTTTTTTCAAAACTTGTACATAGCTATAAAATGTCGTTCTTAACAACTTTTTCAAATGGAATTTTTCATTATTTTCCCAAATAAGTGTGTTTTGAGACAAAATTTTTAAGTTTTTCAAATTTCCCGCCAAACACGAAAAGACGAACGGCACTGTACAACGTCTTTTGGGGTTGCTTTTGATGCAGAAGCGATTGCACATATCGATATTCGTCAAAATTTATTAATAAAAGAATTTCCCATATGATGCGTACTTTCTGCCGGTCACTTATATATATATATATATATATATATATATATATATATATATATACATAAGAAGGGCTCGAAGAAGCAAAAAATTTATAGGTAAATTATTTAAACTGTTATGTTGATTTTTGTAAAAACAGATTGGATAAAAATTTGTTAATTTACAATCGTATAACTTTTTGATAAATCAACTTCTTTTTTCCAACGGGGTTTCATTCTTTCAAGTATTCTGATGACACCATGATTTTTTTGAATTTTTAAATTATTATTTAATACTATAAAAAAATTATTTTAATTATTCCAGCGGTGTTGCGCTCATACCGTAACGGTCGCGCGGATACCTATTTTCGGCGTTGAATAAAAATTATAAATAATGGAGGTATAATTCTGAGGATCACAACTTTTCCACTTGAAATTTCCTCTTCTTCAAGGATCTTTATTTAAATAATTCAAAATATCAATAATTTTTTAGTTAATAATGAAAAACTGAATATTTTCTCTTTTCATCTTATTTTGTTAATAATAATTGCAATTTTTTATGTGCTGATAAATGCTCGAGATACATTTTTATAGACGTCATTCCGAATCGAATAGGCTATCGCACATATTTTAAGGACCGGGGACAAGAATGAACCCGTTTTTTAACATCAGACTAATTCAATTGCTAGTTTGTTTGCCGCCGACTCAAAATTAGTTATTCACATTAGTTTATTATTGAGACTAGGAAAGTTCATTTTATTTTTTGCTTTTCAGTTTCTTATTTCGTCGGTTCAATTTTTTGTTAAAAACTTTAATTTTAATTTTTTTGTGCCCGAAATCCATTGATAATTACCTACTCAAATGACTCCAGGTATCCATTATGTTGTAGTGTCATCAGAACTACGTATATGTGACGAATTCCAACACAATCAGTTCACAGATGGAAAATCAATCATCCCCTATTTTTCTACCCTTAGGGGTGGATTATTCTAATATGACCAACTCTGGAGCATACCCTATACAATAAAAAAAAACATCTGAATCGGATAACCCATTACAAAGTTATGAGTGGTAGAATCGGTTAACGGGCAAAAATTCAGGGGCGATAAACGGTCAAAAATTCGGTGGGTGAACGATGAATATCCCTTATTTTTTCTACCCTTGAACTTCCAAGCTCTCGCATCGACCGATTTGAATATTCGCGTTAGCTATCTGTAGTTTGCATTATTTCCGCTTCGTGTCAGAAGAAAGATTATAGTTCTACGAACAAGATCCCGTACAGAAGGGTTGGCGCAAAAATGGGATGAAATCCTTGAAATTTACTACAATGTTTACATCTCTCTGTCAAAAATCAGATGAATGCTCGATTTTCATTGAAGTACCTGGCGATTTTTCCAAAGTTATTTCTTCTCAAACGGCCTTCTTGGTATCATGGAAATTTCCACGAAGGGAAGAAAAAAGGTAGGAGAACGGACTGATGTCTTTAGAAGATGAATTGACTTGAAAATTGACCGGATTGGAAAATGTCCCCGATGACATTGTTCCATCAAACTTTCCGATACAAACTACTACCAAGCCATTCACTGCCCATCTCTGCTGGACGTCAACTTCTCTAACAACCTCCTGACCAGAACAGAACCAGAGAGTGCATTGTACATATCATAAAATCTGTTGATGAAGTTGAGAAATCGATGAATCCTAGTCTACAACAATCTATGCTGCTTCCAGCTATCTTAGGCTGACTTATTCGGAGAAGGTGAGCCCTGCTAACGAAGATGAGGAGAGAAAACGATAATCTAAATCAGCTTCTCTTTTATTTTCCAGTAACACCCCGCATAAGATATTCGGAGAAGGATGGCGATATAAACCAAGCAGTTGGTCGGAGGAACAAGGCCCACTCTTAATATCGATAAGGCTAATAACTATTATTAGTATAATCATAACATTTTAATACACACATGAATTTCACAAGTAAGCATGGACTTTCCATTCTATGGAGTACTCTTTGATCAGAAATTATTTTTTTCCAAGCATATAAAGAATATTATAAGTAAAGCTGTGAAGTCATTAGGACTCTTGATCCGTTCTTGTAGGGAATTCAAATCATTTGATGCTTTGCGCTGAATCTTCGTTTCCTTAGTTGAGAGCAAATTGAATTATTGCAGCGTAGTGTGAAATCCATGCCATTCAAAATATATTGAAGCGATCGAACATGTCCAAAAAAAATTTCTAAAATTTGCGTTCTATAAGAAATATGGCATTTATCCTCAAAGAGACTATAGCTATGACTTATTACTGAATGAATTCAATTTGGTCTCTCTCAGAAAACAACGTGAGATATTATATCTAACTTTCATATATAAAATTATTGACAATCATATTGACTCGTCCTCCTTACTTTCTCTGATTGATTTCAATGTACCTCGATCTGTATCGAAATCAAATATAACATTTCGCATAGTTGTACCAAACTTTCAACATCATTCTCATTGTCTCCCCATAACCATGTGTCGTTGTTATAATAACTTGCAATGTATCGATATATTTTTTCTATCTTCATCTGAATTTAAATTTCAAACGAGTGTCTTGTAGAATTAGTCATGTAATGTTAGGGTCATTTATTCAAATTATCTTACTCATATTATTTATTGTATTATATTATATGTTGCGATACTACAATTAACAATTGTTTTATAATCGATTTGTTCGAAAATAACAGGATGTTCATAATATCAACATTGAGAAAACAAGCATACTAACCTTCAAATTCAACTTTGATAACCTAGCTTTAGGCAATCAGAGGGTAACTAGCCAACCCCACACCAAATTTCTAGGTTTATACCTAGATGACAAATTGAAATTTGAAGCGCACATAAAAAACTGAGTAAAACATTAGCATCAGGCTGTTATGCTGTTCGAGTCATTACCAATGAACTTGGCCTCAATTCAGGCAGAATAGCGTACTTCTCACTGGTTGAATCTCACATAAGATATGGCATCTCCTTCTGGGGTTCCTGCTCTAACCAGTTGATGAACTCAATATTTGTACTTCAAAAGGGAGCATTGAGGTACTTTTGTAAATGTCGTTCAAGGGTTCATTGTAAGCCTCTTTTTATTGAACATCGAATTTTAACGCTAACTTGTATATTTATTATCGAAACAGTGTGCTTAATACATAAAACAAAATCAAAAGAGCCAAATAATAGACCCTGTTATATTACCCGTCAACACAATAATATCAGTATGCCCATACCAACATCATCTTTGACAAAAAATTGCCTTATATTCGAGAGCAGAAAGATTTATAACCACCTACCTGGCATTCTCAAGAATACAGTAAATCTCGCACCATTTAGAAATTCAATTAAGAATATCCTTCTCAAAAAGGCATATTACAACCTTCAGGAATTCTATAGTGATAACCTTAGTTGGATCATTATGTATGACTAGCACTGTACACCCATTTATTTATTTTATTATATTGTAATTCCTCTGACTACTGAATGTAGTTTATATATCGTATAAATGTAATTTTTAATTGTTGAGTATTGTTAAAATGTCAACGTGTAGTATGACAATCAACTAATAACATTTTACCATGTTTTGGAAGTATTATTAGTTGTGTTTGTATATGTGATGTATATATTTGTATTTATGAGTAAGTAATTTTTAATTGTTGAGTATTGTTAAAATTTCAACGTGTAGTATGACAATCAACTAATAACATTTTACCATGTTTTGGAAGTGTTATTAGTTGTGTTTGTAAATATTTGTATTTATGAGTAAGTATTTTTATTATTAATAATTGTTTAATTGTTTATGTCCCTTTCACAAAGCTTTGTCAACAAGAAACTATCTTAGACAATAAAGTATATTTTGATTTGATTTGATTTGATCAGATGAGAAATCATCTGCGACTGAATTGTATTGATAAAGTTCTTTTTCTATTCTGATTCAACTCTTATTTTATTTCAAATGATTATTTAAACCAAGGTTTTTTCATTTTTATTTTTTTGGAACTAAATCAAATCGTAAAAGGCAAAATATTTCCCATTTCAATTAGTTTGTAGTCAGAATTCAGAGTGCTCGTATAAATACAGGAGACGAGCTAAAATAGATTTCTCACAAAACCAAATCCTTTCATATTCCCTCCTATACTGCCACCACCGGCATGCATTGTACATGGTAGATTAAGTTGTATATCTCAAGATTAGTTAATGTATTAGCATTTTATGTAATAAACCTCTTTTCGTTGATTGATTGATTGATTGATTGATGAAGGCGAGAAACTCTTCTAATTGTCTTCCGGTTTCCACAAAGCACACTGAACAGTCGTCCACATACCTGTACCAATATAAGAAATTTTTGTTCGACGGTTTATTGTGAATTTTTTGTTCCGAATTGTCCATAAATAATTCAGCTAATGAAGGACTCAAGGGATTACTCATTATTAGTCCTCTATCAGAAGAAATATTGTTAAATTGGAAATAATTTTTAGATGAACAAACTGTGAGCAAGTCAAATATCTCTTGTTTAATAATGGGATTTGCATTATTCCTAACCAGAAGATTCTCTACCAAAGTGGTAGTTTTTTCTGGTGGAATATTCGGGAATAAAATTCGAACATCAAAGGAGATAAGTTTGGAATTGCCTGAAAGTTTTATATTCTTGATTTCATCAATTAGTTCATAACTATGTTTCAAAAAAAATTTTGGAATGAAATTACAATATCTATATAAAGAAAACAAAACAAAAAGGAGGATTCATCCCCAAATACTTTCGTACATACATGCAAGGCATTTCAGATGAAAAATATCTGCCATGAAAGGAGGCATTCCATTCCAACGAGGAAGTCCTAGAGGGATATCCTTGAAGCACTGTGTAGCTCTGATTCATTGCATTATTTCCCCAAGGAATTCTGTAGAAATCTGATATTCGGGGCATATATCGTGTTTCTGCACCGTGTTAAAAATTAATGATAACAGCGGAGCAACATCTTGAAATCGAATGTTCATAACGGAAGCTTTCTCAGACGAAATTGGTCACCGATCAAGAAGTAACAGCAGTAAAAGGGAATTGTGTTTTCTTCATTCCACTCAGAAATGTTAATATTCCGTTTTCATTTTGTCCCGGTCTTCTCGTTTGCACGATTTATTTTTTCGCTTCAATGAAATGACTCAGGATTAATTGCAACTACTTCAATTTAGGAAAAGCCTTCATCTCTTTCTCCTGCTTTTCGAAGAGCAGGTTGAAATGAAGCAATTTTATTTGTACCCTCTTGAGCTTTCACCCTCTCACAGAAAAAGTTACAATGCCGACAAGAAGTAAACATAATTAATTCATTTGCAAATCTGTGAAAAGAGGACAAAATGGGTGCTGTAACTTTCCGATTCAACCCGACTACCATTATGAACCTTAAATGAATCATCGTTAGTGATGAGAGGAAGTTATTCAGCATGAGAAAACTGTATAATTCTTAGTGTTCACTGTGGACAGATTCTTCACATACCTCATATTCTCAGATATGAATCTGTACTTGAAACATCGAGCTCCGAGTGATATGCCCCCAATAAAAAACTAATTTTAATCATACCTCAACACGTGTTCCTCTATACCCCCGAGTCCATCATTTAGGTAAACTAGTTCAACAACCGATAATCTTACATAACTCACAAGGTACAGGACCGTCCATTAGGTGGTTAAGCCATAAGACCATAAATCAATCCAACTGGAACATAGAACCGTACCAATTCCCCTGTTTGCGATATGTTACGGTTAGTATACTCTTGCCACAGATCTAAGAGACTTATTATTAATGCTAATCCCATAATATAATGATGGCCTATTGTTCGGGGTGTGATATTCAATAGGAGAGGGTCTAGGGACTCTGGTATATCAACCAAGAATAGAGTTGTATTTCGTGTGAGTAATTTATTATAAAAACTTTTTAACAAAAAATTAAACCGACGAAATACGGAACTGAAAAGTAAAAAATAAAAACTTTTTAACAAAAAATTAAACCGACGAAAAAATCAACTAAAAAGCAAAAAATAAAATAAACCTTCTTAGTCTAAATGATAATTGAGCTCCTAAACTAATGTAAGTAACTGCTTTTGAGTCGGCGCCAATCAAACAATTATAGGAGATCATTCCCAGCTAACATTATAGGAAAATTATACCAAGCAGTGGGGTGAAACGGCTTCAAGAAGTCCGAATTTATCCATTTCTGACCAAATATTTTACCTTCAAGTACTAAATAACTCCAAAGTTATAATTGGAGTTATAAAAACCATAATTGAGACCACCAAATCTCCTTCAAAAACCGAAAACTTAATAGGCGTAGTTCGTAGTATGGAATCACTTGTTATGGACTTCAAATATACCTCCACAGCCTCATGGGTTAATAGAGTTATTTACTAGGTTAAATTTTACCTAAAGGTAACCAGCAAAATGTGTTCAAAATACTTGGAACTCTCAGGAAAAACCTTCTGGTGAATATTTAACTAATTATTACCTCATGTGTGTTCATATAGTCAGGGAATTGACAAGTCAGTAAACAGGTCTACTATATACTCTTCGTTACCTCTTTTGGCACCAATTGAGTTAAAGGAGTTGCCTGGACATTTCTTGACCTAGTTTATACCTACTGCTCTACAATGAGGGCGAGATTACCACAATATTTGTCTAATCAGACTAAATGTCTACAACGAAGTCAAAGTTACCTAAAATAAAATCCTCAAAGTAACTTAGTCTATCATCAGATATCAAAGACCAAGTCGATTCAGATGAGGATAACATGATACAATTTACTTCCTTTAATTTTTTTAATGTGCCCCAAATTTTAGAAATCTATAAAATGCCGAGCAAAAATTCGAATAGAGTTAGTTAACCATACAGGTATACCACCAACTATTATCGATTAGCTGCCAGAATGAGAATGAATGAAAATATAATCCGTAACCATCCTATACTTTCCGATGTCCAGAGATCAGAGCCATCATCTTCCACTCAGTTATCATCAACTGCAGAAATCAATGTAGAGTGTGAAATTGCTTTTACTGATGATGATAACGGGGAAAAAATGGATTAGAAGACGATGAGATCAATGAAAATAAGGCACAAAGCTTGGAAGATAACCTCTCATTGTTAGAGGAGCTCAGACATTGGGCCTTGTCGCATGAAGTCTCCATACAAGCAGTTGGTGACCTACTAAAAATATTAATAATGCATGGAAAATCTGAATTACCAAAAGATGGTAGAACACTCTCCTTTTTGTTCCCACTTATGTGGTACATAGGAATATTCAACTATGGGTGTTGCTCCACGTCTTTTTATGATGGCAACTATTTTAAAACACTCATCCATTATTGAAATAAAAACATGAAAGCGTTAACCTTAAACTTTGGTTAGGTCTCAGGTCATGTCGATAAGAGATACTGAACAATGAATGGGCTGCGTTCAGAAAGCTTCGTCTGTCGCCAGCGGTAAACTACAGCCGCGACGTTTTCAATGATGTAGCGATAAAATTAAATTCAATGAAGTTCATCCTTTTGAAGTAAATGGATGAAAAAATTGTATTGAATACGCAAAAAATCAAATCAAATAGAAAATTTATTTTAACAAAAATAAGACATTGATGTTTTGAAATTATGAGTTTCCATGGCTTCGAAAATTTCAAAACCAATCATTGTGGCTTCCGGAAAAGTCAAAATCAAGCAAATCATAATTGGTCGATTTTTTAATGGTAGTTACAGTTGGCTGATGAATTGTATATTTCCGGGCACCGCATGCGGAACGCAGAAATGTCAAATCAAAATCATTCAGCCAATCACAACACACCATTTCATATTCAGAATGTTATGATTGGCTATTTATCTTCGAAAAGAGATACCCTCATTAGACCATAACATTGATCATGGTTTCTATTCTGGGAAGATGTGCACTGAAATATAAATATCGCGTACTATTATCAACTTTACTGATGGATTTGATATTTAATTTCAGAATAAACACTCATTACAGGGTTTTGTAGTCTATATCCATTTCTCTGAGTAACTATAGGTTACTTGGCTTTACCATTAACATTAGCAAAACATATTGATTTTTTCACCCCGTATTGATATTTGAGTGTTTCTGCACAGAACATAGATTAAGTAAAATATAAATTTATTATCCACGATTCGTAATCCATCCAGAGAACGAAACGTATAGACATGCATGAAAAATCATCCAATAACATATATTGTATTTCATCACGTGACCACAATGTGAAAGGGTCTGAAGTCCCAAGATCAGGCAAATGGACTTCAAAGTCAGGAATAAAGGTTACTTTTGACTTTGAACAAAGTCTATGTGTTCTCATAGTCAAAATTTTAAGGAATTTCGACATATAGGGCCCATATGGAACCTACGCCATATTTTTCGGTTTGAACCGTTTCCGCCATTGTAAAAATAATACATAATTTTCTCGAATCGACACATTTTAATGATTGGTAGTCAAAAAATAGGTGAATATGATATGTATACACATACTTCATCTATAAAATCAGTTTTTGGAGTGTTTGATGGAAAAAGTTGTGAAAGTAGACATAAATTAATGGTTTTTTTTCATACAAATTTAATAATTTGATGGGCCCACTTGTTTCAGACGAGTAAAAATCAACATTATCACAGAAAACTTTGTATCGCAAATAAAATCACAACTAGGTGTGAATGCGAAACCATCACTTATTGCATTATCTGCTATACGTTTATTGACAGTTTTTTCTTCATACGCCATGTTCATGTCAACTTCAATGCTTTCACGAATGAGCATGTAGGTTACGATACACAATATACAGTAAACTTTCATCATCTTCTTCTAACCTGCCATGGTTTGTTGTTTGTTTCATAACAGTGTTTATAACCTGAAATAGGTGAAAATGACTACATTTTTACCATCAGTCGACTAGTCTGGAGGCAATTTTACCTATTTATGCCTTCAACTTATAAGGAAAAATGTCCTAATTTCCCAAATTTCGACTTCTGAATTACTTCCATTTTTTCCCCATAATGGTAAATTTAAGGTAATTATAACGTAATGATTACCTTCGCCAATTAGGGCGCTGACCTATTCGATGGTCGAAATGACGTAAATTTTACCTAAAATGTTTGTTGGGTTATCTATAAAAGAAGTCATCAAAACGCAGCCGTGCATCTCGCTGCCATCATTTTACGCTTCACCTAATTCAATTGCTAGTTTGTTTGGCGCCGACTCAAAATCAGATACTTACATTAGTTTAGGAGCTCAATTATCATTTAGACTAAGAAGGTTTATTTTATTTTTTGCTTTTCAGTTGATTTTTTCGTCGGTTTAATTTTTTGTCAAAAAGTTTTTATTTTTTACTTTTCAGTTCCGTATTTCGTCGGTTTAATTTTTTATTAAAAAGTTTTTATTTTTCAATTTTTTGTGGCTAAAATCTACCAATTACTACCTACTTGTTTTTTGATTACTTCCAAAATACTTACTTACCCACATTATTTAAACTATTACCAGTTGAATAATATGATTATCTACTTTTACTATTTGTTGTAATATAAATTATTTTCGTTGTTCTGGTTAGTTTATTTCATCACTTCGTATATCATTCCATCCTCTCATGAAATATACTGATTTTGACGGAACAAGAATAATGTCAGTAGCGATCTGTCATTGTCAACTACGTATGTGTGTGCTAATGTTCACTAGTGAAAAATCAATTATCCCACATTTTTCCACCCGGAATTCCTTCCGAAATCCAAATATAAGGTATACCCAATCTATTAAAAAAAGAATCATCGAAATCGAAGAACCCAGTACAAAGTTATGCCTGATAGAATCGGTTAACGGACCAGAATTCAGAGGGTGAGTGATTAATATCCTTCGTTTCGCTACCCTTTGGGGTGGATTTCTCCTTTTAAATTCTAATGGGACCAAAGTCGAAGTACACCCTATCCTCTGAAAAAAGAATTATCGGAATCGGACGCCTCAGTAAAAAGTTATGCGTGATCATACATAAAAAATATGATGGAAAAACATGAAATATACGGGTCGAATAGAGAACCTCCTCCTTTTTGGTTTCGTCAGTTGAAAATTTAAAAGCGCTTTCGGCTATTATGCCATCATCAGCGCGTTACCCGCAAGTCAATAAAGTTGTAGAATAGATCTTGAGAGTTGAGGTATAATGACACAGGTTAGATCACTTACTCGTGAAGTATATACATGAAAATCCAGTGTAAAAAGTGCTGAATCAGTAAACTTTTCTTCAATTTACAATGTCAACGAAATATTGGCTAACGAAACTAATTTATTTGCAACGCAAACACAAATGCAGTTGATATTCCCCATTCTACACTATTACATGACTGGACACCAACTGATGCGAATGAAATGAAACAGTTCATTGCATTGCTTGGATGAATGAACGCTATTTGATCACCAGAACATGCGATTATTGTTCAAAAAGTATATCGTTTTCATTTGAAATCGGTTCAAACTGCTGTTCTGGCACTATTTCGGATTGTGTTTTTCAAAACTTCTGGAGCATGAAAAAATATTTGTATTGATGGAATTACGGTAACCTTTAGAGGTCAACTAAGTTTTGTCAATACATTCCCACAAAGGGATATCCATACGGTATAAAGGTGTACAAATTGTACACCAAAAGGCATATACCTGAAATATTCCATTTTATCTTGGTGAAGAATCAACTAGGACATAATAATTTCGAAATATTGCCCCGGTACTAATCAACGACTTCTTATAATTGTTATAAATGAATGCACTGTTAATAAACAAAATAATTTTCGAAAATATTTAAAATTATATAAAAAGTGTAAAAAACTGTTTTTATCGCAAAGCCATATTGCGCGGAAATCCATTTCTTCATAACAAATTGTTTTTTTAATAAACAAAAATATGTCAGAATTGGAAAGTGCAATAGAAATAATGATTTTTGAAAAAGAATGGTGTCTCAATATCAATATTTAGGGCAAAAAAAAGTGTTAGGTAAGTAAGTGAAAAAAATTATAACTATCTACTACTACTACTTATAAACTTCTCATTTTTTATTGAAGACATCAATAAATGAAAAGAAATTAATATTTTTATTTTATTTTACGAAGTAGAAAAACTCAAAGTTATCTCCACAATTCAATATCGCAATCGATTAGTTATGTGATGGTGGATGGGTGAAAAACCATCGATTAGTACAAGTTTCGAACCTCTATGAGTTCATCATCAGCGGAGTGTAAAATTATGGAGAAGAAAAAATGATGGGTTAAAAATTATTATTAATTATAAGTCAAGAGGTCATAATTGAAACCAATGACAAAATGAAGGTTTGCCTTTAAAAGTTATATGTCCCCTTTTTAAATCTAGGGAGGCTAAAGACATTAGCCGATACAAAATAACTCGAACGTTGAACAATGGTAGCAAAGAGAAATTAATATTGTTAATAAAAAAGTAGAAAATAACTTTTTGTATTTTTCCATCTTTTTTGAAGCCAAGTGGACACTGGAAAAAATCTCAGGTTTTCAGTTTGAAAATTATCAGGGTATTTATGTTAATCTTGTCAGAAAAACTTAATTAACAAAAGCGCAACTAATAGAAAAATTGCTGTTTGTTTTCGACGGATTATTGGTTATTCATGTATCCAAATGGCACATGATTTTTTTTTGTTCCTTAATATCCATACTCAATAGGTTACATTTTGTTTTTGACAAACGAAATCTGACTGAAAACCATTTTCCATTTGTTTGGGGCGAGGTCCTTCCAAGTATGTCCTGAATGTATTTTGAGACCACGGAAATTGAGGTATGACTTGATATAGAGAAAGGCCACTCACAAAAAAGGAACTCCAAGATTTTGCTAGTCATTTATCCGACACAGAGGTTCTATCATATGACTCAGATCGTGAATTCGAAGTAGAGCAACAGGGTGATGTAACAGGTAATGTTCCATGTTTTATATGAGTTTATCTTTCGAAAAAGTGTTTTTATTCTATTCCTAAGCAGTGCCATTTGAATATAGTTCTGATGATGATATTGAGCCTGAACCCATTCCTGAAGTGATGAATGATGACGATCAAGAACGATTGAATATTTTTGGAAATTTAACAGCTGAGAAAGATATAGGCTGGAGGAAAAAAAGACTTACGTACATTACTTCTTCTATTCAATGGTACAAGTTCAACCGCCATCATCACCCGTTTTTGGCCCTATTTTCCACCTCTCAATTGAAATTATAAATATTGGTGGTAAAATTCTCAGCCTTTCTCTAACCGACGAAATAAAAATAAAAGTTTAAAAAAACTAAAAAAACACGCTTTTACAGAAAACCAGACTAAAAAAATGGAAAATAAGAAAAACCGTGGGGTGCATGGTTTCACCTCGGCCGACAATCACCTGTGATCTGAGACATTTCTCACTTTACTGCCCTAGGTAATGTACTATATAATTATTGATACCATGCACCCCACGCTTTTTTTTTGAATAAAATACATGTTTTTCTTATTTTAAATTTTTTCAGTCTGGTTTTCTATAAAAGCGTGTTTTTTTGTGTTTTTGAACTATTATTCATTTCCTACTTTTTAGTGTGTTTTTTTTTATAAAAGCGTGTTTTTTTTTTTTAACTATTATTTTTATTATTTTTTTGCAAATAAAAAAATGGAATAATCTTATCGAATAAGGTAATCATAATCTCCGACCCGAAAAACCCCCACATACCAATTTTGAATAGAATCAGACCATAATCACAAAACTCGGCCGCCATTTGGAGCCGCCATCTTGAATTTTTCCGTTTTGACAAAAAAATTCCGACCGCGAAAACTCTCAGATACCAATTTTGAAGCGAATCGGACCACAATCACAAAACTCGTACGCCATATTGGAGCCGCCATTTTGTACTGGGTTGTCTTTTTTTCATTAGATAGTGTATGCCTCTGAGTCGATTCATATTTGAGATGGGATTCGGACCACAATCACAAAACTCGTACGCCATATTGGAGCCGCCATTTTGTACTGGGTTGTCTTTTTTTCATTAGATAGTGTATGCCTCTGAGTCGATTCATATTTGAGATGGGATAATCCACCCCTATGGGTACAAAAATAGGAGAAGATTGAGTTTCTACTTGAGAACTTTGGCACACATATGTAGTTGACATTGACAGATTGCTATTGTCATTATTTCTGTTCTCCTACATCCGTCACAATAATTACATTCTATGGAAGGGTGGAATTATATACAAAGTGCTGAAATAAACTAACCAGAACTGTCCAAAATAATTTATATTATATAACAATAAACAATTAAAGTAGATAATCATATTATTGAACTGTTAATAGTTGAACTAAGGTGGGTAAGTATTTTGGAAGTATTCAAAAATCACATAGGTAATAATTAGTAGATTTCAGCCACAAAAAAATGAAAAATAAAAGCTTTTTAACAAAAAATTAAACCGACGAAAAACGGAACTGAAAAGCAAAAAATAAAATATACCTTCTTAGTCTTAATAACTAAGCACCTAATATAATGTAAGTAACTAATTTCGAGTGGGCGCCAAACAAACAATCAACGAAGATCATTAAATTACTTCAGAAAAATTATCAAAATGTCATTGCGCATCTTGATGATTTTACATTTTACCTAACTCATTTGCTTGTTTGTTTGGCGCCGACTCAAAATTAGTCGGTTACATTTGTATAGGAGCTCAGTTATCAAGACTAAGTAGGTTTATTTTATTTTTTGCTTTTCAGTTCCGTTTTTCGTCGGTATAATTTTTTGTTAAAAAGTTTTCATTAGGAAATTTCCTGCTCTTGACGATAATTTTTTCTATTTCACATATTTGCAATAGTTCTTGAGATATTCGCGAAAAACGAAACCTCCCCTTTTTTTCGGAATTGCTTGTAACTTCTGTAATTTGCTCGACCGAGATTTGAATTTTTCAAAAAAAATGCAATTACAAATCGAATGACATATTGATCTTAATTTTCGGTAAAGACGAACTCGAATTCGAAAAAAGGCACATATTGATCAGACTGCTAGCCAACAAACTGAATTGAAAATTGTATATCACCACTTTCTATTAGGAAAATGCGACATATATTTGGCAAAAGTACAACTAGACATACCAACTTCATATTGATATATCACGTTGTCCGAATGCTATATACATATTTCACTAATCCGTATAAAAAAGCTGGAATACTGCACAGAATGACACTCACTGAAATTAGTTCTGTAATTCATAGGATTCAACGAAAAAGAGATGCAGACAGGCGTACGTATTCGAATGATATTGTTCGGAAACCAACAGAAATTCAATACTTCGGGAAAACTGATAGTTCAGGAGCGTCGGAATCGCGCTTTTGAATGATGGGAGATAGTGACTAAAGTTTATCTTTCAGTCGCAGATGATTCCACATCTGATTTTATGAACATTCTGTTCATATTTTCAACAAATCGATGAAATTTCGTTACTATCTATTGACAGTAAACTCTAAAATAACGCACTTCTAGGTGTTTTGCCTGTAATTGTTACTGACGCGCTTTGTGACGTTCTTAATACATTTCTGTCACATCAGAAATATCTAAGATGTCTAAAAACCCTGGTGCTTGCACTTATACCTGTAGAAGTTTGGGATCGACTTGGCGACACTTGGCCTACTTGATAATAGAGATTACTTGCGTGTCAGATGGCGCCAATTTCGTTTTAGTTTTAATTCAGTAACAGGGTATATTTATTTCCTCAGCTTTCTTTTTGAGACGAAATGTTCGCGGATTCTAATTCTAGCTTCGCTATTGGTTGAAAAGAGACAGCTGTCAAACTTCACCAATAGCAAAGCTAGAATAAGAAGGCCCCGAACATTGCACAAAGAAAGCACTGTCGTGTTGTTTTTCGTATTTTGTATCATTTGAATTTGAGGTTAACTTCATTTTGACAGACGGAGAGTTGGAAATGAAATTGTCATTAAATTGCAGAAAATATAAAATTCAATGCATACAATATGATGAACTATGGAAATATCATTATTAGTCAATTCGTCAAGATTTGTACTTGCTTTTGGTACTGAATACAGGTGAATATTCGAATCTGCGGCTTCATACTGTTCACACAAAATACAAATGTGGCCCATTCTACAAAAAGTATCCTTACACACCACACTACCAGAAAATAAATAATTCCTCACGCACTAATGAACTGATGAACGAGTGATTTTTTAAAGAACAAACTCAGGAGTAAGCTAAGCAAGATTTCAGATCAAAGAGATAGAAAACGCATAGATACCGACAAAACACTGAAAATAATTTCATATAAGATGCTGCAGATGTCAGGAATTAAGTTCTGACATTAACCGAGAATATAAACAAACATTCTTGGACGGCGCCATCTACCACAAACTACCATAGAGAGAAGCTCTGTTGAAGTAACAGGTGGTGTCCCCTCGAAAATCTAAACAATATCGAATCAGTTCATTCACCAGGGTTTTTAGACATCATTTCATATACAGGGTGTTTCATGATTGAGTGCTGATCCTTGGATTATTTTAAGAAAAAATATTCATATGAACATAGGTCCGCAACCGCTTCATTTCTGAGATACAGGATGTTGAAATTTAACAAAAAAATCAGTCTCCCCCAATATCTCTAAAACCGCTTTGGATTTTTTTTCAATTCTGGTAAATGCAAAGTACTCATAGAAATAAATTATTTCTATTATGAACGATTTCTTAATTTTCATCAGTGGCGTCCCTGTTAACATGCCCTGACATATTTTTTATTAAAATAATTATACGCCACTGTCTTTTTTCCAAATAAATATTATTTATGTAATTGTCCTATATCTTCTCATGAAAATACATTCATTTGCTTGCCCCCTTTGATTTTTTCTCTTAGTCTTAATTTCACAATTGTGGTAACCAAAGGATCTAGGCAAGATTTCTATAATTTTATGGTAATACATTTTTAATTTTTTTAAACATTTTGAACAAAAAATACTAGAATCAAATTCACTGTTCAAATTGTCCGCCTCCTGCAAGTATGCACGCTTCAGCCCTCCTTGTCATTGACTCGCGTACTCTTTGGAAAATACCTGGAGTATTCCTCATTGCTTCACAGGAAACTATTAAAATTACTTGACTGTACACCAAAGTCGTGTAATATCCCCAAAAAAAATAATCAGGACTGTTTAAGTCTGAGGATCTAGCTGGCCATGACTCTGTTCCCTCACGACCTATCCAGCAATTATGAAAGTTTGGGTTCAAATATTCGCGTGCCAGAGCACTACAATGAGCAGGTGCATCATCGTGCATAAACCATATGCGATTTCGCATTAAAATAGGAACCTTTTTCAACAGAATTGGCAATTTATCTTCGAAAAATCGGCGATAATGATGTCCATTTATTCTGCGTGTTGAAAAAAAGGTCCAATTGGGTGATTTCCAAACTATAGGTCTCTTGATAGAGCTCTTCAACATCGTTCTTTCTGAAATTGGTTTGTTCTGTCATTCTTTCCGGCTCAAAATTTGTAATCCATTTTTGGAGCACTTGCCGACATCTGATTGAGCTGAAATTTGGCAGGTGTTCATAATTCCAGTGACAATGCATTATGACACTATTGTGAGAAACAAAACAAAAAATGGCTGCTCTAAAATGGTGGACGATATTTGTAATTATGTTCCGATTGGATTCAAAATTGGTATGTAGGGGTTTTTATCAAAATTTATAAATTCAAGATGGAGGCTCCAAAATGTGATTATGGTCCGATTCAATTCAAAATTAGTATGTGGGGGTTTCCGGAGATTATTAATTTTTTGTCAGTATTTATGAAATTGAAATGGCGGCTCATGGAATTTTCGTTAGAGAAAAAACAAAATGGTGCTACAAGATAGAGGACGAGATTTAGATTTATGGTCCGATTCTATTCAAAATTTGGTATGTGGGGGTTTTTAGGGTCGAAGATTACAAATTTTTCCTGCAAAATAAATGAAATCAAAATGGCGGCTCCAAGATGGCCGATGATCTCTGTGTTTATGGCCCGAATCCATTCAAAATTGGTATGTCGGGGTTTTTGGGGTCAGAGATTGTGAATTTAGTCAAAGATTATTGATTTTAGTTGAAATTTATGAATTGAAAATGACAACTGCAAGATGGCGGATGAGTTAATCTTTAGATGGTCTTCTAATTGTAGGACTAGATTCCTCAGAACAAAATGCATAGATTAAAACGTACTTAAGTACTAAAATGCACAAAATAAAATAAATAATAAAAAAACTTTTAGAGTCAAGCTTTTATTCAAATGCACTAAAAAGTTAAAGATAATTGCTTTGGATGTGTGGAGTATGTTATTCCGTGAGTTATAGATTCAAAAGCTTGTCGCTTTTGTATTCGAACTGCGCGACAAGGTTTTGAATCTATAACTCACGGAATAACCTACGTCACACATCCTAAGCAATTATTTTTTACTTTTTGGTTTTTTTATTGATTATTTTATTCAGTTTTTCTGTAACATGTACACAAAAACAAAAAAATCAAAAATCGCTCCAAATTACCATTAATGAGAATTAATCATTTTGTTTAATCCTTGTATGCTCCCTTCATTTGAGGTTAATTTTCTCATGTTAATCAATATTTTTTCAGTGAACAGTCTCAAAAATATAATAATCATCGAAATATAATATCATTCCATATAGGACGATTACCTGTGATAATAAAACAGTAATTTTATAATGACCTCAGAATATTTTCTTTTAGAAATAAGTTCTTTTTATGCTTAACTATAGGTATTATAAATCTTTGATATGTTGGAAAATCAATTTTCTATCAAACTTATTATTTTGTGTGATATAATTCATCAATATGCTATCATTAGGTCAATAATACTTGATTCTAAGTGGTATAATATTGTCCAGTATGCTTTACTTTATGGTCCAGCCCAGACATTCAAAGAGAACTGCTCCTGGTGATGAGATTCTACGATTGCATGCGGATTTTCCTCTGCCCAAAAATGATTATTGTGAAAATTTCGGATCCTGTTTTTAGTTAAACTAGCTTCGTCCGTGAATAAAATTTCTCTGCGAAAAAAAGGATTTTTGGTAACTTTTTGGAGAAACCATTATTGGCAGAAATAAATTCAGTCGTAACGGAAAGTAGAGCCTGAACCCGTTGAATGTGGGATAGGGATATAATGAATAATCATGAAGAATCCTCCATACTAGAATATGGGCGATATTCGAATCATTAACTTGCCCGAATTGAATTTAAAACAGCTACCTCAATTGCTGTAGTTCTGGCAGTCCAATGTGCTCCTTTCAAGTGATGATTCGGCTCAAAACTTCCTGTTTCACATAACCTTCTGTGGGTGCTTGAAATCGTTCGAGCATCAGGAACCATTCTATTTGGGAAGCGCTCTTGATACAATCACCTGGCTCATATGCGTTCCCGTCAGCAAGCCCATACAAGTAATGCATGTCTGCTAATTCGGTATTTGTGAAATTTACCATGTTTTTTCTAATGAACAAGTTTCTATAACGTAAATAATATCACATATCTATCTAAAGAAGTGTCAAAATTATTTATGTTGAAAACAACGAAATGTGTTCTTAGCATACTGGATGTTTCTAGCCCACAAGATAATCCTACTACTCTTCAACGGCTGATTTCGCATAGGGACAAGCGAATGAATGCATTTTATTTTCTAACTCGAAAACTGTTTGCCGGAAGGAAGAAAGGCGGGAGACCATTTTCATGAGAAGATAGAGGACAATTACAAAACTGATATTTATTTGGAAAAAAGACAGTGGTTTATCATTATTTTGATCAAAAATATGGCAGAGCATGTTAACAGGGACGCCACTGATGAAAATTGAGAAATCCTTTATCATGCAGAATTTTTATTTTAATGCGCACTTTGCATGTACCAAAATTGAAAAAAAAGCCAAAGCGGTTTCAGATATATTGGGAAAGAACTGTGTTTTTTGTTAAATTTCAACATCCTATATCTCAGAAATAAAGCGGTTGTTTACCTTTATATATATAATTCTTCTGTACGTGTGTTGTCACTGCACTGCACTGCCGCAGGAAACGGTACTGTTTTTGTTGCATATCAATGATATTTTTAATATTGCAGATTTTAAGGGTAAAATAATATCATTCGCTGATGACACAGCAATTATATTTATCGGAAATACTTGGGACGAAGTACAAACTCTGTCTGAAACAGGTATCAGGACGATTTTTGACTGGCTAAGTGATAACTTACTGAGTGTCAACGTTGAAAAAACGAAATATATCGCATTCTCGCCAACAAGCAGAGACCAACCGATAGCTAATGTCACACACATCATCATGTGAAACCAATATGCAAACCATCATGTGAAACCAATATGCATTGTGGCTGCTCTTTCATAAACAAAACAAACACAATGAAATACTTGGGTGTACTTGTGGATCAATGCCTTAGATGGAAATATCATATTGATTGTACTGTTGTCAGATTACGTAAACTCATCTACAAATTCTACCAGCTCAGAAATATAGTGAGTAGGGGATTAATGCTGAAAGTTTATGATGCTTTGGCTGAGTCCATAATGCGTTATTGTATTATAGTGTGGGGTGGAACATTCAAGTCCTCTATAAAGAACCTAGAAGTAATCCAAAATACTCTGTTGAAAATTATGTTGGGGAAAAACAGGCGACATTCTACACAATTGCTCTACAATGAAAGTGGGTTGTTAAGTGTAAGAAAACTGTACGTATTCAACTCTATATTATGGACTGTCAGCTCTCCAAGTACAACTATTCAGCATCCCTATAATACTCGGATATGTAAAGATCTGACTTTACATGTGCCAAGATGTAGACTCACCCAAAACCATAAATTTGTATCATATTTAGGACCCAAACTATATAATGCATTACCTTTACAATTAAAACAAATTCACAGTAAATTTAAACTGAAAAGAGAATTGAAGACATTCATAAAAAATAATTATAAAAGGTTTGAAAATATACTCGATAGATAATCCATATAAGGTATGGGCTGGAACTTATTATAAACCACTGCTACATGCGTTGTCCGTATCTACATTTCTTTCTATCTATCTTTCTCTTTCTATCTTCCTCTCTATTTTCATCCTTATACTCTTCTCTCCCTTCTTTAAGGATCTAAGTTAAATATAAATATTTTTTATCTGTTCTGTTGTGTCTATTTGGTTGCTCGCTACAATACAAGCTTGCTTAGGTAGCGTCAATCGCATTAGACTCAACAGAAATACACCTAATTTGTACCTCGTTGCTGAGGTCGACCTGTAAACTTTTTTTGTTTATCTGAATGAATAAATTACTTACTTACTTACTTACTTACTTACTTACTCCCCCTTAACGGCTGGACCGATTTGAATGAATTTTTGTGTATGCGTTTGGGTGGCGCCCTGGATGGTTTAGATTCACAAATCATCCCCCTAAATGATGAGGGTGGTCCACCCCTTAATTTTTATTTTGTTGACAAAATTCTTTGTTTTTATTTTTTTATGATACAGCATTCAAAAATACATACAACCCTGAAATTTCACCCTTCTACGATCGACCCCTATTTTTTTGGCAAGATTTTTATTTTTATTTTGTCATATTACTCTTAATTCACCCTTCCACGATCAACCCCTATTTTTATTTTTTTTAGGAAAACGGGATAACGGGATAACGGGAATAACGGGATATCGAAAAAACGGTAAAACGGGATAACGGGATGACAGGATAAGGGAATAACGAGAAAACGGAAAAACAGGATAAATGAAAAACGGGATAACAGGAAAATGGGATAACGGGATAACGTGATAACGGGAATAACGGAATAACGAAAAAACGGGATAACGGGATGACAGGATGAGGGGTAACAGGAAAATGGGATAATGGGAAAATTTTCAGGAAAAACATTTTAGGGAACATAGAAATTTGGACAGGACAACGTCTGTCGGGTCCGCTAGTGCTAATATAATAAGAAAACTGTCTTGGCCGTGAATTGTAATTTTATTTTAAATATAAAACTGTAGAACAGTTGACTATGATCCCAATATCAGACGTTGACATTCCATTGTCAATTATAGCTTCTGCAAATCGTGAAAAGTATTTATTCTAGAAAATAACACTGATCTATTGGATGGTAAATTCTAAAATCCGATCAAAACTTTCCTGCTGAATACATAATTGCACATAAAAGAGTTATTGAAGTGCACATTAGCGTCCCTCCAAGGAGTTTAGCTTTTAATAACGATTAAAAGTTCCAAGGAACTTGATAAATTGTTTCTGCGAGCAAGCGGCTAATGCCCAGGGATCAGCTTCACGATGCAGTTTGAATTTGAAGTTTGAAAAGTGTGCCATCCGTCTAGAGAATGGAGTGAGAATGGGGTTTCATTTGTGTACTATCTGGGAAAATATATCGAATTTGGGAAGACTGATGAATGTGAATGATTTGGTGGGATCAATTTTCAACTTGGTATCATAGGGAATTACTCAACAAAAATTGTGAATTTTTATAGAGAAGTGTTGGAAGCGATTCAAATCAATACATCCCATTCAATTCAACGATGTTTGAGGAAATTATTTATTTCAACTGAACGAAAATATATCTTTGTCACAAGCTTTCCTCTACTCCTATATCAGTAAACATTATTTTACGTACAGTTACCTCTATAAGTAAATCCATTCTTACGCACAACTGTGCGTAAAGAATAAAAACGCCCAACTGTGCGTTATGATGCCTAGTATAACAATCGAGTTAGGCTTGAACCACTCAAATCGTGACATTTCTCTGTCTTGCGTTTTGAATATTTGACAGTGACATTGTCATTATTTGAGATTTGAAGTTCAGTACGATACTTTATGAATCATTAACCGATCTTCAATTTATTAGTATTCTTTGTATGTCTAAAAATACGATCAACTCCGATATTGAAGTGAGTGCAACGGCACCAGAAATTGTTCTTCGGGATGCTTCTGCTGTAGAGAATATTCTGCCGCAAAAATAAAAGGATAGATAGGTATGAAAAGGCTCATCAAAAGTTTATGGAATGGAGTATGGATAACCATGTGAGTACATATAGTTTTCCCGGTAAATATTTAGTTACATCACTCACGCACTCCGAATATGGGGAAAACACTTTTCTTACGTGTTTTTGCCTCCTGAACACGAATCCGGAAGAAAAATGCGGCGGTCTCATACCGTTTCAGAGTTATATAGGTTTTTCAACTGAAACTAACCTCAAATTCAAGCACCGTTTTCTCGCACAAAAATCACTCAAAATGCCTCCTTCTTATTACCAGCATAAGCAATACACCCTTAATCACTTATTTTCGGCACAAATTTGCACAAAATATCGACGTTTTTATCGAAAAAATCATATTTCTGACACCGTTGCATACGAACGATTTTCATTCATTTGACAGGAGAAGTTTAGTAACTCTGCCTGATTTTTTCATGTTGGCAATAAGTGAAACACCGCCAACTTTTCGAATTCAAATGTGAGCAAAAGTTTCTCCTTCATTTATGTATGAAATTGTTGATAGGCACCATTTTGCATAAAAATATGGATTTAAAAAATCGACTAAAAAAAGCATATGAAGCAGATTATAAACCAAGTGAGATATTTGAGAATGAAAATATATTATTTTTTTAATAACTAAATGTAATTTTTCCAGATGATTTTTCATGGTTAATCCAAGATATTATTGGTAATGTGGAACTGTGGCCTGATTTTATTTTATCCACTTTGAATTCACCAACCTTCAAGTATGTCGAAAGAGTTAGAATATGCTTTTTTTCTATTTAAATGGCATACGAGATCATATGTATCTCTATATATTTTTAGTTAGAGTCAAAGGTATGGCGATTATGGATCCATATTTCCATACTATAAGAGATTTATACCGATATTGGAATCATGATGAAAGTGGAAGTGAAACAAGAACACGTTATTTTAGTAAATGCCTTATTCATGGAATATATGAAGATTTAAACGAAATGCCAAGAAATAGAAACCAACAAAATTAATGATTCATATTTGTATTTTTTAATATATTATTTCTGTTACAAATATATTGCTCTGATACAAAACAAACATGTTTTTTTATGAACTGGGAATATTTATGGAAACAATTCAAAATGCACAGGAAAACACAATTTTAATTATTGACATATCGATGACTTCTCTAGTGGTACATATTCTTCGTGGTGGAGAGAAATTGCTCAATCCGTTGACCAGGTCTATTGTTTCGTTTGAAAATATACTCCGAAAGATAGCCCAAAAGTGTTCCTTCTTGCGGCCATATTTCGATATTGTCTCTAACATCTCTCCACATCCTCTCAACGGATTGAGTATTGGCACCTAAAAATAAAATTCAAATAATATAATTTACTCATTTAATATAGAAATACTAACCAGAATCGGGATCGACAAAATTATAAGTATGATTAACTGTCAGATGCTGGAAGCCTTCGTCCCCTAAGCTGTTGTAGGCTCTCCAGCAATCTGACATAATCGTCGTCCCTAGCTCTATCCACTTTTTGATGAGATCGACGAGGGTCCGAGCAGTTCTATTCGGTACAGGCTCCAAAAATATTCTTCGAGACCCTCGTTCGATCCCACCAAAAACCCATTGGCCTTCAACTACCCTCCCGCGGTTGTATTTTCTCTTACCAAACTTGGCTTCATCAATCTCCACAATCTTCCCAATTCCACCAAGTTTGGTTTGATTGTTTTCGACCCAATTCATGCAAACCTATAAATATATTTATAAGAAGATATATAGTGGTTAATTTTCAATATATAATACATACCTCTCTACAATAATTAATCCAGTCAATAATTGTAGGTAATGTCAAATGCAGTTCCCTTTGCATGAATTGGACCCGCGGGTGGGGTAGCATAAGAAAATACCCAATGAATAGAGCCATCTTCTGAATGCCAATCCTCCCCACGAAGAATGTACCACATTTTGCTGATTTCGTGAATGTGCATCGCAATCTGATGTCCTTCTTTTTTGCCCTTTTCAGAACGGTTGTTCTGTTACACCGATATGTCAATAATTCTCTATTCAAGTTGCATTCTCCTGTGCATTTCGGACACTGAATCGTTTCCATAAATATTCCCAGTCTAATCAGAAATGCAACTAAGGCATTTCTGTTATGTACCAGAGCAGTATATTCGGTCAATTTCATGATTATCAGATAATCTATATTTGTTTACAATCAAATGTAAAAATTGTTGAAATGGTTAGAAAAAACAATTGCACACATAGATGAAGGAGAAACTTTTGCTCACATTTGAATTCGAAAAGTTGGCGGTGTTTCACTTATTGCCAACATGAAAAAATCAGGCAGAGTTACTAAACTTCTCCTGTCAAATGAATGAAAATCGTTCGTATGCAACGGTGTCAGAAATATGATTTTTTCGATAAAAACGTCGATATTTTGTGCAAATTTGTGCCGAAAATAAGTGATTAAGGGTGTATTGCTTATGCTGGTAATAAGAAGGAGGCATTTTGAGTGATTTTTGTGCGAGAAAACGGTGCTTGAATTTGAGGTTAGTTTCAGTTGAAAAACCTATATAACTCTGAAACGGTATGAGACCGCCGCATTTTTCTTCCGGATTCGTGTTCAGGAGGCAAAAACACGTGAGAAAAGTGTTTTCCCCATATTCGGAGTGCGTGAGTGATGTAACTAAATATTTACCGTTTTCCCAATATCTATTGCAGAAGCATAAAAAAGTCTTGCAGCGAAATCCTGTGAGCAGCAGTGGCGGAGATAACTAATTTTATTTAGGTATTTTGAGATTTTGAAAATACTTCATAAATAATGAAAATACATTGAGAAAGAAAAATAATTTCTTTCATTGTTTGATGTAGGTTATTATTATATCCTAAAACGTATGTCGATCGGCACACACCAAGACCACAGACGCTACTGGTTTTTATTCTTTCACAAATATAACGCGTGATTTATGACCTACCATCGTATAGACACACCCCCAAGCATTGATGTCCCGACTTGATTGGCCCAGACGAATCGGTGACAGCAATCACTCAAGTCCATGTTGACTATCGGCTCTTTTGATTTTCCCTTTGCAGACGGAGAATGTTTCCGAGTAGTACACATATTTTTCGTTCCGTTTCTCCGCATATACGCTCGTGTTAGCAAAGTGAGTTTTTATTTGCTCCCTATAGAAACAGCTTCTGCAATTGATATTGGATGGACTATACTCCAAAAATGTTTTGCCCGCCTATTTTAATAATTTAACCAAAACATTTGAACCCTCCTCGCTCTGGGCAATATACTCGATGTTACAAACTAGGTTAAATATAAGGCACGATATTGATATTGAAAATTATAAAAAATCAAAAATGTATCTGAAGACCCAGTCCGACGGCTACAAGGAAAAAAAATAAAAAATTCTTACGGCAGAAGAAATTAAAAAAAATTGCAAGAAGCTCCGGATCGGGTCAGGAGGACTACCATTTTGGTCGACGCAGGGAGTGATTTAATGGCGCTGAAACGACTCGGTGGGTGAAAGTCTTCTACCGTAGCAGTAGGATACGTAGATGAATCCACTGAAACAAAACAGCAATTTCCGAAAGAATATTGCAATCCATCAACAATAATTTACCATCCACGTCGACAATAAATAATGATATTGAGATTTCGTCAAATATTTTAACAATGAATAATTTATCGGAAAAATCAAATGCTCCCATTGTAATAAAAAACTTAAAAAAATTCACGAATAACTTCAATACCACTGATAATAATATTTAATAATTCCTAATTATTTAGTAACATACAAATTTAGTTTCTTAAATTCATCATTCATATACTACATAGTATAAATTTATATTTTCTTAGATTTATTTCGTTGTTGAAAATTCAATCATGAACTACATTAGTTACCTTCGTTTTTTTATTACTCAAGGCTTGAACAAAAGTCGTAGAAAAAGTAAAGTACGTATTGCGTGTTGTAAAGCAACTATGCGGAATATGCTTTGTACAACACTTGATACGTAATATACTATTATTCAACTTGCTTCGTTCGTATGTCATTCTTTCCGATTGAGCTGAAATTTGGCAGGTGAAAAAAACAAAATGGCGGCTCCAAGATGGTGGACGAGTTTTGTGATTATGGTACGATTCGATTAAGAATTGGTTTTAGGTGTGTTAAGGGACAGAGATTGTGAATTTTTTGTCGAAATTCAAAAATGCGAGATGGCTGCTCCAACATGGCGGAGGAGTTTTGTGATTATGGTCCGATTCTATTACAAATTTTTATGTAGAGGTTTTCGGAACAGAATTCATGAAATTAAAATGGCGGCTCATGGAACTTTTGTCATAAAAAAACAAATTGGCGTTCCAAGATGGCGGACGAGATTTAGGTTTATGGTCCGATTCGATTCAAAATTGGTATGTGGGTGTTTGCAGGGTCGAAGATTATGAATTTTCCTTCAAAATTTATGAAATCAAAATGGCGGCTCCAAGATGGCAGATGATCTGTGTTTATGTTCCGATTCTATTCAAAATTGGTATGTGGGGGTTTTCGGGGTTGGAAATTATGATTTATTTTATCAAAATTCAAAAATTCAAGATGGCGGACGAGTTTTCTGATTATGGCCAAGTCGATTCAAAAATTGGTATATGAATTCAGTTGAAGATTACTCATTTTCAGTTAAAATTCATAAATTGAGAATGGCAACTCCAAGATGACGGATGAGTTAATCTTCAGATGGTCTTCTCATTGGAGGACCTAGATTGCTCAGAACTTATAGGAAAAAGGCCTCATAATAACGATGCTTCAACAAAAATGCATAGATATAGGCATATTTAAGTACTAAAAAGCACAAAATGAAATAATTATTGAAAAATATTTTTAAAGACAAGCTATTATTGAAATGCACTTAAAAGTACAAGATAATTTGGATGTGCCACGTAGGTTATCCCGTGAGTTATAGATTCAAAAGCTTGTCGCTTTTGTATACGAACTGCAAATTTGCGCAACAAGCTTTTGAAGCTATAACTCACGGATTAACCTATGTCACACATCCAAAGCAATCATTTTTGACTGTTTAGTGCCTTTGAATGAAAGCTTCTTTTCAAAAAAGTTTTTTATTAATTGTTTTTTTGTCTGGAGATTGTGTCAGTCTCTGGAAGGAGTATAAACAAAGGAGGTATAAAAATAGGGGTTCTCTCTAATTATATTCCCAATGCTTTTAATCGAATTGAAATAACTGTGTGTGGGCGGTTATTATTTTCATAAAGTGTCGAGTATAGTTATGCTACTCCTCTAAACTATGCTGGTCTTCAGCTTATAGAAAAACAAGTCAATGAATGATCAATTTCATGGAAAAATAAGGTGGCGCTTAACTTACACGAACTCAGCTAATTTTCGGCTCGATGAAACGCGCGATAAGCCCGCAATGAAAACAATATGTTATTCACTTTTCGATTATCATTGGATATGAACCCCGATCAATCAAATTACGGGAGGTTGATGACTGCGATAAATGGAAAAATCAATCGATCCATCTTGTTCCTGCCAGAACAATATAAACAACACGAAAAACACAAAAACAATCAAGTTCCATTTCAACGTGATGTGAAAATGAGTGCTAACACATGAACTTCATTCGTGCAGACAATATCTCAAAGGACGATAATGAGATGGATTTCGAAGCGATGATAAATTTTTATAGTTGAATTCCTTTTGAAAAAATCCAACCTTTAGCGATCAAAAATGGGATCTGCCAGATATAAGAGGGTTTCTAGGATCGATAGAATTTGTTAAAATTTGTATCTGTTACACCTAGGGTATATTAGAATAACTCTACGCGACCACGATAGCAATTGCATCAGTTGATACAGAGTATAATCGAAACTTTTTATTTCTTGTCATGTAATAAGCGATTTTAATATCATAATTTGTGATGCGATTATCAAGATCATAATGCAAAATTGACATCCATGAAGAAATACCTTCGTGCCACCGTATTGGAAAATTCAATCCACCTCCATTTAGGGGTAGTTTTTACTTGTGACTTTTCTAGTAATTCTGCTGACCGGCGATTTCCAGCTGAGATATTCCATTGGAACGCTGAAATGTAGATTGCACTAAACATATTTTTTGTGTCACCATAAAAATTCGAATTTTCCCTCATGAGGGGTAGTTCATACCTGCGATGTGTCAAAAATCTTTGTTGACCAAGGGTTCCCGGTGAATATATTTTATTGAAACGGTAGAAAGTGATTGCATTAAACATTGTATCCAATACTTACTTCAGAAATGTGTAATTTTTTATGACTTTTAAATGTCAAAAAAGGCTATTTTTGAAGAGAGTGCCTCAAAAAATCTGCACGGCGTGCAAAAAATACAGGTAATACACAATACCCATCATTTTCATTCCAATCGTTTTTTATTGACTATATCACAATCATATTCCATCCATACAAATTTTTTACTAGATTGATATTAATAGTACAATTGCTGCTATTCTGTATATCAATTCCAAACGATGATTTGGTAATACTTGATCAAATGGCATTTCATGAATGATATTACAAGTATTATTGTTCTCGACTTCGACATTTCCAGTTTTCCTATGATATTACCACTAAATAGTTATTTTCCCACGACCACATAGGAAAGTAACACATATCGCACTTTCTACTCCCATGGAAAGTGACTTTTATTCTCACGCGTGCAGAACGTACTTTCCGCACTAGTGCGGAAAGTAACTTTCCGCACTGCTGTCAATAAGCCGTCAAACCCGTGAATCCTGTAAGATTTACAGATGTTATTATTAATTGCTCTTCCTTATTGATATTATTCACATAAAAACTGGACTTAAAACCAATTATTTGTAGAAAATAAAGAAAAGAAGAAAAAAAAATTTTGACGCCGAGAATCGAACCCACAACCTTGCGGTCATCTAGCGTATACTTTTCCATCTGAGCTTATTCAGATTTGAATTGACGTTATCAGAGATATGTATATCTCGTAAGTCAGCCATATTAGAAAACATAAATTTAAAACCCTCAACTTCTTCGATGAGCACAATAATTACAAGCAGCACCCGAGAAAATATTGAAACGAATCTTTCGCATACACCGTAACAATTTGCAAATTGTAACAATAACCAATTTACTTTTAATTTTTATGGTTCCAAATAATTCAATTTGGTCCCCAGTTGTATCTAATAAGTACTTAATTATTGTAATTTTTCCAAATAAACGTTAATTATCGTTATTTCTTTACATACATAGACTATCACATATAAAACGTAAGATCAGTCAGGCAACTCAATATACACTTCACTAATATTTTGATATTGTTTAATGAAATAGGTGGTCGTAGGAAAAGTAGCGTACACTACTCGCGCGAAAGTGATTTTTCACACTCGTGTGATTGCCGTACTCGGCTTATGCCTCGTGCCACAATGTTTCCCACTCGTGTGATAAATGTCACTTTCCGTACTAGTTATGTAATATACTATTTCCTAACCAGTGCAAAAAGTGATACTTTCCCGTACGCGACTGCAGTTGACCCGAACGACGCGGAGCGGAGTTCGAGCAAGCAGTCAAGGGCGGGAAAGACACTTCACGCATGAGTTGGGAACATTTTTTTTCAAATATACAGGATGTTATTTAGTTTCCAATTGTACCTAGCATTTTCATAAAAAAATTAATAACTCGAGAACGGTTATAGTTAGGTACATAGTACCTCATATGAAATCATATTATTTTTTTCTGACCCATTCAAAAGTGTAACAAAATACAGGGTGTTTCATTCAAAAAACATAACTTTTGCAGCCTCAATCAATAAACATATGATGAAATGGAGAAATTCCCGAAAAAACTAGTGGTTTGGTTTACAGGGACCGTATCGTACGGGGTGCCCCACCCTGTATATATTTTATTTCAACTTTAAATGCAAATCTACTGATTATTATGAATATCAATGTTAAAAACACAATTTGTTGTATTCTGTAAATGAGTTAGAATAGCCGGTCCAGCGGAGTTAGTTGGTGGTAACTGGCTGTTCAGAGTAACACTCGTAGATTGCAAAGTGCATGATGATGACGACGATTGAATTGAAAATAAAAACATGAATTAAATATTACTAAGGAAAACACTGGATAATAATTCATTTACTTTTGTCATGTGTGTCATGGATAATAATTCTTTCACTTTCGTAGGTTTTCAAAGTGCATTCCTCCTTGTTCAACACATATTTCAGATGGTTCAATTGTTTCTCTCAACACATTTCGTAACATTTGAAGCGTTATACTTCTAAATGCCCGTAGAATTATTTCTCCTAAGATTTGAAAAATATCTGGCGCTGTTGCATGGTAAACCTTTTCTTCATCATATCCCCAAATAAAGAAATCGAGCACAGTGAGATCTGGTGAACGGGGAGGCCACCGTACTAGACCATTGGTTGCAATAACTCGATTATTTGAATGCTCTATGAAGTAATTGAGAACTTCTCTGGTATTATGAGGGGTGATTGATTTCGTTGAGAGTGAATTCGCCGTAAAACTGCTGAAGGTATATTATTAAGATGATCCTCGATTTCATTTTGAAGAAAACCCGTATCTTACCTCTGTTAACTGACCCTGAAACAATATTGGCCTAATTATTCTGTTTCCAACGATACCAGCCAAGACATTGACGCCAAATCTTCATGAAAATCTCAATGTATGTTGATTTTGTTGGGCCCCTCACCAGTATTTTGCTTAGTAAACATACCATTATTCGCTCGGAAAATAGAATTAAATTTGGGTCAACTCTATGATTTCGAAGCAGCCAATCACAAAACAGTACCCGTCTATCGCCATCGTCAGCATACAAATGTTGATGTAACTGATATTCAAATGCTGGATATCCGTGCTTTTTAAGTATTTTTCTTGCTGATTCGTGACTTATCTGAATTTCTTGACTAATTTCTCTTAAAGAAACCGTTTTATCAACCTCAACCATAGTAAGAACGGTTATCTCAGTTTTTCATTCATAGTAAACCTCTGTTCCGCCTCTTGATTTCCTTCTTGCCTAAAACAATTCTCAACATACGGAAAATACTGATGGGCTGGATGTTGTCGATTGGGATATCTCTGAGAATACAACTCAGCAGCATTCCTTGAATTTCTATGACATTCTCCAAATATTAATAACATATCCACTTTTCCATTTTGGATATACATTATTTTGAGGAAAAATTGAACTGAAATTAAACGGAAATCAAGAAACTTATAGTGTCTGCTCATAAAGCCTATGTCACTGTCATTACCAGAGTGAGTGTTTTGTTTTCCAAAGAAGACATGATGAAAGGGACTGCAAAATATTATGCAATATGGCTATTCATGGCACACTTGACAAAAGTGAATAAATAATTATTCAGTATTTCCCTCAGTAATATTTAATTTTTCAATTCAATCGCAAATAAATTGGTATCGATGAATTCGTCAAAAAATCCTTTTTTCGTGAAGTGCTTGTCAAAAAATGGTCGCCATTTGAAAAATAATAGTTGGACACGAAAATGTAATTTTGCCAACTTGTTTTATTCCTATCCATCATACTAGTCACTAAAACTTTGCGATTGGAATTTTCTAACATCACCTGAGGTCCTTAGATTTGTTCACGTCCGATCATGGCCACCTATATGCAATATTGAAAGTGACTCTAAAAAAATGAAGTAGGATATCCTTTGTGGGTCACCTAATTTATTTGCATTGAGTCTCTTTATGCATACGCATATATATGTGTAGGTATATGTATATTTGTTTGTGTATATATATTTGCTATGTTTGTGAATGTGTTTGTGAATAAATGTTTTTATTATATTCGAATCGTATTCATACCATTCACTCGAAAAGGGACTTGAATATATTACGAACTCCTAGGCCCATCATGAAAATCCATATTTGTTGTCATGATTTGCCCAAAAACCATATTCCACTGGGACTACTGAAAAAAATACACGAATGAGATATATCTGAACATACCTTCTCTAGCATTCAATTAGGGAATGTTGACAGAACACACCGGATTCAAACAATTATTTTATCTTCATCTTGGAACAATAGAATTCTAATCATTCAGTTGAGAAATTATCCTGCGTTGTCTGACTCTCATATTCCTAGCCAAACTCAAACCAAAATATTGATTTCATTCCTATCTGCTGTTAACCTTTCGGATCAATTCCATCAGAGTTGCTCATATCAATTTCCTCTATCAAATGAATCCCTATGTAATAATTTTCCGCCAGATGTGCGATCCATCTATGAAATCAATATAGCAAATGAACAATTTATATGATTCCATAAAGCCACATCGGATGAAATGATTCACTCACTTTCATTCAGAAGTTTGCTCGGATGTTATTTCAGAGTTGTCATGAGTTTGAATTATTTAATACCTGTAGTTCGGAATTCAGGTTTCTAGGAGGATACAAGCTCGCAAATCTTCATAGAGTTCATAACTAATGTGATGCATTTCCGGATCTCCCACGAGAATTTGAAATGAATTATTTTGACTAGTACAATCCTTTTATTATGAAGTTCGTTAGAATGTTATTTCAGAGTTGTCACAAGTTTGGGATGTTTAATCCCTATAGTTTCGCACTCGTATTTCTATCGCATGCTCCAGTCTAATCAACAAGTTCAAAAACGTATTAAATAGATATAAAGCTCCTAAAAATATGAGCGATAGCTCATTCGATTCGGAATGACGTCTAGAAAAATGTTTTTCAAGGGTTTATTAGCACGAAAAGAAGGTATTTCGTTTTTCGTTAATAATTTCTAAAATAATGATATTTAAGGAATTATGAAAAAAGATCCTGAAAGAGGGGGAAATTTTCAATTTCCTGAAACACTATCTCTATTATTTATAATTTTTTGTTAACGCTGAAAATAGGGCTCCGCGAGGACGTTACGGCATAGGCGCACCGTCTAAATAGTCGTTATATCACCTAAAATAATTTTTTTATAGTATTAAATAACAATTAAAAAATTTGAATAAATTATGGTGTGATCTAGACACTTGAACGAAAAAAACTTTGCAAAAAAAATTTTCATGTCGATTTTTCAAAAAGTTACACCATTGTTATTTAACTAATTTTTTTTCAATCTCTGTTTTTATAAATTACGACATAAAAGTTTAAATAATTGTTCTATAAAATTTTTGCTTCGTGGAGCTCTTCTCATTCAGGTACTTGATAAAGCAATGCACAAAAAATCATTAAAGTTTATTAGTTTGTTAATTATAATTTTTTTAAATTAAAAAAAAATTATCAAAAATTTTTTTTTTCGGTAATATCTTATCATTGCTGTTTTTGCATCTGATATAGGTATTAATTAACATGGAAAAAAAAATTCACGTCATTTGTTAAGAAATTGTATTTAAACAAACAAACTATTTTGGGATTTAAAAAAAAAATTCCACCATCTTATTGCATAGTTAAAATTATGATTTAAAAAAAAATTCCGAATAATTTTTTTTATTGTTTATAATCGTTTTTTTTTATATTTCAATTGTTTAAATAATTATTTAAAAAATTATTTTATGCTTAAAAATCATCATTGACGTTTTTCAATGAATTAACAGAGAAATAATTTTTTTTTATAAATAATTTCATTGTTTATTAACTTTGTTATGAATAAATAATATAAACAGTTATATTTTTTTTCGAAAACTCGAAAAATAACAAAAAAAAACTATGTATAACAAAGTTTTTCATTTATTTTTCATTGAAAATTTCCTCCTCTTTCAGGATCTTTTTTCATAATTCCATAAATATCATTATTTTAGAAATTTCAACGAAAAACGAAATACCTTTTTTTTAAATCTCATTTTGTTAATAACAATCGCAATTTTTCACGTGCTGATAAACCCTTGAAAAACATTTTTCTAGACGTCATTCCGAATCGAATGAGCAATCGCTCATATTTTTAGGAGCTTTATATCTATTTAACACGTTTTTGAACTTGTTGATTAGACTAGTAGTCCAGTCCAGTTGTAAGAAGTTATTTTTTTATTAACAGGTATTTCACTTTGTCTACTCAGAATAGTAATGATAACTGGGTTGTGCCAGATACAATTCGACCTGATTAGATCCATTGAGCCAATCCTCCCTCTGCTATAGCAGTCACTCGAGCTCCGAATACCTGGGGGATTTGGGGATTTTCAGGAGATCTTATTGTCTTACCTTCCTCACTAACATCTGGTATGTTCCCAGGTTCCTAATTTTTTTAAATTTGCAGCATCACATTCCACCAGAATGAGGTGGAATGTTTCTGGTTTCTTTTGGCAGAACCTACATGTTCTGCCTACCTCTAACTTCTTGGGGTGTTTTTTGAGTTTGCAGAAATCTCGACTTCAAATTTCTCTTGTTGAGGCTAATTAGTAGGGTGGTTTTTTACGACAATTTTTTTTTCTGTTTCCAACCGAAAATTTCGTCGGAAATGTCAAAAAAAATTGAGCACTTAATATGAACATTAAATACTTTCTCAGAAAGTGGAAAGTACTTCCATTTAAAATACACGTAAACTTTGTTTTTTTTCAAATACCTATAACTCAGCGGCATTTCAAGCCATCTCATCGTACTAAAGCGTGATTTACTCAGGATTACATGCTCTACCAAAGTGCCTATTGCAACGTGGCTGTGATCTGCACCTGTTAGATCTAATTATTTTGACGTTACTTCATAAATGACTGGATTTATGGAAAAAATGGTGATGACGAATTTTTAGGAAATTTAATTTTCCACAAAAAAAGTTTTCTACACCGAATTGCTAAGATTTATATTTCTCGAGATATAAAGCGTTAACATTGTCGTTATATGAAATTTCTGAGAATTATCGTATAAAACTTTTTATATTACGACAAAGTTAACGCTTTATATCTCGAGAAATATCAATCTTAGCATATTTTTTCCATAAATCCAGTAATTTACGAAGTACCGTAAAAAAATTAAGAAATTTCAACAAAAATCAGATTTGGTGACCCGTACAAACTCACAGGTGCAGATGCTATGTCGCAATAAGCACTTTTGTAGAGCATGTAAGCCTGAGTAAATCGCTTTGGTACGATAAGATAACATGAAATGCCGCTGAGAATAGATATTTGAAAAAAAAATGTTGATGTATAGTTTAAATGAGAAACCTTTCCACGCTCTGGGAAAGTACTTAATATTAATATTAAGAGGTCAAATTTTTACTTATAATCTCCCTGGAGCATGAATTATTGCCGGAAATTTCTTGAGTACTTGAATTTTTTGAAAATTATCACGAGTCGCGAAGCGACGAGCGTTAATTTTCTTTGAAAATTCATGTACGAGACAAATTTCCAGCAATTAATTCAAGCACGTGGGGGATTCGGTAAGAAAATTTCATACCAGAATTATATTTGAATAGAAAACATTAAGTAAATATTCATTTTGACTTTATTCACAAATAAATAGAAGGCTGTGTGTAATGGGAGTTTTGGGGGAGATTTTTTCTGATTTTCCCCGTTCCCTAGTAAAATAAAATATATAATATCGGATGAATTTTTATATGAAATTGATTGTTTTCATACAATTTCCTTATTGCGTTTCAGGGAAATGTCAATATTGATTAAAAATGAAAGTGGATGTTCGTATTGCGGAATATTTTTTTTTATTTTACCCGTGCCCTAGTAAAATAAAATTTATAATATCAGATACATTATTATATAAAAATAATTGATTACATATAATACAGCAAAAAATATATAAATATACCTATGCATATATACTCAAATATTTTTCATATTCTTTTAGGTTTAATTCTGAAAAAAATTAATAGTTTGTTTTTCAAATAATTCAGGAAATCGGGATATTTTATTCTTTATTCTTAATAGAATGTTGTTGGCGAATGTTGCCGGTTAAAAAAATATTTGGTGAAGTAAGCCATGGATTTGACATTCACTACTCCTGTCAATCAATATTTTATTTGTGGCATTATAAGTTTCTCATAACATTGTGTACAATCATAGGTTAGTGATGAAGTGATAATAAAATGATCTTTCAATCGTATGAATTGTGTTCCTTCTGCAAAGAATCACAGCACATTAAAATGTACCATAAAAATGTAAAATAGCTAACATACCTAGTGGAAAAATCTGGATTAAATCCTGAGCAAGAAAACTTATTAAAGAGATTGGCAACATTCTGCGTGATATTGTGCCTTCTTTTGGACACAAATCTAATACTCAAAGAAATAAACTGGTGTCTCAGTATTATTTTTATTTTATGAAACACAGGCATATTGTTAAAAAAAAACCGGTTCTGTGTTTTATTCACCACTTAGGATAGAGGAGGTAGAAGTGGAATTTTTGGAGAATTTAAAATCAATTAATGATATTATAGAATGTACACCTTAATGAATTGTTATAATATTTCCAACTTATAAAGTAAGTAAATGAAAAATATTGTCAATATTATTTCAATATTATTTTTGTCTAATTATATGGTGGATGTCATGTGCCGGGAAATTTCCACTTCTACATGCTAATGTAGATGACAAATTTTCAGAAAATTTGCTGGTTACCATAGTAACATTGTCGAAATTGAGCATCTGATTGGTTGAAAATGACTGGTATAAAATTTTCAAGGAAGTTTTTTCAAGACATTTCCAACAAAATTTTCGGTTGGGAACAAAAAAACAAAAAGAAATCCGTAAAAAAAAGGAGAGCTCTCTAGCCTGCCGCGTGGCTGGGAGTCTTTGCTATTTAATTTTTCTCAATACGTATCCTCTTCGTTGAATTTTTTCCTAGAAATACGAGTTTGTTATGACTTGTTTCGTGCCAGTACATTCGCTTTTCCTTTCCCTCCTACTCCGACGTGCATTGGCTCCCAGAGGAGGATTGATTTGTTGTTTCTGACAAATTAATTAATTTTATGAAGGCATTTCCATCCGGTCTTTGAGTTAATAGCCCTTCGAGCTGCTTAGCTATCAGACAGACTTGCGATATCCTTGTTCCTGTAGTTTCTGTCGTGATTGAACTGAATACATTTTTCGATAGCGTGTATGAAAAAATGATTTTTCCATGAGTTCGGAATATTTTGTTTGAAGTCCATGGCCCTCTTCTCCAGTTCCTCAAGATTGGGACCCCTCTCTGTACCAAATTATGGTACTCTCCTTCAGGGTGTGGATGAATTCACTGCCCCACTTTTTTCTGTTGCTCAGCTCGACGAAAAAGTTTTTTCGAAGCTGAATTTTTTCTTGACGGTTATCTCTGTTCGTATATGAATAACAGTAGGAGATGAGTCCTAAGATGAGTGATTGGTCTCTCCAAGTCCGACCTCCACCAGACTGGGAAGAACTTCCAAGGCAGCTCTCACTACTGCGATGTGGAGGGGTGTGAAGTCCAGTAAGACTCCTAGTGCTGCTCTTAGAATTGACATCATCACTCCTGTGATATAAAAGCATGCGATTTTTCCAAGGTTCTATTGTTATGGCTAGCATGTACCTGGCATGCCACACTATTGCTCTCACGATAAACATTCTGCTTTCAATTGCGAATAAGACCAACTTGAAAGTATATTCTATCCATTAAAAAAATAATAAGCAAAATCGGACTACTGTGTAGAAAGTTATGCGTTTTTTCGTCGCTTCCGACATAAACAAAGATAGTAGCGTACATCATTGTAACAATATTGATCAATTGAAAATAGAGATATTGAGTTTGGGTCCTTCATTGAAAATACAATCGATGAAAACCCATAATTTCATGCATATTTATTTTGTTGTAATCGATTTTCCACGATATCTGTCAGAATTGTCAGAAGGAAAGGAGTTATTTCATGCTACCTACTCCTCAGAAATCATCAGAGAAGCAAGGAAAGTAATACCCCTAGGTGTAGCGAAAGAAGGTAATGATCAACGCTGATGACTCGATTGCCTAATTCCAGTAGCAGTCACGTGGGAGGAGATCATTTCATGCTGATGCTCTAGTCTCAAGGGTAGAAAACAAAATTTCAAATTGTCGCCATTTCGAAACTTTGTGTCATTTTCATTATTCTGTGTATGAAAACAAGACATTAAAAATAAAAAAAATTTAACGAATTATATACTACACAAAATTAAAAAGATTGCCCAAATTAACAATTTATCATCAGAGAAAAGTTACGAAGTAGTTTGGTGTTCTGTTTCACCAATTCCAAACCGATTCAATACCTGAAATAATATCAGTGGTCGCTATTATACTAGGATATAATATCGTTGGTCTTGTTTGGATATCACAGTGGGCGATTTTGCAAAAGTAAAGCTAAACTAATTACATGCGTAAAGCAATCATAGCAATGAAACATGCAACGAGCACAATGTGGACTGCATGTGAGCTTTATCTTCAGATGATTATACATAACCAATTACTTTTTTCGACATTGCCATGTTTTAATAAATACACGCAACATGAAAGCTGCCACAGTTATGATATTCTTTATGACTAACGCACACAGTGGAAACATTATCGAAACATTGATGTTACAAAACCGATATTTTGTATTCTCAAACAAATATAACGGTTTTAGTTATTATAGATCTATAAAAGATGAATATTTCGGGAATGGTCATTCATTAATGATCCAATCGATGAAAAACTGGAATTTTATTCAATACGCTGAAACAAACAAAATTAAGCTATATATATAAAACCATAATATTTGACTATTGTATCGGGGTTGGTCTATGCTGGCATCTGTCGGTGATTAAATATGATAACGAAATCTCGTATCTTCAAAATTACATGATTAGTCTAAGCTCTCGCACACCCGTGAATGGCATTTTATAACGAATTACACTGGTTGAAAATCTGAACAAAAAATAATAAAAAAAATTTTTGTTTTTTGTAAAGTTCGTCAAAATTTTGGGTGGTGCCGTCCACCTAATTTCAGGTGACCTACTCAGAAAACTTTGGCAATTGCCGATGCAATAAACATTAACTCGACATTTTAATAAGACATAATGTTGAACTGTGTGGTGAATGTCTACATTGCAGGTTGCCTGAGATAGATATTCAATTTCAAAGTGAAGAAAACATCTAACCTTGTTACATCCAAACTGGTGATAAAGTCAGAACTTGACTTCATACTCTGTTTTGAGGCACTTATCATAATTATCACAGTCACGGGTAAGAAACGTTGAAGGAGGGGAGAAGAGCAAATAACGGTCCCCATTCAAATATTCATGAAAAAAAAGTCCAATTATTTTATTTCGGTAAATTCCACACCACACATTTGTTTCGAATGCATACTGGTCCCGAGTTTTGATGGTAAAGTTTGGATAAGTATCACACCACCAACGGCAGTTTTAGCTAGAGACTGTTCCATTTGATGTAAATGTTGATTCATCCCAAAAAAGAATAGGTCTTGCTATAAATGGGTTATCTTCTAACATTCCTTGGATATTACAACATAATTCAAATCGTCTATCATGCTCTCCTGGTCTTGACGCATGAATTAATCGGGGCTTGTATGGGTGGAACTTATTCTTTTCAACCGACGAAACCAAAAAGGAGGAGGTTCTCTAGTTGACGCGTATATTTAATTTCTTTTATTTTTTTTTATGTATGATCACGCATAACTTTTTACTGAGACGTCCGATTCCGATAATTCCTCTCAGTGGATAGGGTGTACTTTGAAGTTGGTCCCATTTGAATTTAAAAGATGAAATCCGCCCCTACGGGTAGCAAAATGAAGCATATTGATCACTCACCCTCTGAATTCTGGTCCGTTAACCGATTCTATCAGCTATAACATTGTACTAGGATCTTCGATTTGGATGATTCTCCTTCTATTAGATGAGGTACACCTCATAGTTGATCATATTTGGATTTCGAATGGAATTATCCACCCTTACGGGTAGAAAAAGAGGGGATAATTGACTTTCGACTTGTGCACATTGGCACACATATGTAGTTGACAATGACAGATCGCTAGTGTCATTATCACAATCAATATATTCTATGAGAGGATGGAATGATTTACAAAGTAATGGAATAAACTAACCAGAACAAAAAAATATTAATTAAAAAATGAAAAATAATTTATAGTTGAAGTAAGGTGAGTAAGTAAGTATTTTGGAAGTAATCGAAAAACAAGCAGTTAGTAATTAGTAGATTTCAGCCACAAAAATTGAAAAATGAAAACTTTTTAACAAAAAATTAAACCGACGAAATACGGTACTGAAAAGTAAAAAATAAAATAAACCTTCTTAGTATCAATAACTAAGCTCCCAAACTAATGTAAGTAACTAATTTTGAGTCGGCGCCAAACAAACAATCAACGAAGATCATTAAATTACTACAAAAAAATTATCAGAATGTCACCGCCCAACTCGATCCCATCATTTTACGCCTTACCTAATTCATTTGCTTGTTTGGTTGGCGCCGACTCAAAATTAGTTATTTACATCAGTTTAGGAGCTTAGTTATTGAGACTAAGAAGGATCATTTTATTTTTTACTTTTCATTTCCGTATTTCATCGGTTTAATTTTTTGTTAAAATTTTTTTTTAATTTTAAATTTTTTAAAAACTTTGAAACCGTATATTTGTTGATAGGATTTTGCATTGAAGCTGCACTTTCTCGCAAGGATATTTTAGGATGTTCGATTGCTGAAATCATTACTTCAAATTCCATGTCATCATTGGCAATCCTTTGTTGGCGTTTAAGATTTTTCTCTAGGTGTCGGTTATTAAAAATTTCTGCAGCTTCACGATAAGTTTCATAATTCTTACCCACAATTAACACAATTTCAATTATATCTTCAGTACTTGATGTTGCTGGCATTTCTATCAAATTTTATAATACTTTCTATCAAATTTCGCTAAATACAACTGATGTTTTGAATGTCACTGTCAAACATTTTACTGTCCGACATTTCTTGTCAGAGCATCCTAGATAACATGTACAATAATTACAGTAAAATTTTCGTTGTTATTATAGAGATATTTCGAGAAATGAAAAAAAAAATACTATAAATTAATGCAACTTTATACATTGTGAAATATAAAGTTACTTTACTCTTGAGTAAAATTCATATTTTTTGTCATACCTCGTATAAGATTGATAGAATTCGAGATCTGATGGTTGCATCTTGACCATGCAGAACTTTTTATGAAGAATAACTTTTTTTCGTAAAATTAATAATAAAATAGTTTTCCATATGTAGCCACCTTAAGCAGACTCAATGTATTTATTCATTCCAGTATTCTGTTGATAGGTCTGTTTCACAATACCTTGATTGATGATGAAGATGAGGGTGTCATTTGAGCCCAGAATCACTCAGTTAGGTTATTCAGGTGATTATAAGGAACGTGAACGATATTTTTATATAGTTTGATAAAAACTTCTACTACCAGACTATGGATATTCCTTTGGAAATTTTCGTCGACGTTGTTAGTCGAAAAATGTCAAATTGAGTTCGGTTATGTGACGTGAGAAGTATCAGACGAAATTGAATTCCGTTGGACAAGAGGTTGATCAAATCATAATCGAGAAAAAGCTCTGGTCAGCTATAAGGTATAAAGATATCTCTCGAACGTTTTATCAAAAGAATCTCATACATATTTTTTTAAATGGTTTTTTGGGTTGGTAGTTTTGCGCAACCTGAACATGAATGAACTGATAAACGATGAGAGATAAACGTATCAGTTTCGCTCAACGCGTAACCATATCTACTGTTATGGAAAAATTATTCAATTTGTCAGATAGAATATCGTTTCTTGGATCAGGATGAAGAAAGTCTTTCAATGCTAAACGTATACATTTCTAGTGATTATTCGTTGACGTATAACAACTGAAATATGCCAAAGATATTAGAGGAGACATATTTGCTACCTCAATACATAGGGTTATGTTGATATACGATCATTATCATCTGCTACTCCTCACTTCTTATCTCAGTAGAGACCATATGCAGTCCAAACTTTCCATTGAATGCAGATCATTTTCAAAATGAAATAAAAAAGATTCAGGAAATAGCAATAATCAATTGATATAAACCAGACATTATTGATAATCTCTTGAGTAAGAAGCCTTTCGCACTTTCAGTGAATGAAACTACGACTCTGAAAAAAATGACGGAAAGCAAAAGATGAGAATCCCTTGTCCTTCAGACCTCACGAGAGGCCCCAACACTATACTCCGAGATGTAAATCTCCAAGCAGTTTATAGCAATAGAAAAAACTTGCAAACGTTATTAGGAAAGGCAAAATTGACATGCTAGATGAGTCGGGAATTTATGAAATTTGCGGTCAACGTTGTGACAAAGTCTATAACGGCCAGACAGAACTTTCAATTTCTTAAAGTTTCCACGAACATGTGGAAGCGAAAATAAGTAAAGTGTAGCGGACCATGAGATCGAATCTGGTACCAAAATTAAGATTCATAATTTGAAAATGATCAAACCGGTCGACGACAGTGGAAAATCAGATTGCCTTGGACGGTATAGTTATCCATAAATACCATAATGAAAATTCACTTGTTGACGCTAAAGGGCCGATGTATTCCTCCTTGTTTACTTCAATCTCCATAGAACCATCAAGATCCCATTAGCGATTTGAGGATCAGTAATACGTAATATATAACAGTTTATTCAGTCATCAACATCCCATTAGCGATTTGAGGATCAGTAATGAGTAATACATAACAATTTATTTACTGATTATGATAATTCAGTTATCGAAATGGTCATATAAGTGTAAGTGGATAATTGTGGTGAAGGGGTTGGTTGCGCAATTTTCAATTTCTCATCATATATTTTTTTCGATGTTCCTCTAGGATTGCGCATCACTTGTCAGTAGCCAAATTGATTACTGCATTCTAAATGCTCCCACTTCAAAATATCACGATTACTGTGGAATCCTGAAAAGAAACACGATTTACCTAATACCAATGAGTTGAATAAAGAGCGTCATATCCTGACATTCATTCCTATTGTAACATAATCCCGATACAAAACTTTTGTCAAAAACTATTGATTAGAGTTTTCCATAAGAAAAATATCTCCTGTGATTGAACTGGATCCACCCCAAGAGCAAGAATGTCAACGCAGTATGGACTTAATTTGTCTGAAAATTTTATACCAGTTTTTTTCAACCAATCAGATGCTTTATTTCGACATTGTTACTATGGTAACCAGCAAATTTTCTGAAAATGTTTCATCCACATTAGCATGTAGACGTTGAATTAATAAGTGGAAATTTCCATGACAGCTATCATATAATAAGACAAAAAAATTTGAAATAATATTGACAATATTTTTTATCTACTTACTTTATAAGTTGGAAATATTACAATAATTTATTGAGGTGTACATTCTATAATATCATTGATTGATTTTGAATTCTTCAAAAATTCCACTTCTACCTCCTCTTCCCTAAGTGGTGAATAGAACACAGAACCGGTGTTTTTTAACAATATGCCTGTGTTTCATAAAATAAAAATAATACTGAGACACCAGCTTATTTCTTTGAGTATTAGATTTGTGTCCAAAAGAAGGCACAATATCACGCAGAATGTTGCCAATCTCTTCAAATAAGTTTTCTTGCTCAAGATTTTATCCAGATTCATCCACTAGGTATGTTGGATATCTTACATTTTTATGGCACATTTCAATGTGCTGTAATTATTTGCAAAAAGAACACAATTCATACGATTGAAAGTTCATTTTATTATCACTTTTCTACTAACTTATGATTGTATACAATGTTATGAGGAACTTATAATGCCACAAATGAAATATTGATTGACAGAGGAGTAGTGAATGTCAAATCCATGGCTAACTTCACAAAATATTTTTTCAACCGGCAACAACATTCTATTTAGAATAAAATATCCCGATTGCTGAATTATTTGAAAAAAATATTATTACTGCTAATAATAATTTTTTTAAAATTAAATAAAAAAAAATAAGGAATATAGTTATATATTTTTTGCTGTATATCACCTTTGTTTGTAGTTAATATTGACATTTCCCTGAAATCTAGTAGAAAATTATATGAAATCAATTATTTGTATATAATAATGTATCTGATATTATAAATTTCATTTTACTAGGGCACGGAAAAAATAAAATAAAATATTCCACAATAGGAACATCTACTTTAATTTTTAATCATAATTGACATTTCCCTGGAACCCAGTGAGAAAATTGTATGAAAATAATCAATTTTATATAAAAATTTATCTGATATTATATATTTCATTTCACTAGGGCACGGGGAAGATAAAAAAACATGTCCTGCAATACGAACGTATTCACTTTCATTTTTAGTCAATATTAACATTCCCCTGAAACCTAGTAAGAGAATTGTATGAAATCAATTAATTTTACATGATAGTTTATCTGATACTATATATTTCATTTCACTAGGAAATATTTACTCAATGTTTCCTATTTGAATATAATTCCGGTGTAAAATTTTCTTACCGAATACCCCACGTACAATAATTCATGCTCTAGGGAGATTATAAGTGAAAATTCCACCACCAGTAATCTTTAACCTATCAAATTGAATTTTTTGACAGATTACCATGCCAACGTGTGTATTCGTGGAATTTTGTTTCTCTTGGGTACCCAACAGCGAATTGAATTGAAAAAAAATTTGACGTTTTAATGACAGAATAATATTTTTTGACAATACTGGTTTTTCTTTCCTCATTTAATTTCGATACATTTCAATTACATAGTTGAAATGTTTTCTATATTCTTCGGACACCTCCTTTCTTCTTAAAGGCGAAAAAGCTGGACTTTGAATTGAATGAATTAAATATCTCTGTCTAATAGAATATACATAAAATTCAGACACTATTTTATTCACCATTTTTCCATTTAGCACTTTTAATTTCTAGTAGTTTAGAAGCAATTATTCCTGAACAATTCGGAACGAATTTTCTTCCTTTAAATAGAAACCACAATATTTTATTAATGCGGGTAAATAAGGCATAGTACGATGATTCATCATTACATCAGACAATTTCATGCATGTTTTACATACAGCATGATTTTCAAATCGATACATTTTTAAAACAAAAGATATTGCGTTCGTTTTGACTGCACAATATTATTTTCACTACAAAACACGAATTTTTGCTGACGATTTGTACTGTCAGGATACGATGATCACAGCCCCCTATGATGTTCGCTGACGCTGGTTATAAATGATATGCAATAAAGGCGTATAGAAAATTAATAAAAACGCAACAATCAATTTTCTACCCCTTGTAATTACTCAAAACTCATGTAAAATTGAAAAATGGACTATGTTCAATCTCATAATGTAATTTCCATGCAACTACAAGTAGAAATCAACAATTTATAGGCTAAAATAGCTGCCGAAACTGTGACGCAAATTAAATCTGTTATGGTATAAAGGTAGGTTTATGAAAAAGCGTTGAAATTATAATTTTCTAACCCTTGTACTAGCTCTTAGTAAGTATGAAATGGAAGAATATAATATTTTACGTCCTAAAATAGTTATTTTGTGCTACTACAATGAGTAGAAATCAACAATTTATAGGATAAGTATCCATTGGTGACAAACCTAAACCTGTTCATGTACCTATATTTTCATTTTATACCATATGTAGTAGTCCGAAGTAGATGAAAAATTTGAGAATATAATATGCTACATTGTAAAATGGTATTTTCGTGCAACTACGATAAGTGGAAATCAACATCTTGTAGGCTGAGAAGCCATTGCTGCCGAAACTGCAAACTGAAATTGATAAATTAATAATTTTCTACTACTTGTAGTAACCCGAAATTGATAATAAATATTAGAATATAATATTCTACGTTCTAAACTGGTATTTACATGCAACTACAATGAGTAGAAATTAGGAATTTATAAGCTAAGAATCCATTGGTGCCCAAACTGAATCTATTATAATATGTACCTACTTATGATAAATTCATAAAATTATAATTGTCTCCCACTTGTAGTAACCCAAAGTTGATATGTAATGGAAGAATGTAATATGTTACATTCTAAACTGCCATTTTTATGCAACTACAATAGGTAGAAATTGAGAATTTATAGGCTAGGCATCTATTGGTGCCGAAACTGCGACGCAAACTAAATTTTTCCATGAACCTATATGAAAATCAAATAAATAGAGAATTCTCAACTATTCTTTGTGTGTTGTAGTCAAAAGAATAATAAAGAGAATCAGCTTTAAGTTTTCAATTAAGGTAGCTATACAATGACAGAATATTCAAATAATAATAATAATAAATTATTTTTATCATTTTGACTATTGTAATCATTGTTTATATGATAAACGCAATTATTATAAACTATGACAGGAGGTTGATTGAAAGCGGTGGCCCGTTCTTGCTCCAAAGCTTCATGACTTGACTTCACAGAAGTTGAAACAGACCTCATTGCATCACATATTTCCTGATAGTGACCCGAATCTATCTGCAGATATAATTTTATTGAGTAACTACTTCCATGTCCTGTGATTTTAATCAATTGCTGTTCACCAATTCCTGTTTTGGCTGAAGTTGAAACAGCAGTGGCTCTTGCATAGTGATGTGTTATTTTGACCTTTTTGACGTCAATTCCAATTGATGATGCCGCCGATTTGGACCAGGAAGAGACCGTATTTTGTCCAGCTGGACTGTTCTTGTACCAACCTTTGGAGTTGTGGTGCTGCCAGTTTGGAATGGTAGTTAAAAATGAACGCTTGGTTTTGATGAGGCGATCTCGCTTGCTTGTTAACTTTTTGGAAAGTCTAAGTGGGCATATTTCTCCAATGAGTATATTTGGTACTGACCACTTACTGTCAGCCATTTTTTCTGAACCACCTTTGGTAGTTTCAGAGAAAACTGTATTATATTCAATGCGACCTATTGGTTTTCCTTGAATTTTCTCCACAAAATATTCTATGCATGCTGCAGCTCCTTCATTCCCTCTCCAGGCCAACTCATGAGCAGCGATGTAGAAAAACTTTTTTTGCAATTCCTCTGGGGTGTTTTTATCACAAAGCTCATTTTTTTTTGAACTCGTCAGTTGATAATACGTATGAACTTGTCTTTCTCTTGGCTGGATCCTTTTGTAACTTCCGACGCTTAGCATTTTTGCAGCTCTTACGTTTTCAAATTCTATCAACTTGCAACTGCTTGGCTGTGGATTTCCATAAAACTTCTACTACACTATCCTTGTAGTCTTTGGAGTCCTTTTTCCGCATATTGTACCCATAGTCTTCAAGAAAAAGCGCCAGTTCCTCCACAGGTATATCCGCTCTATCAAAATCATACGATTTTTGTTTCGCAAAAGTTTGTGAACTGCCTCCATATGCTTGACTTGGACTTTCTGGTATTCGCGGGTGTTAACAGCTGAATCTCCTGACGAATACTGTCTTTATTTTCTTGACCGAAGCGAAAAATTTTTTTTCGCGTCGTGCCGCTTGACAGATTAGGAACTCAAGTACATTTCAGGTTGAGGTTTCACCTAGTTGAGTCAATCAAAACATTCTGTTTGCTAGCGTCTTGTCGAAGAAAAAAAAATGGCATGTTGAGAATCAAAAAATAAATTCTACAATTATTTAATTTTCAAACACAATCTGGTGTGAAATTTTCCTACCAGGTTAAATTATTTCCGGAAATTTTGTAACTTCTAGTGGTATTACAAGTGAAAATTTTCAATCTCTGTCACCCATGTTGACTTCCCCGAAATCCATCTGATATCGGAAAATCAAGAAAATTTAATCAAACAAGCTATTTAGGAAGCCATAGATGAACTTCGACATTTTGTATCGGAAAAATATTAATCACTGAGAACAGCTTGCAGGCAATACAAGTTTCATTATTATATTTCCAGAGCAGCAGGAGGCGTTCTCCAGGGCTCAAATATTACAACAACACGGCAATGTTTACCTTCTAGGCATCGACCCGGATCAACGTGTTACCTGGAGGGACAAAGTTCGTTATCTGGCCTAATCATTTTTTGGTATGAGCGCGAAATGGAATGAGTACTTTGTCAACGGAGGTGATTAAACATGTTTTCTCCTGGTATTTCCAAACACGCATATGATAATTAATGGTTTCGGAATGCACGAAATGGGATGATATGTTGGATCCAATCATGAGATTGAAGTTTCTGGAACAGAAAGGGAAAGTGCTAATTGGATCATGGTTTATCATGTATTCACGCCTAGCGAACATATGTGGGGATTTGAAGACAAATGAGTTATCTATATAATACAAATTGATTTCGATTCATTGTAAGCGCGAAACGTTCGAACGACTGGACCGATTTGAAGATTTTTTTAAATGTTTAAATTAGGAAAGTTGCCCGGAAATTGAAAAATTCGGGTTGTAAGGAATTTGGCGAAGAAAAAGACTATCGAGTCATTTATTACCGAAGAGGAACTACCTCAGCGCTTACACTGTGGCCAGCAGAAGGTCACAAGAACGAATCACGGTCAGGGTAATTTTTGATTTTATTTATTCATTTTGAATAATCGTTATACTCCGAATAATTCATTCTTGCCAGTTTTTTGTGGATTATTACTTTCCACAAAATCTTGAAACAAAATTAATTTTACTATCTGGTGAGAACTTTATCAGACTGACATCGGTTACCAAATAAATCATGCAGTCAGTCAGTCAACAGTAAGCAGATGTATTGAAGAAATCAGCAATGCTCTGAATGTTCCTGAAATCCCCAAAACTTATGTCAAGGTCCCCCAAGACAATCAAGAAATTACTACAATACGAAACGGGTGTAATTCAATGTCATATATCCTATGCTGTTATGAAAGTATAATATTACCATAGGTTCTATAAAAAACATAATTTTCCTGGGGTCATTGGATGTGTACATTGTACCCATATAGCAATTTATCCAACACAAATTAATGATGCTGTGTACCCAGAAGTGGCATATGTAAATAGAAAAGGGTACCATTCAATCAATACCCAGCTGGTATATTTTTCTAAATTCAAGTTAATTACAAGTGAACAATGTTGTGTATGTTTTTTAGATCTGTGAATTCAATCTCTGAATATTGAATATTGTGTCAGCTCGTTACCCGGGCAGTACTAACGATAATTCCATATGGAATGATAGCAATGCTCTTCATTACATGAGAACTCTACACAGAAATGGTCATAGTCCTTTCTACTCGCTAGGTATGATCATATATATTTAAATTTTACTTTCATTGACATCGAATGTTCTCATCACATTAGGAAATTCAGGGTACTATTTAAGGCCATGGTTTTCATCGCTGATTGCTGATGCTGACCCAAATAGTCCTGAGGCACGTTATAATGGAAGGCAGAGAAGTACCCGATCACTTATTGAACGATGCAATGGCTTATTGAAATTAAGATTCAGGTGTCTCCTGAAGCATCGTGTTTTCCATTTTAAACCAGAAAAATGTGCCAAAATTACAAATTCTTGAACAGTGTTGCATAACATATCTATTGCAAATAATATTCCTTTCGAAAATTAAAATAATTTATAATATGATTTTGGAATGTATGACCATATATGAGACCAAGAAAATAATTTTGGAAGAAACAGATTGAATCCAGAACTAGCAGCTGGTAGACGAATGCAACAATTAGTAGTGAGGAACCTCTTTGCTTGAGAAGCCACAATTTACTGTTGAATATTCGAGTTTTCCATACTTGTTTTGGTAATCAAGGAAATAAAGGAAATACTCCTTTTTTTCATATTGATTTTAGTTAACTCTCAAATATATATAAAGATTGTTCGTTGGAAAAAATCAAAAAATTTCAAATTTCAGTTATTCTTTTATTCCTCAACAAACAATGATTCAAAGAGTGTGAAAACTGAAATGACACAACCTATGAAAACATACGAGAAACAAATGGCACCAAAAATAACAACTGGGGTAACATGAACTATCAGGTATTTCTGCTATGGTGAAATTTCGTTTCTTTCATCATCTTCATTGTTTTGGAATGCTCTGGCTATGATTTCTAAAGCAGAAGCTATCCTCTTCCTATTAATTACATCAGTTTTCATTATTTATAATTTTCTGGTGAAATAGTTTCGTCGGATTGTTGTTTTTTGCTCCATTTCAGCAATCATCCGCTCTTATACTGCAAGTGGATTGTTGAGCCGTTGTACACGTGTGTCTCTCGATTTTATTGCTGAGTTCTTTTTGGCAGCTTCATCCAACTTTATTTCTGAGTTCTTACTGGCACCTTGCTCAGAGTTCCCCTTGAGGTCTTCCTTTGTTTCATGATTGTGTTCTTGGGAACTGTCGGCATTTTCCAAAAATACTTCTTGGGATTCCAAGATATGATGCCCTTTGTAGGCTACTGGAGCAATCAACTCCAAAATCCTCTCAACTTCATTGGATAATTCTGACTGATTCGGCGGACCTCCGCCAGTTGCAGACTGATGTTTTTCTATGACAGCACCTTTTGCTTTCACTGCAGTCTTCAGGTCATGCCAAGTCTAAGGAATGTATAGGTATGTTAACAGGTCATTTACTGAATTCAGATTTTTTTATCAACCTTACGCCATTTCTCCCATTCCTTTTTGGACCCTGGCATAGCGTTTAACGCCGCCGCTACTTCTTGCCACAAAGCCTGTGCCTTTTTGAACGTGAAATCCTGGATAAATATTCGAGACTTTAGTTCCGGATGATACTCCAAAAACTGTATTAAATATACCTTTTGACCTTTTGGAATTTGGACATTACTCCATGCTTTTTTGTTTCAATGTTGCAATGGATAGAAAATGACAGTTTTCAATAACTGATGGATCTCGACGACAGCACCTCACATCGACAAAAACAAAGTTGAAATTCTTGTTTTGTTGGTTCTCATGTAATGTTGCCAAACGTTTTCATATGGATGATTCTGTCGTATTCAAATCGCGAAACGAATGGTGTTCAAGAATAGTCCACTCGAGCCGTATGCGGATATTTCATACGACACAAAGTCGTATTTGGATGACTTTCGGATGAGCTCAAGAATTGTACCCCAGGAAACCGACTGTGCCATCATACGAAAGACGGTTCGTAGTTATAACCTGTTATGTTTTCTACTCGCAACTGTCATTGCTTAATTTTTTATAAACATTTTAAAGCATTTTCTTATCGTATTTGACTTGCAACTTCAAAACAAATAAAGTACGAATTGTAGAGAATCAAAATGAAAAAAAAAATAACCTGAGCGCGATTTGATCAAATTATTAGTAACGGAGGAAAACTGGAAAAACCGGAAAAAATCCGCTTTTTCACAAGCTTTCATCATTACAACTTTTATTTAGTTTTACCTTTCCCGATGTCTGTCTGTGTCTGTGTCTGTCGGTAATCAAATCTTGCAAGCTGAATTTGACCCACTTGATTTGAAATTTGGCAGGTGTAATTCTAGTGTCAATGCATTATGAAATTTTTGTTGGAAAAAAAAAACAAAATAGCGGCTCCAATATGACAAACCATTTTTGTGATTATGGTCCGATTCTATTCAAAATTGGTATCTAGGAATTTTCGGGGTAGGAGATTATGATTTTTTTGTCAAACTTCGAAAATTCAACATGGCGGCTCCAAAATCGTGGACGAGTTTTGTGAGTATGGTCCGATTCTATTCAAAATTAGAATGAGGGGGTTTTTGGGGTTAAATATTTTTTTTTACAAGCTTTTTTTTTGGTGTCACCTGTCCTGGTGTCTGTTTGTAATCAAATCTTGCAAATTAAATTTGACTCACTACTGATCGTCCGATTGATTTGAAATTTGGCAGGTGTACATAATTCCGGTGACAATGCATTATGAAATTTGTTAGAAAAAAAAACGGAAAGGCGGCTTCAATATGGCGGATTATTTTGTGATTATGGTCCGATTCTATTCGAAATTGGTATCTAGGGGTTTTCGAGATCGGATATTATGATTTTCTTGTCCAAATTGAAAAATAAATTAGATAGAAATTACCAAACTAATTATTCAACATTATAAATACAAAAAAAATTATAAAGAAAAAAAAATCAAGCTTTAATTAGTTTTTAATTAAAAAACAGAACTAAAAAATAAAAAATCAAAATTATAAAAAAAATTCAAAGAGCTTTTATTTTTACAAATGCACTGGAATGGAAAAAATAATTTCTTTCATTGTTTGATCTCATGTATATTTTTCCCTATTGATGGAGTTTCATTTTCACTGTATTGATGTTGTAGTGCTTAGTGTCCCCTTTTGTGTTTTCTTTAGCTTCTAATAGGGATATGCATACATACTTCCTTTTCATCTCTCTTTATGTCTGGATTTTTCTATATCCCTTATTGTTGCTGCTGCCCTTGTTCTTGTAGAGTAATGGTTCCGCTTTCCTCTCGTGTATGTTCCTCTGTCTGACCTTACTTCTTAATTTTTTTCTTTTTAGTGCATTTGTATTAATAAAAGCTTATCTTCAATTTTTTTTCGTAATTTTTATTTTTTAAATTCATAACTCCGCCACTTTTCAAGTTGTAGTGCAGGCTCCTCACGACGTTGTAGTGATTGATATGTCCTTTATAAGGACTTTTGTTGAAAATGCACTTCTATTCGAGTGTCCACCATTATCTAAAATGGAATAGTTTCAAAGCCGAAATAATAAAATACTGATAACGTCAATTTAGCAACATTTATAACTGGGATAATAATGAAAAATGTAATGGAAAAAAGTATCAAAAAAAAGTACATTACCCATCTAAAAGTTCCATTCACATTCTTGAAAGTAGATATTTTTTCAAATAATATTTCGAGTTCTGTAGATTCGTGGTATTTTAAAACTGGCAAGGTACTCTTTTATGAAGTATCGAATTCAGTCCATACTTTGAATTTACGTGTGGAAAAATCACTTTTCGTGTTGGTCTCTTATCTGAATCCTATGGTTATCTCATGAATCTCAAGATCTGAAAGTTTCAAATTCTTCATCACACCTTGAACGGTGAGAAGCTTCTTGACCACTCAGGTATTTTCGCCTTTGGTCGAAAGCATTATCTTTCCAATCATTCATCAGTTTTTTTCTATTATTTCATATACAGTGCGCGTCAAAATTATGGAACTAATTCGATATTTCGCAAGCCATGTACTTTTGACAAGAATCCTGAAACAAGTCGATTTTCATTTCAAAATGCCGATTTTTTTATGTATATTCTAAAGAGGTTATGTCACTGGTTTTGACATGGTGACGTAATCGGAAATTTTTCAAATTGGAATAGATGTCTTGTGATACCTCATCTGAAAAGACTTTCGAAACTGGATTCAATGATAATAATTAATAAGATTTTTTTTTGTACAGGGTGAACAAAAAATAATATTTTATTTCAATAGGAGAATAACTTTATATCCAACAAAATAGAACAGTTAAATAAGATGTTCGAGATGCCATCCACCAGTCTCTTGACAATAAGCAAATCTACGGACACATTCCTCTTGCACATTGCGAATAACTTCCGGAGTAATTCTGTTAATTTCGATCCTAATTCGACTTTTCAACTCTTGTAGATTTTGCGGCCTATCTACATAGACCTTCGATTTCAAATAACCCCACAAGAAAAAATCCAGGGGCGTTAGATCTGGAGATCGTAGGGGCCACACTATCGGTCCGCGTCTTCCAATTCACCTCCTAGGAAAACAGTTATTCAAAAACTCGCGAACATCACGTGTATAGTGCGGGGGTGCACCATCTTGTTGCAACCAAATACTTTCATTTGGTGAGTTGGGATTGTTGGCGTTTGGAAAAATATATTTTTATTATTATTACATTATGATTATGAAATTCTTGTATTGTCATCGGTCCTTGATATGTGTGACAAATATCATATTATTCGGAAGATTGGAAGTGGGTGAATATTTACTTCCAAGTATTTTATTACATTGTGAGTTATTAAGTTACAAGTAAAGATAATAAAAACGTGTTAAAAAATGCAAAATTTTACTTTTTTGAGCCAAGGCTCTAATCCCTTCGACTGCCCTGGCAGACTAGTGAGTCAGTGCTCTACTACACCAATGGACCCTTCCCAAATATTGATAGTTAGCTATTTCCTAGACCAAAATGGAAACAAAAGACAATCACAAATTATTGCCATAATAGGCAAGTTAGTGTCAAATAAATGTCAGTTGAAATATCAACAAATATTCTTCACAAATTCTAAGTGGAAAGGTTCTGAAAGTTAACTATGGCTACTTTAAGTGAAACCCAACGCATAGAAATTTTAATTTTTATTGGATGCGGAGATAGAACCAGAACTCAGCAAGACGTATGCGACTTGTTCAATGCGAAGTATCCAAATAGACCTATCAATCGTTCAAGAGTCAGTAAGATTGGGAAAAAATTTAGAGAAACTGGTCATGTCAAACATATTCCGAATGCTGGAGGTCCTAAAATAGAAGAAAACGTGAAACTTGATGTTCTATTGGGTGTAGAGAATAATCCTCGCAATACTTCACGACAAATTGCAGCAGACCTTGACATATCCCAAAGTTCTATATTACGTATTCTCAAAGCAGAAAAGTACCATCCATACAAAGTACAGCTACATCAACAACTCAATGATGATGATACCGATCGCCGTGTGGAGTTCTGTGAAATAATGCAGGATTTCTGTAACCGCAATCCACATTTTATAAAACAAATTCTGTTTTCCGATGAGGCTACGTTTTGCCTAAATGGTTCAGTAAATCGTCAGAATTGCAGATATTGGAGTAGGGATAATCCTCACTGGATGATGGGCGGGCATACTCAATACCCTCAGAAAGTCAATGTTTGGGCAGGGATAATAAACAACAGGATTATTGGCCCGTATTTTTTCGAAGGAAATCTCACAGGGGAGCGTTACTTGGAATTTTCAAGAGATGAACTCATACCTAGCCTTGCCGATATTTTTCCAAACGCCAACAATCCCAACTCACCAAATGGAAGTATTTGGTTGCAACAAGATGGTGCACGTGATGCTCGCGAGTTTTTGAATAACTGTTTTCCTAGGAGGTGGATTGGTAGACGCGGACCGATAGAGTGGCCCCAAAGATCTCCAGATCTTACGCCCCTGGATTTTTTCTTGTGGGGTTATTTGAAATCGAAGGTCTATGTAGATTGGCCGCAAAATCTACAAGAGTTGAAAAATCGAATTAGAATCGGAATCAACAGAATTACTGCGGAAGTTATTCGCAATGTGCAAGAGGAATGTGTCCGTAGATTTGCTTATTGTCAAGAGACTGGTGAATGGCATTCCGAACATCTTATTTAACTGTTCTATTTTGTTGGATATAAAGTTATTCTCTTATTGAAATAAAATATTGATTTTTGTTCACCCTGTACGAAAAAAAATCTAAATATTCATAATCATTGAATGCAGTATTGAAAGGCCTTTCAGATGAGGTATCACAAGACATCTATTCCAATTTAAAAAAAATACCGATTAAGTCACCATGTCGAAACCAGTGACATAACCTCTTTAGAATATACATAAAGAAATCGGCATTTTAAAATAAAAATCGACTTATTTCAGGATTTTTGTCAAAAGTACATGGCTTGCGAAATATTGAATTTGTTCTATAATTTTGACGCGCACTTTATGTTGCTTGATCTACTTATGTGAAAAAAAAAATACCCTCCCACGCATACTAATTCTGAATGGTATAAGATTATGAATCGCAATTCTTTCATCTGTGGAATGTGCCCTGCAATTCTATACCGATCTACGAAGTAATGTTAAATAAATAACGTTTTCAAATTGGTTTCCTTATTTGATTCAGGTTCAATATTGTTCCTCCTCAATTTTTCCTAGTTCGTTCTGTTCGTAATTCACCATCAGCTAACAGGTAAACACGAATAACGAATAATAAACAATACCTTTTTCCGAACTTCATCAAAAAGTAAATGTACCTGAGGGGATCAACTCCTACACACACACAAACACACAATTTCCCAAGTATATTTGATCGAATATGAATCGTGACTTCTTCGAAAAAAAAAAACAGATGTTTTTCACGTATGAAATAACCATAATCATATGAATATAAATTCACCGGTTGTTTCTCCTGATAACGTGACTTCAAAGCGTAAAGCCATTTTTCTCGGATATGCCCATCAGGAATGATGTATCCATGGACAACGTAGGCAAGAGAAGTGGATTTATCGCTTGGATATGTTTTTTTGCGATTCTGTGTTTGTTCGTGAAAACTATGATTGAACCGACGATCAGAACGGACATGGATGGAGGGATAATGCGAAAAAAAACAGCGACGGCTGGCTAACCCTTGCGGTTCGTTAAAAAAAGCGATGGCTGGGAAGACTGATCGGATTCATATGGATTTTTTTCGTAATCGAGAACTTCGCATCAGGGGGAATCAATTCCCATATCTTTTCAATATAAAAATTCATTTATGAAAAATCAATACAAATATACAGGTGAAATAAACTTTTTGTTAGACACAATAAAATAATTTGAGAAAAGTTAAGTTAGCTTCAGTCATCGCACGAACCAATTCACGGTCATTGGATGGTGAATTTTGATGATAATTGTAACTTTGTAGTGACTTTCATCAAATGCGAACTGTCGCAATCCCTTATGGAGAGAGCAAGAACGTGGCAACCATCACCATGTATCACAATCAAGTGCTCACATTGAAGGTTCGATGGAACTCACCGAAACTATCATACTCTTTCGAAAGTGATTACGACTTCTGAGTGATATTTGAGTGGTACAGGATGATTACCGTCTCGGTTATTTTCCTCTTTCGAATTTGAAAATTTTAAGATGATTCTGCTCAGTGACCATGATGTTTCAGATCCCTCAATTGACACAAACAAGTCTTAGAACTGTGGAGTAGCGACCATAGATAAGAAATACGTGACTACATTCATGCAAATATGAAATTTCTGCTATTACTGTGTTTTGGAGATTAAGTGGTTATTACGTAATGACCACCGAGTCGAAGTTGCAGTATCAGTTTCTTCCACCATGATGCTGCTTGGGATTTGGAAAGACCAAAGGTGGATTGTGGGCCAGAAAATTGAGTGTTTGACCCTTCCTTGGCAAGGCAAGGCTGCCTGATTTTTCATTGCCATTGATTTCCTTGTGATCTGCCAGTTGTCTTGGAAAGAGTTTGCAGTCCCCAGTGAGTCTAGACTCATAAGTGTTTGACTTCTATGTTGCTTGGCTGTCTGATAGGATATCGATTTTTGCCTTATTGAATTCCCCGGTTCCGATTCCCGTTGAATCCAACTATGATTGTTTCTGATAGTTTGCATACAGTAATTGTCATGTCAGTGAAATGGTTTGGTAGGATTGTGGATGAATCGCTGAGTAGTTATGCCGGAATGTGATCAGGATCTGGGGTACCTGGAGTGATTTCAGTGATTTCGATTGAAAATTCTGAGTCACTGATACGTTCTTCTGTTTTTTGGATTCTACGTTATGGTATGTTAACAATAATTATACAGGGTGTCCCAAACTCGATGGTCTATTAGACGTTTCTGGAGAACGGGACACAGGATAATTTTGAAAATTTGGTTTCTTTGGTTATTAGTTCTGCTCTATCGATCTAAGATATTTTCAGCGTAGCGACGTTGCCGCTTATATTGAAAAGTAGCAACAACTTTGATATTTCACATGAGACACCCTGTATATTATAGCATTTTCAGCTCTACTATTCTTTCACGATCATTTTTGTATATTATTTCGTCATCTGAGCTCAATTGCACAAATGCTCTCCCCATGTCAGGAATCATTTCAAATTTTGACGAGCGAAATTTCATGAATAAAGAGTATCAGCTCGATTGAATTGATTCCTTTCTCAAGACACTGGTTCAGAGATGACTAACTTTTCTCGCGAGCAGAAGCATGGAATACAGATCATATTTTGGTCGTTTCACCACATGACGATGAACTGAATAATGTCTCTCTTTCAGCAAGTTTGTTTCTGAAACCTCCTGGATGATACCTCCATTCAACCACTCTCTGAAAACCTGGTAATATTGATCACGATAGCAATCTTTATTCAGTTCCTTCATCAAGGAGTGACCGTTTTTGACCGTTCCATAATCAATCGGTAGAGGGGGATGGTCTTCGATCCAAACATATCTGCCTTCATCGTTTCTAGTAATCGTCTTCAAGAAATGTGTCATGACAAAATCCTCAGTTCCTTTCTGTATTTCTCCTCTGCAGGATCGGATATACTTACCAAGAACATCCAGATTCCACAAATCAGCAACTGATTTGTTTATAGCAAACGTAAACATCACCATAAACGATTTTATTGTAGTATTCATATAATTTTCCCATCAATGTCCATCCTAAACGTGTTTCTAGTGCTACTAGACCACATTCCAATTCGTAACGATTCCCAGTGAACAATTTGCTTGCTATATCAGCTCCAATCAGAACATAAATTGTTTCCACTCAAAAATCAGTATACCTTTCTTGAGCGGTTTTCGGGAAATTAATTGATTTCCTTATTTTTTTGTGTAATTGAATGTTTATTACTGCCGTATTTGGACTCGTACAAAGCTGAAATTTTGGGAGTACTCAGGTAACCAATGTTCTGTGCATTAGTTGGGTCTGAGGGAATTATTTCTCCATTATACAGGGTCGTTCAAAATTGGTGATTTTTCTGATAGATACAAAAATGGTGAAAAGTACATTTTTTTGAATGAGTTATTAAATATCCTGAAAGACAATTGAAGTTCCTTTCCTTTCCAAAATGAAAGCAAGTTCCTATGAAGATTTGAGATATCTGCATTTGAATATGTATACTGAAATATTGTCTTGCCATTTTCCTAGTATAACAGATCGAAATAGGTGATATCACCCCATTGAAATGATCTAATTAAAAAATCGAATCAATCTGGAATGATTCGCTTCAAAATGTTCATACTTTTGGAGATACAGCTGAAACTTGAGTTTTTTTCTGTTTCTCAGATGATGCAATTCAGTTTTAGCGGAGAGTATTAGAAAAAAATCACAGGAAAAGTTGGAAATAGGTTTAAGTCATACTCGAGCAAAATTTCGATTATTTATATCTCAGATCTCGAGAAACGTCCAATAAGCCATCGAGTTTGGAGTACCCTGTATATTAGTCATTCTTTGTACAAGTTCGTCATCTTCAATACACCACAGAACCTCATGCATGGTCTCGCTATAATTGATTCACATTGCCATGAAGATAAACAATTTCATCAAAACTTCGTTTGAATAGTTAATGCCTTTCATTTTGATTTTTTCTGATCAAATTCTCGGTAATGAACGCAAACATCCTATTATGGATGCACTTATTGTCGAATTTTAAATGACGTTTTCCATGACATTTAATAAAAAATATCGCAAAATCTGATTTTTATAGAAACTTGCTTTTATTTCGGAAACCACACTATTTAGGTATAGGAACATGATACATCATTCGAAAGGAACCTCAATTGTCGTTCAGGATATTTGATAATATACAGGGAGTTCCGATTGAAAAAATTGACTTTTCATAATTTTTTCATCTATCGAAAAAATCACAAATTTTTAACGACCCTGTATAATGGAGAACAAATTCCCTTAATCATAACTAATGCACAGAATATTGGTAAACTACACCCAAAATTTCTGCTTTGTACGAGTCCAAATACCGCAGTAATAAACATTTAATTCAAGCTATGTTTTGCACAAAAAATAAAAAAATCAAGGAATTTTTCGAAAACCGCTCGAAATAGGTGTAGGGAAATATCATACTAAAATGATCGTAAAGCAATAGCAAAGCGAAAAATGCAATAATTTACAGGGTGTCTCTTTCAAAATAGAGAGAGAGAGAGAGAAAGAGAGAGAGAGATTTATTAACTACGTCCATATATATATAAATACATTTGTGGCAGGTCCTTAAGAAAAAAAAATTTCAAGTTGAAAGTTACAAGTTGAAAGAATAAGACTTAATTTCCTACAGTGATACATCACATTACAGCACATGAATAAAATAAGGTTAACTCAGAACTCAGTCATTGTAAACAATCAGAAAGGGGTATAAAAGTTGATTTGACAAACACATTGAAAGCCTAGATCATCCACGTTGAAATTATAGTTCAAAAAGTCCTTCACGGAGTGGAAACAGTTCATCAGTAGTCAAGATTTCACTAATCTCTTAAAATTGTATAATTTCATAATTCTTATTTCCAAAGGTAATTTATTATATAGGTTTATATTCAATGAATTTTTCTGTGATACAGAGAGTCTATATCTTGATGTTCTCACGAGGTATCCTGACCTTGTTTGGCGCTGATGCTTGTCTGCTGAAAGAGCAAAAGATGATCTTTTTTTATGTATCTCAAGCAGAGTGGAATATTTGAAAGTGGTAGGAAGAGGCATGATCTGGTGATGAATAAATAGAGCATGGCAGTAATCTCTGTAGCCCGCCCCTGATTATTCAAATAACCCTTTTTTGTAAGACAAAAATTTTGTTTGAATGAAACGAATCACCCCACAAGACAATTCCATGAGTCATATGACTGTGAAAAAGTCCAAAATTACAGTATCTGCACCAACAAGATTTTTCAATCTGCGAATCAAGAACGGGACGCTTGATAATTTTTTCGACAGATTTTCCACGTGACACATCCAGTTGAGTTTGTCATCAATGGATATACCAAGTATCTTGACACTTTCCCCACGTGTTAGTGAGGAGTTTGAAGATATAATAAGATTCTGATTTTTGGCAGAATTGGGCATACGCTTAGTTGAATAGAATCACTCATTCGTCATTTGCAAGGTGAGTTTGAAAGAGTCAATCAGTTCCTCCAATTTACTATTACGATCTATCAGTGTGGTGTCGTCAGCAAAAAGAATGCATTATTTCGGTGATATTTCAATACAAATCATTGATATACAGAATGAATAGGGTTGGTCCCAAAACAGAGCCTTGTGGAACCCCATAGACGATTTGCATTAATGCTGATTTGGCGCCTTCAACCGAAACACACTGAGATCACCCATGCAAATAAGACCTAAAAAATTCCAATGAAAGTACACAAATGCCATAATCTTAAAAGTTTCTCAAGTAATATATAATAATAATAATATCGTTTATTATGCATGAAGTACATTTTATACATAAAAGGAAAAGGGTTAGCCAAAGGCTATCTTCCACCCCTCCTAAAAATTATATAGTGTGTGTAAGAAAATAATGATAAAATTAAAAAGAAAAATACTTATTCACTACCAAAACAATGTTAGAGAAAAAAACAATGTTGAAGAAAAAAAGAAAGAAATCAATAATGAAGAGAGAGAGAAAGAACAAAACAAAATTTATACAATCATAAATGTGTTAATATCCTTGACATTCCATTGGTCAACTTAACCAATACATTACAATATTATACATTGAGTCTTATATTAGTACTGAGCAGTAAGCAGCTGTTATTTTATTTCTTTCTTGAATTGATGAATATTATGATGTAAAATGGGTAAAATTTCATTCAGATAACTAGGGTCAATATTTGAAAAACATCCTTCATATTTGAAAGTACGGTGCCTAGGTATGTTGAATGAGTTAATTCTCAAATTGACCGAATGTATGTCAGAATGCCTGCTCAATAGACTATATAAATAACTAGGAGTTTTAGTTTGGAGCAACTTAAACAAAAAAATTGTAATCAAATATTGGACTCTGTACCTCACATTCAACTCCTTCGTTTTTAACAAAAATGGCGTGACATGTTCACCATATGGAATGCAGCATACGGATCGCATGCAAGCATTTTGTATGCGTTGTAACTTCAATCTGTTATATTGCGGCAAAAAATTGTAATACACCGAACAACAATACTCGATATGGGGGTAAATAAGAGTTTCAACTAGCCTGAGTTTCATTTCTTCAGATAACTGATACTTGAATTTATATAGCGATTTGAGTTTGAAGAATGATACTTTAAAAATGTTTTTCACATGTTCATCGAAAGACAAAGAGCTATCTATGATTACGCCAAGATTTTTAGCACTATCTACCCAGTCAATATCTGCGTTATCGAGAGTGAGCCTGAAGTTTCTTTGGGTTTCAACTTCTTGTCCCTGAGATCCTATGCATAGAGTTAAGGTTTTATTTGGATATACAATCAAAAGCTTAAGTCAGATCACAAAGCGTTGAAAAAGAATGATCCCCCTTCTCGAGTCCATCAACTACATTCGAAATAACGCTCAGAGTAGCTCTCGTAGTTGATTTATTTTTTCAGAAGCCCAATTGCTCAGGACACAGCAAGGAGTTTGTTTTCAGGTAGGATATCAACCTTGTTTTGACTAGCGCCTCTATAATTTTCGCGATAACTCGAATTATGGAAATGGGCCGAAAATGTTATCAATCATATCAAAGTTGTTGCTACTTTCCAATATAAGCGGCATCGCCGCAGCGCTGAAAATATATAAGATCGATAGAGCAAAACTAATTACTCAAGAAACCGAATTTTCAAAATAATCCTGTGTTCTGTTCTCCAGAAACGTCTAATAGGCCATAGAGTTTGGGACACCCTCTATAAGATCTGCCAGACTTTCTGGTGGTTCAAGAAAAAATAGTCTCTGTTATCAATTCACTTTCCCTTCCTGAATCGTTCGTGCTAGTTCAGCTGGAAATATGCGTAATGAAATTCCAGAGAGATAAAACTTCTTCAATTAAGCTGATGGATTCCACGCAATTAAGTGAAACGAAAGATATTATACTTCCGGGCCCTAATTGAAAAACTGTCCAATACCTCATTTTCCAGTCTTTTCAAGACGGAATGGAAACATTTCTCTCTGGAACAAAAGGCGCTGAGTACACAGAGAGTTCACTGAAGTGAAACGAAAAGTGACGAACTTCATGTTTTTGTTCCGCGTGGAATAAATTATAAAGTCACAGCATTTCTGGCATATTTTTTTCAAATCAATTTCAGTGATATAATAAAAAGAATCTCGATTCTTTGTTAGCCCGAAACTTGAGAATTAGCCAAATGGGTCCGATTTGGCTACTTCTTTTAAATGTTCTCAATAGCCCGGGGATGGAATATTAAATACAGAGTGGGCCATTGAAAACAGAACAGAACCGAATTATATAAAAACGCTCGGACACGTCAACTACATTTTCGAGGGGGACATCGTTCTCGATGAAATTCACCCGAAATACATTCCATCCCTCGGAGCTGTGACCGCCACCCCTGAAATTTTTAAATAAAAAGGCTATAAGAGGCTATTGTATAGCGAAACACGTGTCGTGGTTTTGTAAACCCAGTTTAGTGAAAATCATTTACTGAATTGAGTGTCTCTTATTCACTTCAATATGGATTTTCCTCAATCATCGGCCGCATCAATACAAAAAATTGGATTACTGTATGGATTCAAAATTTCCACCTAATTAAGCTTTGAAATGAATTCGAAAATGTTAAATGTGAAAATAGTTCTCTCTCGAATTTGGACAGTTGTTAAAGTTATGAAATGAAATGAATTGCTAAGTTGAGTACCAGAGAAAGCGGAATTCTTTATTATACGCAGGGTAAAATTGTGTCCAATTTTTTCTGGCCCAAAATAGTGCATATAGTGCAGTTTGTTCAGTTGACTCAATCTTGAAGAAGACTATTCCTCAACACAGGCAAACAGGTGTTCAGCTGAAAAAACAACCATAGTAGATAAGAATGAATAAAAGGGTCACAAAACTTTTATCAGATTAGTGCAAAAACCATCCAACACAAACTGACCTTCTTGTCCTCATCTTCTACACTACTCCAGTGAAATTAGGAATTCCTGATATAGCTAAAACTGACCGTAGATTTCAAATTAAATATGCAAGGTGTTGAACAAAGTCTCAAGCAAATACAGGAAGAAATTATCAGAAACAGAATTGAAATAAAATCAACAATAGAAGCTAGTGAAGCAAGACTCTTATTCAAGATAGAAAAATTAAGGAGCACTGTACATGAGTTAGAGAAAGAAAACTCTGAACTCAAAAGGGAAGTCGAAAATTTGAAAAGAGCAGAGAAAAGAAATAATATATTAATATTCGGATTGGACACAGAAAATACAGAATACAGATATATCAGCCAGGAACTTAAAAATCTACTGGATATAGATCTGAATGATTCTCACTTCAACGATATATATCCTTTGGGAAAAAGTAAAAGCAGGCCAATTAAAATCGAGTTAGTTTCATACCTGACAAAAAAATCAATTTTCAAAAACACAACGAAACTGAAAGGAACAAAGATCTCAATTGCAAACGATCTGACACCTCAGCAAAGACAAGAACAGAAGATTCTTAGGAAACATTTGATACTTGCTAGACAGGACAAAAAAAACAGTTACATCAAAAATAACAAATTATATGTTGAAGAAGTAGCTTATGGGATAGAGGATCTTCTCGAATTCGAAACCCAAGAAGAAAAAAGTCAGTCAAATAGCGCCCCGACCACCCCAACCATACCTATTAAAGTCACCACACCATCAGCCCCCACTGAAAAATTTACACAAGGCGAGACATTTAAACGGGAAGAAAAGAAACTCCAGGCCACTCCAAAACAATTTCAATTGCAAAAACCATCAGCCAGACCACCATACAGACCCAAAACTCGATCAGTCAGATCATAAAAATGCAGTGAAAACGACTAAAATTCACCAAAAGACAGGAAAAAAACATCAAATCCAAGGGAAATATCCAAAAACTCTATTGAAACTTCAGACGCTCAGTGATGACAAGAACCCTCACTAGAAATACCAATGAATCAGTGCAACTCCCTTGGGAAACAAGCAGCAAAGAAAGGTATACCGAAACTATCGCCGTTTTCTTCTTTTTTTCCAAGACATTTTAAATAATGGATATATAGTTTTAAGGCTTTTACAAATTTTATATATTATTGTTTTCGCTATGGATAACTATATCAGAAATTTCCAATGCAATGGAATTCACACTGAAACTGTAAATGATTCAGAACAATGCAGTCAAATCCTGTCAGTAAATGAAAGAAATGCAAACTTCAAAATGATGCACAATAACATTAGAAGTATACACAGAAACTTTGAGGAAATGAAAGTATTCCTGAGTCAACAAAGCAGTACATTTGACTGCATCATTTTCACTGAGACATACCAAATTGAAAACGTTGATCTATATAAACTGGTAGGATATGATATTATTTATAATGAAGCTAACCTTAACAAAAATGATGGCACTATTATATACTTGAAGAGTTCTCTTCCGTACAACTCATCCATTTTTAAATTAGGTGACGTCACAGTCACACAACTAGAGATCCACATCTATAGCAAAATCATTCATGTGATGGCACTATATAGATCGCCATCAGTAGATCCATTCAGATTCAATATGCATTTGCAAGAGTTTCTTGAATCAAAAAATAAAGAATATGATTATGAAATAATTGTGGGGGATATAAATATTGACATACTCAAAAAAGTTGATTACGCCACAGAGTACTTGAATATTCTCAATCAGTTTGGATATGAATCCATGATAAACAATTATACCCGTGTCCAAGGTGACACAAAATCATGCTTAGACCATATTTTCCTAAAAACAAAAACAGACCTTGAATACACCCTACCACTAGTGGTGCTTACTGATATAACAGACCATTTTGCGATAGTTCTACAAATTATTGTCCCAAACAGAAATTGTAAATCAGAAAATAACCAAAATAAAATTTCCTACATAAACTACAAAAAGTTGAAACAAACTATGAACGATACAGATTGGGGTTGCGTTTATGAACAAAACACGGTTGAAGATAGTGCAAACTCATTTTTAAAAATAGTCTCCGATGGCATTGAAAAGTGTACAGTTACGAAACGAATACCAAATGATAAACAAAAAAGAAAACAATGGATAACACCTGGAATCGTAAAATCAATTAACCACAAAAATAAATTATTCTCATTGACAAAATTGAACCCAAATAATCTAGAACTTAAACTAGAGTATAATAGATACAAGAAAGAAATTCGAAAACTCATCCAAATAAGAAAAGCTGAATACTACAGGAAACTAATAATCGATAATAAAAATAATCAACTTGGCATTTGGAAAGCAATAAATACATTGCAATCAAGATCTTCCAACAAAACGACTATTACCATGATAAAAAACAACAAAAACGAACTTATAACAAACCCACTGGATGTATCAAAAGAATTCAATGAAAACTTCATTAACATGGGCGAAAACCCTGCAGAAAAGATAACTCCAGATGTAAATTATAAAACACCAAGGAAACGCGTAACACATTCTCTATATCTCTGCACACAAATGAAAAGAAATAAAAGAAGTGATTAAAAATCTAAAAAATAAGAAAGCAACCGGTTATGATAATATTAAGGCAGAAACACTAAAACAAATTTTACATTTCATTGCAGAACCACTGACATTTCTCATTAATCTTATAATCGATACTGGAGAAGTCCCGTCAATCTTCAAAATCTCAGTGGTAAAACCAATATACAAAAAAGGTGATAAATTAGCTACAGCAAACTACCGACCTATATCCTTAATATCCAGTTTTGCCAAAATATTCGAGAAAATCATCAAACAAAGAGTATGGTGTTATCTAAAAAAGTATAAAATCATATCTGAAAAGCAATATGGATTCCAAGAAGGTATCTCAACCCAAGACCCAATAGCACGACTGATGGAAAAAATCTATTGTGACCTGGATGACCAGAAACCATCGCTAGCCGTATTTCTAGACCTAGCGAAGGCTTTCGATACAGTGAGTTTTTCGCTTCTAATCAAATCCTTAGAGGATATTGGAGTACGGGGCTTACAACTAGATCTATTCCGGAATTATCTAGAAAACCGAATACAAATCGTGAACATAAATGGAACCTTCAGCACTCCAGGAACTTTAAAATACGGAGTACCGCAGGGAACCGTTCTGGGTCCCTTGCTATTCATACTATACGTGAATAACCTATTTCTTCTGGATACAGCTGGAGAAATTATCACCTTCGCAGACGATACGTTCATATTGTAACGAACCTAGGCCGGACCTGTCGCCTCGCGTGTTGCCGTCGACAGCGATGAGATCATCCCCGGAGATGTTCGAGAACAGTCCAGTCGTTCTGCCGCGAAAAACAACGGTCAATATTGGAAACAATTGGAACATGCCGTCGCCAACCGTCCGAATTCGAAACATCGAGAATGCTGTATCGGAGATAAATAGACAGCCCTCAAGAGGGAGTAAACAGTCTGAACGAGCCCATACCATCGAGCTATACAGTGGCGTAGTAATATAAATTAAGTTGTAGATTAAGTGTTAAATAAATTAGTAAACCAAGTTAAGTTTATTTACGTTACAATTGGTGTCGGAAGTGAGATTTTGAAAATAAACAAGGATCGTGGAGTGGATAGTCAGAAAAATAAATTGATAGACCTTTTGTACGCCCAAAATAGACAGTGGCCCGGTTTTCGCGAAGTGGACAATTGTGCGTGGAATATAAACTGATACACTGTTCGCGTGAAACAGAAAATAGACAGTGGCCCGGTTTTCGCGAAGTGGACAATTGTGCGTGGGAATATAAACTGATACACTGTTCGCGTGAAACAGAAAATAGACAGTGGCCTGGTTTTCGCGAAGTGGACAATTGTGCGTGGGAATATAAACTGATACACTCTTCGCGTGAAACAGACAATAGACTGGTGGCCCGTGGAAAGAATTCGCGAAGTGAATTTTAACAAACTGATAAACTTTTCGTGTGAAACAGACTGATACCTCGTCAAAAGACAAAATGTGTTCAAGAAAAGTGCGCCTTGCGGACTTGAAGGTAGGGAATTGAAACAGGAATTGGAGAAAGGGAACTGGAAACAACGGGTAAAAGCAAGTACTCCAGGAAAGACTTGCAGAAGGACTTATACAAGAAGGTGAGGACCCCGAAACATTTTTTATTCGAAGTTCCGGAGGTGATTTAAGTTTGGTAATGAATAAACTCGAAGAAACTACTAAATCTGTGAAAGAAGAACTGCAACAAAATTCGAGGACTTTGGAAGAAATGCTAGAAATCTGGAAGAGAAGCTTGAAGAAAATTCGAGAAATCTGGAAGAGAAGCTTCAAGAAAATTCTATAAATCTGGAAGAGAAGCTTTAGAAATCTGGAAGAGAAGCTTCGAGAAAATTCAAGAAGCCTGGAAGAGAATGCTAGAAATCTGAAGAGAAGCTTCAAGAAAATTCTAGAAATCTGGAAGAGAAACTTCTAGAAAATTCAAGAAGCCTGGAAGAAAATGCAAGAAGCCTGGAAGAGAGTTCCTGAAAACACAGAAGGCCTAAAAAAAGAATTGTGTGGTGTGGCTAATTTTCTAGAAGGAAGAATGGGAACCGTTGAGACAGAGATAGATAAAATGAGGGAGCAAATGAACACGGGGTAGATAAAATAAAGGAAACGATCAGTAAGCTGGAAAAACGAATTAATAGTGCGCCCTCCACAGAGATGGTTAACGAAAATGCAATGTTGGACTTGAGTTTGAACTTGGATAAAGTTCAAGAGGGTATAAAAGATGTCAAGGTCATTTCTGAAATAGGAAGCTTTCCATGAAGCCGCCTCAATTTGACGGAAAAACTCCATGGGAAAATTACCGCCGACAGTTTGAAGCAGCGGCCAAAGCAAATGGATGGAATGCAGGGGAAAGAGCTGTAGCACTAACACTTGCATTACGTGGAGAAGCGACGAATATTCTACAAACTCTTACCGCCAAGAACAGGAGGACTATGATCAGCTGATTAAACATCTAGAATTACGATATGGCCACGCCCATTTGGAACACGTATACCACTCCCAGCTGAAAAATCGCTGCCAAAATCGGGCGAATCCTTACAAGAATTGAAACTGACATTGCACGCTTGGTTCGTCTCGCATATCCAGCCATACCGGAAAATGTAATGGAGCGATTAGCGGTTCAGGCATTCTTGGATGGACTCCGTGACCAAGAAACCAGACAAGCGTTGATATTAGCTCGTCAACACATCTCGTAGACGCACTGGCACGAGCTTTGAATTTGAGGCAGCAAAACAATGCTGCAAAAGCCAAAGTAAAGTTCAAACGATTGAGGAAGACTCACAGGAGCCTGCTAACTTGGAAGCTGCCATAAGAAAAGTGATGAAGGAAGTGTTGCCTGAGAAAAGACATATAAGATGCCGGAATTGTCGCAAAAGTGGACATGTGCGTAGCAAATGTCCAACATTCATCGACTCCGATGCAGGAAAACTAAGAAAGGTCGATGAGAAGGGGCAATCGTCGGCATGTGTCCGGCAAGCCCGGTTAACAACGCATATGTCGCAATGCCTCAACGACAGAACAAGGGGGTCTTCGTAGACGGTCCATCAATAACGAGCCTTGCACCTGCTGCTAGATACAGGTGCGAGTAGGACAATTCTCGGCCTTCCTTTGCCAGAACACCGGAACGGATTGAACTGACAACTTGAAGCTACGCACAGCAACAGGGAGCCAGCTACTGTATATGGCGAGCTACCGATTGAAATAATTTTGGGCAACACTAAAGTGAAACATCAGGCACTTGTAGCGGACATCGAAGACGATGCAATCATCGGAATGGACATCATGAATTCCAGAGGGTTTGAATTGGATTTCAAAGACGGCGTCCTACGTGTCAACGGAGAAGAGCTGGTACTTCATGGGAGAAGTGAAGAGTTGATCCGTGTGCTGTTGGCTGAAGATGTAAGCGTACCTGAGAGGGCTGAAACCATTCTGGAGGCTCGCCTGGACGGGAGTGCGAGCAGTGGAGACGTGGTGATGTTCGAGCCCAAACTTCATGATGAGAAAATTGACGAGGGATTGCACTAGGGAAGACCTTGTTGCGTGCTGACAAATTTGTGCCGGTAAGGGTCATGAATGTCAATTATTTCCCAGTGACCTTGAAGAAAGGAACAATTTTGGGGCACTGCTCGTCAGTTTCATCCGTGATCCGGGGCGTACGAGGTACGATTAGCCAACCCAACAACTTGCCCACAGAACTAGAGAAATTAGTTGCCATCTCTTCCAAAGACATAAAACCAGCTCAACAGCCCAAACTAAGAGATTTAGTCAAAAAGTACCAAGACATCTTCGATACCGGACAAGGAAAAGGGGTCGAACTAATGTGGTCCAGCACAAGATTGATACTGGGGGTGCCCGACCGATCCGGCAATCAGCAAGAAGACTTCCTCTTGCCAAGAAGGCAGAGGCTGACAAAATAGTCAGCGAGATGGGAAAAGAAGGAGTTATCGAACCGTCTGACAGTCCCTGGTCCTCTCAGTCGTACTGATGAAGAAAAGGATGGATCGACACGCTTTGTGTAGACTATCGCCAACTTAATAATGTCACGAAGAAGGACAGTTACCCTCTCCCGAGAATAGATGACACCCTAGACACGTTGGCTGGTTCCACGATTTTCTCGACCCTTGATCTGAAGAGTGGATACTGGCAAGTAGAACTCGCTCAGGAAGATCGAGAAAAGACTGCTTTTACCATCGGCTCAGGATTGTGGCAGTTCACCGTTATGCCATTCGGGCTCTGTAATGCTCCCGCCACATTCGAAAGATTGATGGAGACAGTGCTGAAGGACCATGGAACACGTGTCTAGTGTATCTCGACGACATAATTGTGGTCGGCAGATCGTTCGAGGACCACGTGAAAAACTTGGAGGAAGTATTCCCTGCGACTGAGGAACTCGGATTGAAGCTGAGCCCTAAGAAATGCCATCTGTTCCAAAAGAAGTACGATACCTCGGCCACGTTGTCTCTGGGGAAGGAGTAGCAGTGGATGACCAGAAGATCAAAGCTGTTAAGGATTGGCCCATCCCAAAAGACATTCACCAACTTCGAAGTTTCCTTGGTTTATGCACATACTATCGCCGATATGTGCTGGATTCGCCAACATCGCTAAACCACTGACCAGGCTCACGGAAGGCCAAACAAAGTTCCAGTGGTCCGAAGAATGTCAAGATTCATTCAGGAAGCTGAAAGGAGCTTTGATCAACGCAACTATACTGAGCTATCCCTACCCAAAGGGAAATTCATTTTGGATACGGACGCCAGCAACGTGGGACTTGGAGCTGTCCTATCTCAGATCCAGGAGGGACAGGAGAAGGTCATTGGTAATTTCAGCAAGACGCTTAGCAAACCAGAGCGCAATTACTGTGTCACCAGGCGAGGCTGTTAGCTGTTGTAAAGGAGTGGAACACTCTACAAGTACGTGTATGGAAGAAGATTCCTGTTGAGAACTGACCATGCAGCTCTCAAATGGCTCTTACAGTTCAAAAATCCTGAGGGTCAAGTAGCACGTTGGATCGAGAGACTCCAAGAATTCGATTTCGAGATCGAACATCGAGCCGGAACTAGCCATAAAAAAGCAGATGCCTTGTCGCGAAGACCATGTCCAGATGATTGCTCACATTGCCGACGAGCAGAGAGAAAGAAGCAACACTTTGTAGAACCGCGGCAATAGATGACAACTGGAATGACAGCAAGATCCAGAAAAGACCAAGAGAGGAGACCCCGACCTTGGCTTAGTCGTCAGCTGGAAGAAGGGCAATCGAAGACCATCATGGCAGGAAGTCGCAGGTTACTCGCCGGCTGTTAAGTCCTATTGGGCACAATGGAACTCTCTTATTCTGGACAATGGGATCCTGAAACGTGTGCTGGAGGCCGATATTGGTGGGGAAGACAGACGCCAAATAATTGTTCCCAGGAACAGAAGAGAGGAAGTGCTGCGGGAAATCCATGATGGAGTCGCCGGAGGACATCTGGGAGTGACGAAGACCCTGCAGAAAGTGAGGCAACGGTTTTACTGGGCCAATTGTCAAGCTGACGTCCAGGACTGGTGCAGGAAGTGCGCTGTATGCGCTGCAGCAATGGACCTCGAATACGACCCAAGGCCCCGATGCGTCAGTACAACGGTAGGCAGCCCGTTCGAGAGAATCGCCATTGACATCGCCGGCCCGTTTCCCGTATCCGACCACGGGAATAAATACATCCCTTGTGGCAATGGACTACTTCAGTAAGTGGGCGGAACCTATGCCCTGCCCAACCAGGAAGCCATCACCGTCGCCGACGTCTTGGTGAAAGAGTGGATATGTCGATTCGGTATGCAAATGGAGCAGACACACGGATCAAGGCAGAAATATCGAATCCAACCTTTGCCAAGAAATATGTCTACTGCTGAACATCCGCAAGACAAGAACCACGGCCCTACATCCGCAGTCCGATGGAATGGTGGAACGGATGAACAGGACGATCAACCGCCACTTGTCCAAGGTTGTTCTGACCATCAAAGAGACGGGGACCAGTACCTTCATTTTGTTCCTGATGGCCTATCGATCCGCAGTACACGAGGCAACCGGTCAAACTCCTGCTAGTATTATAATGGGCCGAGAACTGCGACTGCCTTGTGACCTGAAGTTTGGGATACCGCCAGGACAAGACACTGCGGGAGAGGACTACGTCAGCAAACTTCGGCAGAGAATGGACGACATCCACGAACGAGTCCGGTTGAACATCCAGAGTGCCAGCGATAAAATGAAGAAGACCTATGACATCAAGGCCGACGCTGGAGGATTTAAGGTTGATGACCTGGTTTGGCTGTACAACCCCAAACGTCGTCGTGGACTATCACCAAAGTTGCGGAACTCGTGGAAGGCCCGTATAAGATCGTGAAAAGGATAAACGACCTTGTGTACCGAATCCATAAGCCACCCCGAGGGAAACCAAGGGTCGTCCATTTCAACAGGTTGGCCCCTTACGCTGGAAACTATGACCAAGTTCGCACCCTCAAGCCACCGGAGGATGATATGACGTTCGAGAAGTTTATGTCCTGTATTCAAACGGGCAGAAAGTTCTACATGGGGTTACTAGAGAGGAGTCACGAGACCTTTCGAGGTGCCTGCTGACTACGCACTAGCACACTATGCGGCACAAGATCATCGAATGTCCAGCGACATCGCCGTAGTGTTCTCCAAGTAAATTCAGTCAACTCCAAACACTGCGGAAGCAGAATCCAGAAGTTGATGGGTGCTACAGTTGAAGAAAGGCCAGAGAAACATCTACTACCTAGTTACCAAGAGGCATTCCCAAGATAAACCGTCCTATGAAGATGTCTGGAAGAGTCTCACCAAACTAAGAGATACTATGGTGGACCAGAATCTGGCGGATCTAGCAATTCCAAAACTATCCTGTGGTATTGATGGGTTGGACTGGAGAGTCATAAGAAGTATGCTGGAGGCGATATTCAGATCCAGCGGCGTCAGGATTTTGGTTTGCTGTAACCCTCTTCCACGACCGATCATGAAGACCGTGGAGTGTTACTTCCATCGAACTTCACGGTGCAGATATGGGGAGTCATGCAGATATCGTCACACTCCAAGGATGAAATTTCGGGACGAAATGTCTTTAAGAAGGGGGCAATGTAACGAACCTAGGCCGGACCTGTCGCCTCGCGTGTTGCCGTCGACAGCGATGAGATCATCCCCGGAGATGTTCGAGAACAGTCCAGTCGTTCTGCCGCGAAAAACAACGGTCAATATTGGAAACAATTGGAACATGCCGTCGCCAACCGTCCGAATTCGAAACATCGAGAATGCTGTATCGGAGATAAATAGACAGCCCTCAAGAGGGAGTAAACAGTCTGAACGAGCCCATACCATCGAGCTATACAGTGGCGTAGTAATATAAATTAAGTTGTAGATTAAGTGTTAAATAAATTAGTTAAACCAAGTTAAGTTTTATTTACGTTACAATATATTATAACGATGTGGATTGGGACAAGATTAAAATTAAAGTTGAAAAAGATTTTCTTCAAATTGAAAAATTCAAAATAGCTCACCATAAATTCTGAAAAAACTTTTTTATACCTTTCAGCTCATATAAAAAAACTTACCACATTTTAAAAAACTACAAATGTGGACAATCACAAAACTATCGAGATAATCAGCCACGAGCGTAAAATACTTAGGTATTCATATTGACAGCCACTTAAAGTGGGATACCCATATAGAATATATCATGAAAAAACTACGATCGTTAATCTATTTATTCTATAAATCCAGAAATTTTCTCCATCAAAATGACCAAATTACCCTGTATAATGCCTTGGTAGTACCACACCTCAGTTATGGAATAATTGCATGGGGTGGAATACTGAAAACTAATCTACTTCCGCTAGAAAATATACTCAAGCGTTTTTACAAAATTATTCTAAGAAACCCCCATACACATATTCTTCGGAAAAATTACTCCAGGAAATTAAGCTCTTCAATCCAAGACAAATATATTTCTATAATGCTGCCAACCACCTATACAAAAATAAAGCTCTAGCTCTAGAAACCGCTCACAACTCCAGATACGACACCAGATCAAAAACCCTCTTTTCTGTTCCACACATGAATAAAACTGTTGGACAAAGAAGTTTAAACTACTTAGGCCCCAAAATTATAAACTCGCTTCCGTTCGAAATTATAAATATACATTCCACAAAAAAATTCAAAATACTCCTAAAAAAATTCGTATCAGGAAATAAAACAACAATAGAAAAAATTATTGACCCCAAAAATAACTGAAAACAAAATATTTATATCCCAAACTTTTATACTTTTATATTTTAGATTATGTTTAATATTTTTAACTAAATTTTCCATTTTACATCCTGTACTGTGTATACGTATATATTTATTGTCATTTTACTTTTCGTACCATTTTATATTTTATATAGCTTGTACCTTATACTTATATTATCAACATTTACATTTATATATATTTTTTTTATCGCACACAGTGACTAGTGCTTATCCCTTATAAGTGCTCGACACTCGCGAATATATTCCAACGTTAAATTGTAAACATAGGAACTTGTGAGACTTGTTCAATAAACGTTATTATTATTATTATTATTATTATTATTATTTGAGTGATGAATATTCCTCCATTGACCATATTCAGTATTACTCATCGCAATTGTGATTCCGTAGAACAACGATGTTGAAACTTCAATTGAATTACCTTTTCAACGGTGTGCAACTCGACCTCTATGCCTTTCAAAATTTTCAAGTTGTTATGCCCCCAGCGCCCTCTGTCGAGTGATTGTAATGTTTCTTCTCTCAAAAAGTAGGATAAGTAATACCATTCAAAATATCTGTTGTCCCAGTGTTTCAAATGCACATTATGAAAAAACAAATCAACGGAATGATGAAAACAATTAGTTGGTTGGAAAGAGAATTGAACAATATTTTCAACGATGGACCACATGACCCCCAACGCTATTTAAATGAAGTTGATGTGCCCTCCCGCGCTATCTTTCGAGCAATCACATATTATTTCTGCGCACGCATCTCTGATTTACTCTGTTTTTTTTTATTGGTCAAAATTCTGCAATGTTTCAAGTTGGCTGAAATCCATAGCAACCGTCACGTCTCTATTGTTTTGTTAATTGTAAATTGTTGTTTCCGAAGTTTGTTGAAGAAAATGTCGAACATTTTGCAAAGAGAAAGCCTCATACAGTGCTTCTCAAAAGTCTCCCCCCTCTTATTTTTGGAACGATTATACATGAACAAGTGAAATTTGGAAACTGAATATTGAAGGTTGTGAACTTCACTACTAGTGATGATAGATGACGATATTGTCAAAGATGACGTCACAAGGCCATTGTGACCAATAATTTTGAATGGAACCCTACGGCAAGCGACACCTCTTTTAAAAGGTATCGAAAAAAACTATCCAATGATACTAATTTTGTTTGTAAACCTTCGATTTGAGGTACCCCCACAGAAAAAAATCCAAAGATGTGAGGTCTGGTGATCGAGCTGGCCATTCCGTTGAACCTCGTCGTCCAATCCATCTACCACGATACTCCTCATTCAAATACCGTCTCACTGCACCGAAATAGTGTGGAGGAACACCATCCTGTTGGAATGTTATTTCCAAATTGCCGAATTCATCTGGATTATCTTCAAAAATTTCAAGGATTAACGGTTCTATTGCGTTTTGCAACAGCTCCAGGTAAACCTCACCAGTTAAAAATAAGTATTTAAAAAAAGAGGCCCAACGATGTGGTTTCCCAGGATACCTGCCCAAACATTCACCTTCTGGGGAAATTTGGTATGTGTTTCACGAAACAGGTGAGGATTTGCGTCACTCCAATACCTCACATTCTGTGTATTTACAATTCCATTTACCAGAACAAATTGTTTTGACATAGTCTAGCTGTTGCTTAATTTTAGTTTCCATATTTTCACAAAATTCTAGTCTTCGGTCTGGGTCGTCGCCTGAGAGTTGATAAATCATTTTTAATTTGTATGGATGAAATTTGTTTTTTTTTTCAACACCCTGTGTACTGTACTTCGACTGACTCCACAGGTAGATGAAACGTGAGTTGTTGAAGAAGTAGGATTAACTATTACTTCTGCCAGTATATCAATTTTTTTCTCATCAGAAATTTGTGGTCTGCCAGATCGTTTCGCATCATTAATACTACCCGTTGTTTCAAACTTACGGAAAAGCTCCCTTGAATAAGTCCACGAAACAGGGCGATCGGGAAACCTCTCATTAAGAATGCGTTCTGCTGCATGAATATTTTGTCCAGTTTCACCAAGAATTAGGATCGCCGCTACTTTATCACCTAAAGCACGTACCATTTCGCTTTTCGAAGCACTCAAACGTTTGGCTCACAACAGTTTAACAAATTAGAAGTACCAAAAGCTGCTGAAACAGTCAAACGTTCGATCAACAATACACAAATTATGAAATGTACAAAAACTTGGACAATTACAAAAACGTCGAATTAGGGAGACTCACAAACACGTCAGCTTATTTGACAACTATCCAGAGGCGGAGCTTAAATTAGGAATTTTAGTATTAACTGATTTAATTCATCACAGCTTTGCGTTTTTCGAAAGCGAGTTGCCAAAACTGCCATAAACACAAATAAAATTAGTATCACTGAATAGGTTTTTTCGATACCTTTTAAAAGAGGTGTCGCTTGCCGTAGGATTCCATTTAAAATTATTGGTCACAATGGCGTTGACGATTTCGTCATCTATCATCAATAGTAGGGAAGTTTACAACCTTTTATATTCAGTTTCTAAATTTCACTTGTTTATGTATAATCGTTCCAAAAATAAGAGGAGGGGGAACTTTTGAGAAGCACTGTATATAAGTTCCGAACTCAATTTTGAAGGAATTACGATAAATACTGAATACTAGTTTTTTTTCAATTGGTTTGCTCATGTGCAAAGAGTCGTTTCCAAACCTTGTTGTTTAATATACAATTTCATTATTATTTCGGCTTTGAAAGTTTTCATTTCAGATAATGGTGGACGCTCGGCTTGGATGTCGTCGAATAAAAGTGCAATTTTATCAAAAATCGTTGCCTCGATTTTCTTCATACATGAGTACTTTTATTCAGAAAATTGTACAGAAAATCCTGTTTTGTTGAAAAATATTGGATGATCACAGTCTTCTAAAAGTTTTGAGGTGTGGACCATCGGAGGCAGTCCGTTCCTAACTTTGGAACAAACCAACTGCCTACCACATTAAACCTCATAGAAGGAATTCATTTGTTTCGACAATCACGAAAATTTGGTTTATTTTCAATATTCACTTGAAAATTTATCAAAGAAAAACATTTTTTAATCTGTTACTTTGAGGGCCAGTACCTCAGTAACGAAGGATTCTAGGAAAAAAGGCTATAGGAAGTACTGGTAATATTTTGAACCCACCTATACATTCCCGGAAATGAAGATGAAGTCATCGGACATCCTGTATAATTTGCGGAAAAAAGCATTGAAGGTAGGTAGGTAAGCTTCATTGTCTAAAATGGAACATTTCGTCGACAAAATCAATAACTTCTACTATACAGTACACAGTTTATAAAATAAATGTTCAAATATAAATGAAAATAAATTGTTTTTAGAGAAACATGCACAAATAGAACATATTAAAAATCAACGGAATATAAGGATTATGACACAACGACATGTATTCTAAAACTTGATAAAAAATTTCAGTTGAGTCACAACATAGAAGGACTAGAATTCATATTCAAAATATTCGTTTAAACTATAGAATCTTTTTTCCATCAAGAGGTTTTTAACAGATTTCCTGAATTGCTTCAAACCATTTATTGGTGTTATTGTTGTAAATTTGTTTACTTCGATAGGTAGATGAAACAGGAAACGAAAGGGTAAGTTGTTTTTCGTTGCGAGTATGTCTCTCCCTGTTTACGTTTATGAAATTTTCTCTATACTTATAATAATAATAATCATTTATTTTCCATAAAATAATTTACAAAATTATATAGGAATAGTCGAATTGATGGAGACACAAATATCAAGAGAAGAATTCTCCCACACTATAAAAATATTTTTCTTGTGAAAAGGATCTAAGTCTACTTTTGAAAATAGGAATATAATTACTGTTTTTGAAACTGGTAAATGATTGAACAATTTAGGGCCAAGGTAGTTTGGAGAGTCGGAAGTTATTTTGAATCTTGCGTATGGAACATGTTACAATTCTCGGTTCCTTGTGTTCAAATTATGAATATTGGCATTCAGTAAAAAATTGTTTTTGTTCTGGAATACATATACACATATTTCATATATGAGAATACAAGGCAATGGCAGCATATGGTATAGGATGAATATTGCTCTACATGAGAACGTGTTTGCCACCCTAGCTATACGAACAATACGTTTCTGTGCAATACACACATTTTTAGACATTGAAGAGAGGCCCCAGAGACTCACGCCCCACCTCAGTCTAGAGTCTACCTGAGCATGGTACAAACTTAGCAATTGATCAATTTCCAGTACAGAACGTAGATTCACAAAGAGGTATATCAGGGAGTTAAATTCTGAAATCAGTTGTTTACAGTGAGCTTTCCAGTCCAGGCACTGATCGAAATGAACACCTAAAAATTTTATAGGATCATGGCTGTTCTCGAAGGTGTAATCTCTAAAATCAAATTGTAGTCAGGGAATGATGTTCTGACGATGGTGAAATTGAATAATTTAGGTTTTATTGGCATTTAAAAATAGATCATTGTTATTGAAATATTCGGATGCTAAGGCAATTGAATCGCTACATTCCTCAACCATGGAATGGGAGCCAGAAGCTGACACAATCAAAGAGAAATCATCTGTATAGGCAGTGTGGTTTATTTCTTCCAGAACAGTTTCGATTTGGTTCACGTATAATATAAATAAAATGGGACCCAAAATAGATCCTTGTGGGACACCTATATTCATAGAAACTGACTCTGAAATCTTTGATATTCTTTCGTTGTTACAATACTTTGACATATTGTTCCCGATTTTTCAAGAAAGAAGATATCCAATTCAAGGAGACCCCTCTAACACCATAATTCTCGAGAGTTGACACGAGTTTTGTGTGATTGACACAGTCGAATGCCCTGCTCAAATCGCAAAATATTGTAGCAGGACATTCGCCTGCATCAATCGAATCAATTATTAAATTAAACAATGATACTAGAGCCGTAGTGGTAGATTTCTTTGTCCGAAGTCCATGTTGATTTTTGCCCAGGATGTCATTTCCATCAATAAAATTCATGAGTCTATCCAGAAAGGCGTATTCAAATATCTTAGAAAGGGAGTACGGTACAGTTACTGGCCTGTAATTGTTCATTGACTTCGGATCATTTTTTTATGCATCGGAACAACCTTACCCTTTTTCTTAGGAAAGTGGCCCTCAGAGGAGGAGAGGTTAATTAGATTTGTTTGGGGGTTGATTATTGTATGTAGGATTTTCTTCAGTAGAAACAATGGGGCCTCGTCAGGACCAGAGGATTCTTTGTTTTTCAATCTTCTATTTAACAAGCTTAATAATTCTTGTTCAGTATAAGGAAGAAGATATAGGGTGTGCAAAATGAAGTTATTATTAAAAAATGAACTCCCCGATATACTACTGCGATCTATGTTTCTTATTATCTCACCAGGTTCGTCCAAAAGAATCTATTGAGCTCAGTTGCGATGACTCGGGGATTTTCAATTAGTGTACCATTTTTTTCAATGACTATATTTTTTGGTTCCTTTTTTCTATTTGTTAGTTCAGAAACGACATTATGAAGCAAACATGCCGATTCTAGGATGAAAATTTCATATATTGTTAATATCTTATTGTCCAAAAAACTGGTCTACATGATTCTCGCATTTTTATCTCGAATATAAATCTCAAAGCACGCTTTTGGAGGACGAATTTACTTTGCAAGAGAGCCTGGCTACCAGAACCCCAAAATGGAATGCCATAACGCAGATGAGATTCAATGAATGAATGGTACACCATTATTGAAACTGACCGACAAGTTCTCGGGATATTACATTGATAGCGAAGCAACCAGATGATATTTTTTTCAGTGCTGTTATATGGTCTTCTTCCTCTTTCGGTGCCGTGCCTGTCTTCAAGCGTGGGCCATCTCCATGACATGACATTGGTGTCAATGTGAACACCAAAAAAATTTGTGACAGGCTTGCTTACAATGAGCTGATTCCCCAATGTAATTTGTTCGATATTTTCTTTGAATGTGACTAAATTTGTTTTTGAAATATTCAAAGTGAGCTTATTTGCATCACACCAAATTTGATTTTTTTTAATAACTGTGGAAATATGCCTGAACAAAGCAGAATGATCTCCACTGAGCCAAAGAATTGTGGTATCGTCAGCGAACAATGTTAGGTGACCAGAGATATCGAAGATAAATATATCGTTAATGTAAAACAAAATTAGTATTGGATCTAGAAGAGACCCCAGACAATGATATGGGGTTGGAAAGAGTGCCAGGCAATCCTGAAGCTGTTTTGCCTTATGCTGAGTACTTTTTGAATTATTTTAACATGGTTGGATTATTGGAAGATCTGTGCAATGGAAAAATCATAATATCTTTCCAAACAAGGAATTACAAAAAAATACTCCAGAGCAGTGGAAACTATGTGTTATTTGGACAACGGCAGTTTTACGTGCCAAAAATAGCTAACAGAACGCTTCCTGAAATACGTATTATACTCTGTTTCCAAATGTGAGAGAGTGACAAAATGTAAATTTGCAACGACAGAACCCATCAAACAGGGTGGACAACCTAAAAGTTATATTGTAAACTTGCAAAGGTAGATTCTTAAAAATTCCGTATTCCAGTTATTCAAGCACCCCAAATCGGTCCTAAATCAGGGTAACCTAAATTTGCATGACAATAAAACGAGTTTTGTGAATAGAATGTATGTGGCAGCGGCGTAACTACAGGGAATTTATTGAATTGATAAGTATAATGATAATTATAAATAATTATAATTATAGAGATCGGGAAATAACCGAGATATAAATTATACCATATCGAATAGATGAACTTAATATAAAACTATTGATAATATGGAAATTGATGAATTGGAATAAATATTAATACTCTCAATCTACTATTTACAATACAACTTAATTTTTGAATTACCTAGAAGGAATAAGATCTTGCCTTTGCTGGAAGTATTCTTCAAAGACATCAGCGTTCATGTCTCCATGATAGTGTCCAGTCCGTTTTGATTGAAATCCTAGTAAGCCGCCATCGACAAATCCGTTTTTGCTACCAGTGTGAGTAATTATTAATATTTTATCTTTTCTCGAGGAAGCTTTCATTTCAGTGGACCATCCTTCCATGGAAGCTTGCCTTGCGCATCCTGCCATATTTTACCATCGGTATATCCCTCATTTGATCAAGTGTTGTCCATATAATAGATATTCCTGTTTTCCCTTCAAAACTGTCTAACTGCCCTCGAATATCGTCGTCGCCAGCAGATGATTTCGTCTTTCTCAATCAAAAGTGATTTTCTGTTATAAAGTTTTTCATTACGAAAATTCATTTCCTTCAAAGTTTTCCACAGTTTCCTTCTACCCATGGGTGGAATAATATCATCCTTCTTCATTTCCGACATTATTTTGTTCAAGGAAGGTATTTCTTTTTTTAAGTAAAACGTGTGATTGCAGTCATTTCATCCTCATTTATTACAGTTTCTTTTCTTCCAGTACTTCTCTTTGGTGACCTGATGGGGCCGAGTTTAGCTCCGTGCACAAGTCTGTATAGAGAGAGAAAGAGAGACAAACACACACAGAGAGAGAGAGAGAGAGAGAGAGAGAGAGAGTATATATACTTTATAGTCATAAGAGTAATCTTGTGGACAAAGTTTCACTCAATCTCTAATGCATTTAAAATAATCAATTTTCACTTAATACATAAAGTCAATTTGTATATATAAAAACATATACGTCGTACAATATACTGGTTAAAATAAACAAGTTTATCTTAACCCATGAAGTGAATGCATATAAATATAAAAAAATATATAAGTCACATTGAAATATACCCCAAATAAAATTTAAAATCACATTATTGATTTTTTTTTCAATTATCATTATAAAATTCTTGTATATTATAGTATGGTCTATCACTTAAAAAACATTTCACAGCCTTCCTATAGTTGACTGTCCGACTCCAGTCATATTCGAACTCGTAATGTTAAGTTTTGGTGGCGAAGAGCGTTGAACGCATTGAAAATAATAATTTTCTCATTCTTAGAAAGAGCACTTTGATTAATCCAATCCTCAGCATTACATTCAGAAACATTAACCATTTTCTAGAGAGAAATTTCCCAACAACTGCCGGAAAGTACCTGGATAATGGAAATTTTTGAAACACTGAGGCACAGGTAGGTGAACTACCTGTGCCTCTACCTGAGCTCATAATCGTTTTCTTAGAAAAACCCTGCATTTGTGGAACAAATCCGACCATATTGTTATCTCTTATCGCAATGACGGATTTTTATCTACATAATATCATTTGAAAAAAATTGAAGTAAGGAAAAGATAATCAGGTAGGAGATTGTAAATTTATGATTTTATTGTACCTGGAACAGGAAATTACAGAGCATACTTTGAGTTAACTTGAGCATTGTTCATTGTTGGGGGCTAATCAGTCAGTCACTAAGCTGGTACGAAATATCTTTGAACCAACTTCACAGGGTTATTGGTTATATTCGGACCCTTAGATATCGTTTTTCTTTGAAGAGCTAGAAAAATGGTTGAATCAGGAAAGTTCTGGAATTTTTTCTGAACCCTTAGGAAATGTGAATAGAAAAACAATTGAACGTCGCATTAAAAAGTTATGATATAAACTTTCGTTTTTTCCAATAGGACACCCAATATATCATTGCATTGTGGATTTTTCGAAAAATTCTAGATATATTTAATTCTTAATGTCCCATATCTACTTGCACATTCCAATCTTAGTTTTTTCATAAGCTATCCAATGACATCAACTTTAGATTTAACTTCGTACGTCTATGAAATACGGCGAAGACGTCTTGGTTTCACAGTTCAATGATGATTCATTACTCTTTCAAATTAGGAACAGAGTATAGCGTTTATAATCGTTTTGTGAAGAGTTGGAGAGAAAGTCAAACCTCCGATGTGGGGAGCTTCATCTATTTTATTTCGGGTGAAGAGTCGAAATTGTTATCATCATCCAAGAAAATCTTATAATTGTTGAAAATTCATTTTCAACTAGTTTTCTTATGATATCGATCTCAAAAAATTCTGAAATATATCATCGGAGGAAAAGTATAGGCAATATTGGAATATTGAGCTTTCACGAAAAATTAAGTCTTCTTACTGAGCAATTATTGCATACTTTCTTCAATTCGGTGTGTAAGGTGTCAATCGGTGGAGGTCGATTCAATTCAAGAAGATGACTAATCCCAAAGTATAAACTCGAGAACTGTGAAAAACTAGCTTCCGTATTCTCTTAAGTGAAATGAATTCACTAATTGACCAATCAAAAACCCTAATGGCCAGGATAATCCTGTTTCATTCTTGCACACCGTTTATTGGTGCCGTATTACCGTAACAATTTTCCAGTTCCAAGCTGTTCTGAATTTTATGACGACGGGTTATCGTACGAACAAAGGAAAAACTTTGTTGTTACGAATTACCCGAAATTAAATTTGGAACTAATTAAAATGCGGATGTGTACCAGCTGAGGGTATTTGCCAAATGTTTCGCCTGAATCACCCAATGAGTGAGTGGAAACGTTTTAGATTCACGGAAAAATAAAGGATTGTTGAGCCGGTTCATCTCCAATGATCCCACCGAAAATGGAAAAGTTGGTAGAGAATATTTAGGGTTCGTATTTTTTTCAAATTAATCATTGGTATCCTTGTTTATGATAAATACCACTTTCATAGTGTCCTATAACTTTCCTAAATGAAGTGGGAAGTTAACAGTATGATATTTCAACAATACTTCCAATAGTTGATGAAAAATGGTATGTTCCCAGTGAAAAACAAATCCTTATTTTATAATTCAGACAAAGTATACAGGGTATTATGTAATAAGTGTCCGATATTTTATAGGACGATTCCTCAGTTATTTATAGAAATAAAAAGTTCCTATAAGCATGGGTCCGAAAGGCCTTCATTTTTGATATACAGGGTGTAAAATATTTATTTTGTATTTTCGTAAATAATCTCAAATTTGATCTTAGTTTGGCCCTCAATTGTAGGGGGCGCCGCCTACAGGCTTCTGTCTCTTTTTGGGAGTTACAACTTGTGCATACAGTGCTTCTCAAAAGTCCCCTCCCCCCTCTTATTTTTGGAACGAATATACATAAACAAGTGAAATTTGGAAACTGAATATTAAAGGTTGTAAACTTCCCTACTACTGATGATAGATGACGAAATCGTCAAAGATGACGTCACAAAGCCATTGTGACCAATAATTCGAAATGGAACCCTACGGCAAGCGACACCTCTTTAAAAAGGTATCGAAAAAACCTATTCAATGATACTAATTTTGTTTGTGTTTATGGCAGTTTTGGCAACTCGCTTTTCGAAAACGCAAAGTTGTGATGAATTAAATCAGGTAATACTAAAATTCCAAATTCATGCTCCGCCTCTGGTTAGTTGTCGACTGAGCTGACGTTTTTGTTGGTATCCCTAATTCGACGTTTTTGTAATTGTCCAAGTTTTTGTACATTTATTAATTTGTGTATTGTTGATCGAACGTTTAACTGTTTCAGCAGCTTTTGGTACCTTTAATATTTTTGTTCATTTCAATAATTTGTTGAACTGTTGTGAGCCGAACGTTTGAGTGCTTCAAGAAGCGAAATGGTACGTGCTTTGAGTGATAAAGTAGCAGCGATCCTAATTCTCGGTGAAAGTGGACGAAATATTCATGCAGCAGAACGCATTTTTAATGAGGGGTTTCCCGATCGCCCCGTTTCGAGTTCCTTCGTGAGTTTGAAACAACGGGTAGTATTAATGATGCGAAACGATCTGGCAGACCACTAATTTCTGATGAGAAAAAAATTGATATACTGGCAGAAGTAATAGTTAATCCTACTTCTTCAACAACTCACGTTGCATCTACCTGTGAAGTCAGTCGAAGAACAGTACACAGGGTGTTGAAAAAAAACAAATTTCATCCGTACAAATTGAAAATGGTTCATCAACTCTCAGACAACGACCCAGACCGAAGACTAGAATTTTGTGAAAATATGGAAACTAAAATCAACCAACAGCCAGACTATGTCAGACCAATTTGTTTTAGTGACGAAAGTACTTTCTATCTAAATGGAAATGTAAATACACAGAATGTGAGGTATTGGAGTGACGCAAATCCTCACCTGTTCCGTGAATCACAAACCCAATTTCCCCAGAAGGTGAATGTTTGGGCAGGTATCCTGGGAAACCATATCGTTGGGCCTCTTTTTTTGAATACCAATTTAACTGGTGAGGTTTATCTGGAGCTGTTGCAAAACGCAATAGAACCGTTAATCCTTGAAATTTTGGGAGATAATCCAGATGAATTCGGCAATTTGGAAATAACATTCCTACAGGATGATGCTTCTCCACACTATTATGGTGCAGTAAGACAATATTTGGATGGGGAGTATCGTGGTAGATGGATTGGACGATGAGGTTCAACGGAGTGGCCAGTTTGATCACCGGACCTCACACCTTTGTGTTTTTTTCTGTGGGGGTACCCTGAATCGAAGGTTTACGCCACTGAACCTGACAATATTGACGTTTCAAAACAACGTATTGTTGCAGAATGTGAGGCTGTTTCCGGAGACACATTTGCAAAAGTACGAGAAGAGTTTAAAAATAGGATATTTCACTGTCAGGAAGTAAGCGGACGTCACTTCGAGCAATTTCTTCAAGTAGATACTGATTCTTAAATCTGTAATTAATATCATACTGAATGGAATTTAAATTTTAATGTTTACCAATGAGCCATTAAAACTGCCATAATCACAAACAAAATTAGTGTCATTGAATAGGTTTTTTCGATACCTTTTAAAAGAGGTGTCGCTTGCCGTAGGGTTCCATATAAAATTATTGGTCACAATGGCCTTGTGACATCATTTTTGACGATTTCGTCATCTATCATCACTAGTAGGGAAGTTTACAACCTTTAATATTCAGTTTCCAAATTTCACTTGTTTATGTATAATCGTTCCAAAAATAAGAGGGGGAAAGGGGACTTTTGAGAAGCACTGTATACGTATCACATTTGCTAGAAAAAAAAATCGATTCCTCTATCATTTCTACGTGAAAAAGGTATGCTCTACAAAAATCGCTACAAGCAGCCGTTTTCGAGATATTTTGATTTAAATTATTCCATGCATGTGTTTGTCAAAAAGTGAAACAATTTTGAAAACTTTTTTTTCAATTCAACATAGAAATATTTCACACGCAATTTTTCAAACAACAATGAACAATGGAACACTAGATATAAATCTCAATCAAAATCACAATAAATGTTCGAAATGTCCACCTCTTGCATGTATGCACGCATCCAATCTTCTTCTCATTGATTCGCGCACTCTTTGGAAAATTCCTGGAGTATTTTGAATCGTTCTACAAGAGTTATTCATCAGATTACTTAATTCTTCTTCATTTTTAATAGATGTCTGGTAAATTGAGGATTTTAGATGTCCCCACAGGAAAAAATCCATACTGTTGAGGTCTGGTGACCTAGGTGAGGCCCTCCTCGACCTATCCAACGGTTGCCCAAAGTTTGATCAAAAAATTCTCGCGCTTGGATGCATATTTATTGGTCATAGTGAGTTTTGTAGAATTGTTAAATTGTCGACGAATAAATATTATTATTATTATTATATTTTGTCATACATAATAGTTATAAAATAACGATAAGTTTTACTCTAATTATTGATTTCCCACTTGAATTTTTTAAATATTTCTTTGATTTTCAAATGCATTTCAATTCGATGCACACATGGAATGTCGAGCAGTTATTGAAGAATCATTTAGAATACTTAGAACAAAAATCGTGCTTTATAAAACCCTCGAAATTAAAAATTCTTGGTAACCATTTCAGTCACATTCGCTTATAAAATGAAATACGAAACGTTGTATTATTCATAACCAAGGTAGTTTCTGAGCATTTCAATGACCCTATGCTGTAATTACTTTCAAAGGGATCATATCGTGTCTCTCAGTTCAGTTGAATCGATTAACCCATAGGAAGAGCTCTAGAATCAGTAATTTTGGTTTTTATTACCCAAATTTCTGCTAGTTAAATCCGAATTGGTAAATATTCGAAAGTATTCAAAAGCGAATTTGTACATCACACCTGCTCTTCAAATGAGCGTTGAGGATATTCTGGAATATGGAGAATGGTGATTATGACTTTTATTTCGACATTACCGCCTTGTTGGTGCTGTTCCATGATTACGAAATGATTGCAGAGTCGGTCTACCGGAAATCCTGACAAAAAATAATAATTTTAGGGTGATATCAAGTTTCAATTCAGAAATACTTCATTCCATGTTTCGTAAAGTTACCTTGTGACAAGTTAATTGCGTGATTGAATGCCCAGGCTATTCAGTGAAGAGCGGTGTGGAGTTCTTTGGACTGCCTTGTTAGTTTCAAATTTATTTATGTTTCAAGCAAAGGTTTTTGAGAAATTGTAAGTTTGAATGGACGCCCGAATTTTTTGTTTAATAGTGACAATTCAACTAATGTATAAAAAATCGCATATACCACAGTGCAATGTCAGTTTGACAGCGGCAAAAGTCAGCTGCAACTTTTACAGCGACAAATGCACCAGTGGTTTTTTCACTAATTCATTTGTTTATCAATTATCGCGGTGTTGGTTGCCAAAATACATAAAGTTTGCATTGATATATTTCTAAATATCTTATTCATTAAATTGTCCTACCGAATTACACTCGATGTTTGTATTGATATCGGGTAAATTTGTGTTGTTCAAATTCTAAACTGTTTCCTATGGCAATTTAACCCGAAAAACTGCCAACCTAAAAACACTCCACCTTCGGTGAGTTTTTCTCGTCTAATTGCTAGGCAACAGTTTCTCATCAAACAACCCAAATTTACCCGATAAAAATTGAAGAATAAAAACTTTTTAACAAAAAATTAAACCGACGAAATACGGAACTGAAAAGTGACACATGGAATGAACCTTCTTAGTCTCAATAACTAAGCTCCTAAACTAATGTAAGTAACTAATTTTGAGTCGGCGCCAAACAAACAAGCAAATGAATTAGGTTAGGCGTAAAATGATGGCATCGAGTTGGGCGGTGACATTCTGATAATTTTTTTGAAGTAATCTAATGATCTCCGTTGATTGTTTGTTTGGCGCCGACACAAAATTAGTTACTTACACTAGTTTGGGAGCTTAGTTATTGAGACTAGGAAGGTTTTATTTTATTTTTTACTTTTCAGTTCCGTATTTCGTCGGTTTAATTTTTTGGTAAGAAGTTTTTATTTTTCAATGTTTTGTGGCTGAAATCTACTGATTACTAACTGCTTGTTTTTTTATTACTTCCAAAATACTTACTTACCCACCTTACTTCAACTATTACCAGTTAAATAATATGCTTATCTACTTTCACTATTTGTTGTAATATAAATTATTTTTGTTGTTCTGGTTAGTTCATTTCAATACTTTGTATATCATTCCATCCTCTCATAGAATATTATGATTGTGATGATAACACTAGCGATCTGTCATTGTCAACTACATATGTTTGCTATGTTCATAAGTGAAAAATCAATTATCCCTTATTTTTCTACCCGTAAGGGTGGATAATTCCATCCAAAATCCAAATATGATCTACTATGAGGTATACTCTATCTGATGAAAGAAGAATCATCCAAATGAAAGATCTCAGTACAAAGTTATGCCTGATAGAATCGGTTAACGGACCGAATTCAGAGGGTGAGTGATCAATATCCTTCATTTGGCTACCCTTAGGGGTGAATTTCATCTTTTAAATTCAAATGGGAACAACTTCGAAGTACATCCATCCATCGAAGGAAGAATGATCGAAATCGGACGTCTCAGTGAAAAGTTATGCGTGATCATACATAAAAAAAAATTAAAAAGAAATAAATAAATATACGCGTCGACTAGAGAACCCCCTCCTTTTTGGTTTCAACGGTTGAAAATACAAACCTCTCGTGCAATTATGAGTCATAAAAATTCAAACTTCCTAGCCACTAATAATTGCAAATCAAATAATGTTTTTTTATGTAAATGTAACACAAATACAAAATTCATACTGGTCTATTAACAAAGAAATATGTACAAAAGTTTCTGCTGTATAACAATTCAGTTTCGAATTTACTTTATGTGTTCATACAATTCCAAATAATAGTTTTTAATGTTGCTGAACCTGTCATTTTCATCGACGACAATGTACTTCTGATTGAGGGAGTAGTGTAGCTCGTAGCTAGACTTAGCGTAATTGAATTGTTTTTTCGTGAATGTTTTTTTTTTTTCAAAAAATCACATTTTCCATTATACAATAAATGAGACACATGACTATATGACATATGGCGATCTTAAATGGATTAGAAACTCATTCAACTGGCAGAACTCAATCTATTAAGGTTAGGCTCGAATCGGGCACATATTTTTCTGAGAATCGTAACATCCCAACAGGTGTCCCCCAAGGTAGTGTCCTGGCTCCTACTATCTTTCTTTCATTTGTAATTGACTTCTCTAATATCAATCAACCAACTTGTACTGTTCAGTTTGCTGATGACACGTCCTTCATATTTATTTCTGCTCTATGTGAAGGGCTGTCTGATCAGGCTTGTATTGCAGTTGCAAATATGCAAAATTACTGTTCTAGGAATGGCCTTGCACTGAATAGCAACAAAACGAATACCATTGTTTTCTCCCGTAGAGAAATGGACTGCAGTATATTGGTAAGAACCAATACCGAATCTGTCGTACAGAAAAAGTCAGTTAACTTCCTAGGGCTGAACATTGACTCACAATTATCTTGGAATGGCCATATAGATTCTATTTCCAAAAAATTATCCAAACATTGTTTCGTTATTTGGAATTTTGTGCCCATCGATATCTTCCTGAGCTATTACTATGCCTATGTTTCCCTCAAATCTAAATTATTGCTTAGTCTGCTACGGTATGTGCAGTAAATTGAATGATTTGTTGATTTTCAAAAAAAATAAATAATTAAGGACCATATGTTCCAAAAAATATGGTGATTCTTGTAAGCAGTTATTCATTGAATTACGGATTCCAACTGTGATATCCATGTATATTTTGAATTATGTTACTTACATTAACAAACACTTCCACGAGTTTCAGCAAAGAGATACTACCCGTCTTGCTGCTGGTTATACTCTAGACAAAATTATAATTTAATAGTTCCTATCCACAAATTAGCTTCTGTAGCTAACGGACTTCATATCATGTCTATAAAATTATATAATAAACTTCCAATAATCATTAAGAAAATCTGTAATCTAATCAATTTTAAAAATAGTGTTAAAAATCTTCTCTACAAAGATGCCTTTTACTCATTAGATGGATATTTTCAAACTGATCTGGCTGCTTGACATCATGAATGTTTGCTTGTGTACTATTTTATTGTTCATACCATTTTTCACTTGTTTTATGTGATCCTCTTCCACCAGTCCAATTGTATTCTTACATGAACTTCTAATTTTTATGACTTAATTTAAACTGACATTTTATTTTATTTATCTTTTTTGTATGTGACGACTTCCATGCTTGTGAAGTCTCAGAAAATAAATATTGTATTGTATTGTCATATGACAGCTCGCTCAAACTATGTTTTCTGAATGGAGCTCATGAAACTTTTCGTTCTCTTTCAGTGCCCTATCAGAAATTTTGGAGAATGTGATGAAAAACATCGGTGCAGTCGCCATAACTTTGAAATGTAAATTTTGCTGTGAAAAAACAGGGCTTTTGCCATTTCTTTGAAATATAAATATTTTTTTCATGATTTAGGTGAGAATACCATGTCATAGCTATGAAATTATTGTATTGTCATCGGTTCCCAATACGTGTGCAGAATTTCAAATACTCGTTCATACATACATACAGTGCGCGTCAAAATTATGGAACAAATTCGATATTTCGCAAGCCATGTACTTTTGACAAAAATCCTGAAATAGGTCGATTTTTATTTCAAAATGCCGATTTTTTTATGTATATTCTAAAGAGGTTATGTCACTGGTTTTGACATGGTGACGTAATCGGTAATTTTTTTAAATTGGAATAGATGTCTTGTGATATCTCATCTGAAAGGCCTTTCAATACTGCATTCAATGATAATAATTAATTAGATATTTTTCTACAGGGTGAAACAAAAATTAATATTTTATTTCAATAAGATAATAACTTTATATCCAACAAAATAGAACAGTTGAATGAGATATTCGAAATGCCATCCACCAGTCTCTTGACAATATGCAAATCTACGGACACATTCCTCTTGCACATTGCGAATAACTTCCGGAGTAATTCTGTTAACTTCGATCCTAATTCGATTTTTCGACTCTTGTAGATTTTGCGGCCTATCTACATGGACCTTCAATTACAAATAACCCCACAAGAAAAAATCCAGGGGCATAAGATCTGGAGATCTTGGAGGCCATTCTATCGGTCCGCGTCTACCAATCCACCTCCTAGGGAAACGGTTATTCAAAAACTCGCGAACATCACGTGCATAGTGCAGAGGTGCACCATCTAGTTGCAACCAAATACTTTCATTTGGTGAGTTAGGATTGTTGGCGTTTGGAAAAATATCGGCAAGGCTAGGTATGAGTTCATTCCTGAAAAAATCCAAGTAACGCTCCCCTGTGAGATTTCCTTCGAAAAAATACGGGCCAATAATCTCGTCGTTTATTATCCCTGCCCAAACATTGACTTTCTGAGGGTATTGAGTATGCCCGTCCATCATCCAGTGAGGATTATCCCTACTCCAATATCTGCAATTCTGACGATTTACTGAACCATTTAGGCAAAACGTAGCCTCATCGGAAAACAGAATTTGTTTCATAAAACGTGGATTGCGGGTACACAAATCCTGCATTATTTCACAGAACTCCACACGGCGATCGGATCATCATCATTGAGTTGTTGATGTAGCTGTACTTTGTATGGATGGTACTTTTCTGCTTTTAGAATATGTATTACAGAACTTTGGGATATGTCAAGGTATGCTGCAATTTGTCGTGAAGTATTGTGAGAATTATTCTCTACACCCAATAGAACATCAAGTTTCACGTTTTCTTCCATTTTTGGACGTCCAGCATTCGGAATATGTTTGACATGACCAGTTTCTCCGAATTTTTTCCCAATCTTACTGACTGTTGAACGACTGATAGGTCTATTTGGATATTTCGCATTGAACAAGTCGCATACCTCTTGCTGAGTTCTGGTTCTATCTCCGCATCCAATAAAAATTAAAATTTCTATGCGTTGGATTTCACTTAAAGTAGCCATAGTTTACTTTTAGAACCTTTTCACTTAGAATTTGTGAAGAATATTTGTTGATATTTCAACTGACATTTATTTGACACTAACTAGCCTATTATGGCATTAATTTGTGATTGTCTTTTGTTTCCATTTCAGACTAGGAAATAGCTAACTATTAATATTTGGAAAGGATCCATTGGTGTAGTAGAGCACTGACTCACTAGTCTGCCAGGGCAGTCTGAGGGATTAGAGCCTTGGCTCAAAAAAGTAAAATTTTGCAATTTTGACACGCTTTTATCATCTTTACTTGTAACTGAATAACAATGTAATAAAATCTTGAAAGTAAATATTCACCCACTTCCAATCTTCCGAATAATCTGAAATTTGTCACACATATCAAGGACCGATGACAATACAATAATTTCATAATCATAATGTGATGATAATAAAAATATATTTTTCCAAACGCCAACAATCCTAACTCACCAAATGGAAGTATTTGGTTGCAACAAGATGGTGCACCCCCGCACTATGCACGTGATGTTCGCGAGTTTTTGAATAACTGTTTTCCTAGGAGGTGGATTGGTAGACGCGGACCGATAGAGTGGCCCCCAAGATCTCCAGATCTTACGCCCCTGGATTTTTTCTTGTGGGGTTATTTGAAATCGAAGGTCTATGTAAATAGGCCGCAAAATCTACAAGAGTTGAAAAATCGAATTTGGATCGAAATTAACAGAATTTCTCCGGAAGTTATTCGTAATGTGCAAGAGGAATGTGTCCGTAGATTTGCATATTGTCAAGAGACTGGTGGATGGCATTTCGAACATCTTATTTAACTGTTCTATTCTGTTGGATATGAAGTTATTCTCTTATTGAAATAAAATATTAATTTTTGTGCACCCTGTAAAAAAATATCTAATTAATTATTATCATTGAATGCAGTATTGAAAGGCCTTCCAGATGAGGTATCACAAGACATCTATTGCAATTTAAAAAAATTACCGATAACGTCACCATGTCAAAACCAGTGACATAACCTCCTCAGAATATACATAGAAAATCGGCATTTTAAAATAAAAATTGACCTATTTTAGGGTTTTTGTCAAAAGTACATGGCTTGCGAAATATCGAATTTGTTCCATAATTTTGACGCGCACTGTATATACAGGTGAAGCTAATGAACCGTGTATAATAACACCCATTTATAGTTATTAAAATAGGGTTTTCGGCTCTAGATAACTTCTCTTCAACCATCATTATTCAAATACACGATTTCTAAACCTCTGTTTTAGAATCTTGATTCGTTTAAAGCCATCATAATTTACGTGGGCGGTTTATAATTTTTCAGGTGATTTGACTAGACGCCATCTCGAATCTAATGTATATTCTCTCATTCTATTCTAGTTTACGAGATTTTCAAAATGTTAACTAGCCTATTAAGCTGTAACTGAACACATATGTATGGGAAAATTAAGTTGCATACACATTACCTCTGAGAGTTCACACATTTTATCTTGTGACGACATAACACACCACATAAATCTCGAGTAAAAATACAATTTATTTTAATTATCCATGTAACAAGTATCAACACATATTTACAGGTTTCGCTCAAGTGTTCGCAACTTCAGGTGAACAGTTAACTCGTTGAAATTGATCTATTAAATTATTGCAACTCTATGATGTTCCTTCAATCTCTTTTACGAGCCTTACTTATTACGAAAAGTTATATATTGAAATGAAATCACTTTCGACTCATTTTTCGTTATTATGAAAGAGATATGGATATTGACCTAGCCAAATCAAAATCTCAAATTCAAAATTGATGATTTACATGGACCCGGAATCCAGATCAAGGTTTCAGTGGAAAATACCAAAAGAACTTCCATTCTTTCTCGGAGAAAGCGACACGAAGTTTCGATGTCTCCATGATACAAGACTTTTTGAACGCTCACTGAACAGACTTCCTCTGCATCTTGAATTATGTTTCAAATATAACTTTCCACTCGATAATATCAGTTTTTTCCCTAATATACTCTCTCATTCAACCAGAAATAAAACAAAGGCTTGAGCTCACTAATAGAAGTCAATTGGTTTTCTAGCTCTAATTTTGAATGATGTGGAGATTTCGCGATTGAATTCCTAGCTAAAAATAAGCGACAAGAAGGAAGGAAAATCTATGGTATTTTTGACCAATTATAATCAAAACAATCGAACTGAACGTGATCTGGGATTGTAATATCACTTGATTCAATGATCAGATACTAGATAAACAGTGAATATTCAGTTTTGCAAGGCCACACTCCACAAAACTGAAAAATGCCTACTCTGGGGAAACCTCAAACAGAACTGCCTTTTGAGAAAAACCCATATAACAAACCCTTCCTCAAACTCTGGGATTGACATCGACGTAATAAGGTCAGATCAGATCGACCAGTATAGTCCAGTCCCTATATGGATACGAATTTCTATAGAATAGATTTCAAACAATTGTTTTGTTTTCCATATCCAAGGAAAATCTTCATCGTTGGCGCTAGAAAAATCTGTTATTTCAGTGTTTACCAGTTGAGATGTGAATAAAATATTTTTTACTACCCCTAATTGATATATCATTCATAGCATTTCTTGCAGATGAAAAATGTTCCCATTAATAAATATACATAATCCCAATAATTATATATCTGGATGGAATAATTGGTGAGTATAGGACTGTTTTATACGGAGTCCCACAGAGAACAGTTTTGGGCCCAGTATTATTCACAATATACATGCACAGACCTCTCGAAATTGATATTGAAGGAAAAGTTTCGCCAATAGTGTAATTTATCAATATCGTGTTGAAGTTTCAAGCAATATTTCGAAGTCTGTATTGGAATATAGATTGTTACATGATCTGAGGAAAATCAAACACTGACAGTAATCGAAGTGGGATGCCAAATCATTTATGTAAAAATTAAATAATAATGGTCACAGATGAGATCCCTGTGGAACTCCGGATTAGAGATATGGTTCTTAATTTTAACATACTGAATTCCCTTAGTAAAGTAGCTGTTAAGCCAAGATAATAACCATGTTGGAAAATCAGGCATTTCCAATTAATGAATCAAGAACTCGTGATTGACGCTACCGAAAGCGTTTGAGAAGTCAGCATATACAGAATCAATTTGCTTCCTAGCTTCCAGAGCACTTACAATGTCATTCTGATAAAATAGCAGATTGGTCACAGTTGCCTTCTCTGTTGTCAGCCCATGCTGTTCATTAATAAAAGAGTTCTTGGAGTGCCATGTTAAAAATCTGGATATAAATATTTCAAATAATTTTGGAATTGCTGACAGTTTGGTCAATGGGCGAGAGTTAGTAATATTCGCCTTGTCTCCGTTTTTAAATATAATTCAATTGGAAAAACCCCAGTGATTAATGGATGATTGCATATCATAGTCAATGGTTTAGTTAGGGTATGGATGCATCGTTTGAGAAAGAAAGCAGGGATGCCATCTGGACCACAACAAATTTTATCTTTCAAATTTGAAATTCCAGTAAATAGTTCTTCAAGTGTTGAAGTTGCATTTGGTATGTTTACACAACCATTATTTACATTAAAGATGTGATAGCTTGAGTAAGAATCAGAGTACACATTTGAAAAGTGTGAGGCAAAAATAATGACAATGTCACTATCGTTGTCGCTGTCAATTCCCTGATAATGCATTTCATTGGGTATGCCGTGATCCTTCTTTATGGAATTCATATGATGCCAGAAATATTTGTTATCGCTTGGTATGGAGTTGTTGACTTGCGGAATGTGGGCTTCATAGTACTGCTCAGTTAATAATTCACACTGGGATCTCAGATGAGAAAATAATAAGTAATCGGCATTTGAGAGGGTGCATTTGTACTCAACATGAGCTTGTTTCTTGTTAATGATAACTTGCTTCAGTTTGGCCCAGTACCATTTAGGAAAATTACCAGGCTCAAAATCTGTTTTGGGGACAAATGCATTCACAGCATTATTTATGATTTGATAGAATTTCTCAATAATTATATCAATATCTTCATCGTTAATACAAGAATCCCAATCTATTGGTGCAAAATAATTATTAAGGGGAGATAATCAGCATTCCCAAAATAAAGAAAAACTTCTCTGTATGCCAATGGTTCAAAATCATTACTAAGTTTCATATCACAAACTATTGCGTTATGATGAAAGCTATTAGACAGGAGTAAATCCACAGCTTGAAAAATATTCAGGTTATCAAATTTACAACTGAAAATTAGATCTAGAAAAGCATTTTGTGGGTTAGGAAGATGATTCACCTGTTTCAACCTCAGAACAGATAAAGAATCATTTACAATTCCAATGGGTCCCGTAACTGGACAATCAACTAATAGTTCTTCTTCCCAAGGTTTTTTGTTTTTTTTTCCTGCTTTATTTAACGTCGGCCTATTTCTGCTACCAAGGCTAACATCGACGCCGGTGAGCACACTGCTCCCAACCGGAAATTTTGCCGAATCCCCTGTTGTTTCAGAGGAAGGGTTCTTTAACGAGCTCAACATCTATGTACACGGGACCGCCATCTTAACGTCCCCTCCGAAGGACGGCATATCTATAGTCTCATCTCGTGCTCATTCATGAGACGCCTGCAGCTGCGAATATGCTACTACGCTACAGTTGTTAGGGCATTTAACGCGGAGCTTCCTTGTCCGGTGGTCACCCATTCAAGTACTAACCTTGGCTTCAGATATCGATGAGACTCTCGTCAACCTGACCAGCCATCGGTGCCCGTTCTTCCCAAGGTTTATTCCATGGTGCCTGGGGTAAATTAAAGTCACCAAATGAATATGAAAGATGATCTGGGTAGTCTGCTGAGAGCTACTCAATCGTTAAGCAGTGTTGTAAATAGATATCATTGGACGAACTAGGTGGTATGTAGACGGCACCAATCAGGAATTTCGATGTTCCAATAGTAATCCCAACATATAACTGCTCCATTACATCATTGGGATATGTAGACACCTGATATAAGGGATATTTTTTTTTACAAATATAAGAACTCTACCTCCTCCAGTTTCATTAGTGACAGCAGGGTCACGATCTCTACGAAAAGTATTGTATCCAGTTATGCTCACTCCAGCACTTGGACACTGCATATTTTAAATTTTAATTTAGTCCTAATGTTACGCCACTGGTCTATTATAGAATCATATAATGGGATGGTCAAATCCCTCACTAACTGCCCGTGGTAGGCTAGAGAAGTAAAAAGTGGGTATTAAAATAAGTACCACTCTGATCACTCCAGCTACGCCACTGGCTGGTTATCGGAAGAAACATTCAACACTAATAAACTAATAACGCTGAGGAAATCTCGAATAGAGTGTCACTATATTTCATTATTCCTTTTTCGTAGAATTGCTCGTCAAAGCAACTACTTTGATGTATAGGGAGCATCAATTACTTGGGAATGATTGAACCAAGATTATTTCTCGAGATCAGCTTCAAGAAATATCCCTTTTTCTCTATACAAGGAATGTGGGGCGTCCAGATAGAAGTAGGTACCGATCTCAGGAAGATTGTTGAAAAATGCACTAAGAAAAGCATTAGAATATACATATATATATACATATATATATATATATATATATATATATATATATATATATATATATATATATTGTTATATAATGATGAATTTTTTAAATATAATATTGTAATATTTTTGCCCCACGTTTTGGGTGCAATTTTGTTATGTTCTGATGGATTGGAAATATTATATATATATTGTTTTTGTATATTGAAATTGCTAATTATTTTTGGTATTCTTTGTGAGCCAAATTGATATGATATAAATAGATATTTCTGCCCCTGTATTGTATACTGTAATAATAATTGCCAGCGAACGTCACCAACAATTATTATTTTCCTCACCACGACTAAGCAACATTTGGTACGCCCTTATCTCAAGGTGGCCGGTTCAAGGCAATAGAGACACTGCCACTGCTGGCTAACTTCAGTTTATTGAATGTTCTTTGGTATGTTATTGATCATTGTGAGAAAACAAACAACAAAATATCATAAAGCAATTAACTCCTTCATTCAGGAAGACTGGCCTACGAGAAATAACTTATACTAGGGTGAATCAAACAAATATTCACGGATAATAATAATAAATCAGATCATGGATAGATAAACAGAACCTCACTTTTTCCGTGAGAGTGACGTTTTCTGTTATTGTTCAAAATAGGGTGATATAAAGTTCTTCGAATGTGGAATATGTTATTTGTGAAATAGTTCAGGACCGGAAGAGCACTATTAAAGTTTTATACCTGGTTGGAACTGTTGGTGTTCTACTTATACCATGAATCAGGATGTCACCCCTCTCCAATCGCTGTCAGGACTGCAATACCATGAATCAGGAACTATTTAGATGCGGAAATCAGCATTTGGATCCGTGGATATGTTATCATTAAGGTAATATTGGTTTTGTTTACCAAATGATGGGATTATTCCAATTTTCTTTTAGTAAAATTTTTGCGTGGCATCCGCTTGGAAATTTATTTTTGATCTCCTTTGAAGCTTTGTTTTCTATCGCCTAGATACATCTTTTTCTGCTTGTTTTTTTATTTGAATTTTTGAATTGGTGCACTAAATTATCACTTTTCACTGTTTATATTTATATTGCATAATTTATATATACAATTATCTTTCCACTCTTATCATTATTTACAAATTTCAATAATAATTGCTTCTGATACCATCTCATTGCTACTCTCCCACAATTTCCAATTTTACACCTGACCATCTATTCCCTGATTGGCTATTTTTATAAGGACATTTGCTGTTCTATCATTGGCTACTTTTTGTAAGCTACAGTTTCATATACTGTATGTTTCAAATTTATAAATGTGTTGATTACTGTTTATTCCTGAAAATTTTGTAAATTTAGACTTTTTATTGTCTTTTGAGCAATTATGAGTTATAATAATTTTGACAGTGTATGAAATTGATTGTTTTATAGTATTTTGACATTCTTATCTATCCATATTCTACCTAGGCTCACAATATACATAGAATTTCAAAAGTTATTCACAAACAAACTCTTGAAACCATTAACCATCTAGTAATTTTTCTTTTTGGGGTTTTTAGTTTTTAAATTTTACAACTGGCAAAATAACATAAAAATATATATATATATATATATATATATATATTATATATATATAATAGTTACATAGCATTTCCGTCAGTTCTACATACTGATAAAATGATGAAATAGTCGAAGAACAGTTGAGATTTTACATTAGGTCAGTTTTTGGCATTCTCAAAGTGGACCGAATATACATAAAAATGCCATCAATTGTTAAACAGACTGTTGATAAATATTATTTGAAAAAATATAGGGGAACATAAAATATGGAGATACATGTAACAACATATAAAAATATAATTTATTCAATTTGCCCACACTTTACTCCAGACCATCAGGTTTCAACACTTATCCAGTCGATATTTGTTTTACATGATATTAGTTTAGTTGTATCACTATTTTATTCATTTCCGCGAAAGTTGTTTATTTACTTTTATATCGCACTGTATATTAGACTATAGTTGTATAAGTAATGTTTTTCTATGAAAGCATGAACTATCGGTTAGAGGTGCCTTATATCGTTCTTGAAGCATTGATAACATTATTTTTATCAATAGTGAATACTGTTTAACTGGGTATATACTTTGTGAATTCATTACCCGTGCAGTTCCTGTTTGACTTGATTGGATTTATCTCTCTTGTGGTCGTATTGCACTCAACGAGCTGTCTAAACCTTCAATTTATATTTTTTTTGTTTACTATGAAATTCCTTGAAGATGCGTAACTGGGAGGGTGACGATTTATTGATAGCTCTGTTGTGAAAGGGTGCCTGTTTTTTATATGCATTCCCGGGCTATTTTTAACGTGCCCTCGTTTATCAGTTGGGTCGAGTATTTGTTTTCAAAATTTATTTTCATTTCCAGTGAATTATGTTTTCTGGCCATAGAGTTCATATTTATTAATAACTTTTTGTTTCTTATGTTTGAAAGTTATTCTGTACTTATGGGGTTATGACACTGATACCACTCACGTTATTATAGTTAATTAGTAGATGGGGTTGCCTTAGTAGTTTTTTTTTTCTGGTCCAATTTTTTATTTATTTTTGGAACACCATTTGAGAAACTGATTTGTATATTCCTATTGCCATTTTGAATTCCATAAGTACTCAAGTCCAACATTTTTTTTATTTCGATTTACCGCAAAAATGAAGCCAATCAGTCCCATTCACCTTCGCCACTGGTGCTACAAACTCACAAAAAATTGTATATCACCCAGGAGTCAAGCTGCTCTTTCCACTCCATGATTTCATTAAAAAAAATTGAGACCCGGATGGAGTCGCTGTAATTCAGCCCGACAGGTCATGTGGCTTAGAAGTGAAACCGAAGAATTGTCATAAATAAAAGACCCTAGCGAATAATTCATCCAGATAAAATGTCACGTATATAGTTGGATGTTGTCTGTTATTCCTAATTTTGCCTCGGAGTTCTTCACGAGCTGGGGTTTTCCCGATTGATCACATTCTGAATGAACTATGCTGATTCCTTCGATAAGAGATAAATAATGAGGTATCATGTTTCTCGACATTTGGGTTTTTATATTGGAAATAATGGTAATTTGAGATCATCCTACCGTATCACGGACTTCTTTGTGAGTTAATGTGGATGTATACATGTTTTTTACTATTTTACAGACAGACAAAAATATAATGATACTGTTGTTCTTTCTGAAAATTCACAATAATTAAAAAGCTGTACTATAATTCACAGTATATTATTGTCGATACCCCACTATATTGGATCGAGTGATTAGTCTGAAAATATTTACATAATGTTCATGAAATCAGATCTGTAATCATCTTCTACTGAAAGATGAACTCAAGTCACTATCTTGCATCGTTCGAGATAACCTTCCGGAATGTATTCGTGTTGAGAAGGAAAACATTCTCAATTGAATATTGAATGGAATTATTTTTCTGAAAATTGAAAAAATCTAATGGGAAAATGGACTTTGGAAAACAACCACTTTCCCGACTGAAGCCACGCTTGAACTAAATCTGATAGATTTTGTGGAAGGACTGTAATTGAGAAAAATTGGATGGTTATCTGATTGTCTATTCAATATCCAATTCAAAATGTTTCTCTTTCAACCATTTTGTTCCGATTCAACTAGTGTATCAAAATTGGTGAAAGTAAATCTCTCTTCAAAGGAACTCCTCAAGAATCCCTACTCAGCCCCCTGCTCTATGCAATATATACATCAAACTTTGAAAAAATGTCAAATGCAATATTTACTGGTGACACCAAGATTTATTATCATTTTCATAAATAGGAATTGTCTTCAAGCTGCAAAATATTCAACAATGAACTGTAAGGAAAAGAAACAATTTCTCTCCACCACTCTTCACTACCGAATCCAAGTAAGTGCTCATTCGTGATTTTTGTCTGAATAATCGATATGGCATACGTGAGGAATGGAATCAAGATTGAATTGGATGGGGATAAAAAATAATACAAACAATCTGGAACTCATATCTGATAGCGCTTTGAAAATTGATAGTCATGTTTTGAATTTTATCCAACGAACATTCTTGCTTTAAGATTATTTTTACAGTTACCGTAATTTTTTCAAGAAAAAACGCAAAATTATGCTTCATGATTTTCTCGTTCTCATCCATGTATAATATAGTCAATTTGTACACAAAAGGGACCCAAGCGGAAAAGAAGTGGGGCAGTTATGATAACTTCCATTCGTTATTTTTTTTTGAGTGCTGAATCCGAATTTGGCGTTTGCTAACAAAAATTAATGACGCAAATTCGGAAAAAATGCAAAAAAAAAAATTGTTCGACGGTTTTCTGCTCATAAAAGGAAACTTTTCGTGAACAACATTCACATTCATAATTGATGTTCATAACATTTTCTACAAATTTAACTATTTAAGGTTTTTTCGATGCACTATTTGGGATCAAGCGCTAGTTGGAAATTGACGACGTATACATAAATTTGCAGCAGTTATGTAAGTCGAACTACAAATCGAATGCCGTTGTCATCTTCGATGGCACTCTGACGAAGCTTGTGAAAGCACCAAGCGCATAGAACGATTGAGAAGAGCACAAAGAATACAATCCGCTGCAATATCATTCACAGAATCGATGGCGCGCACTCTCTCTCAGAAGAGTTGCCTTGCAAACTCCAAAAACAAGAGCCTGTTGATATCCATGCTGATGGAAAAATTGATCCGTAGCAAACTGTGAAGGACGCTGATATCCTCATCATCAGAACAGCTCTCATGTTGTCCCCGTCAAATGAATATGCGACGGTGGTGCGGGAAGATATCGACCTTTTGGTGATTTTGATTGGCCTTTGTAGCCCTGATATCGGGAAAGTCTTCTGTTTGAAACCGGGAAAAAAAGGGTCTCAAACTCCCTGCAATACTCATCTTGCCGCAAACAAACCAAATATTGTAATGAGTAGTTGTGACACCACTTCTGTTTGGATTGAGAGAAGCCAGATCGACACAAGATGCAATATCAGACCTAACCAATAAAATCTACTTCGCAATTGACAAAAAAAAACATGCGATCTCTATTTTTGTCGACCTGACAGAAACGCGATACGGTGAGTCATGAAGTTCAAATATATACGCTTGGAAGAATCGGCTTTAGGGACACTAATTCAACCTAATGAAAGATTATGTAAGAGAAAGACAGCTATGTGTGAGGGTGAACAAAGAACTCAGCCTACTTCTGAACTATGAAGTGCCACAGGGAATAATACTAGGGCCGTTGCTATTCAATATATATATATATATATATATATTCATATATATGTTAATATATGAATATATATATATATATATATATATATATATATATATATATATATATATATATGAAAAAAACGAAAGAAAGGGAGATTTGTTTCGATTCCAAAAGCCACCATCCCACCATGGTTTCCGAATCATCAGGAGAGCTTGTGGTCTGTTTTGAATTCGAACCAAATCTCTTGGAGTGCTAATCCCTACTGGCAAGGATAAAAATGTGAAATGCACGAAATTATAGACGTGACACCTATAATTTGTGGGATGGAGACCTAATGAAGTGGAATTTAATGACACGAAATAGTTCACCAACAGATGTCAGTATAGGCCAATCCACGACACCAAAAGTACTCTGAACGCACTGGAAGTACGACTTTTGGTGTCGTGGATGGGGATATTCTGACATCTGTTGGTGACCTATCAATGTTGCACGAAATTTCGTGTCATTGAATTCAATTTCATTAGGTCCAAGCTTCGCCCCACAGATATGTGTCACTTCTATAATTCTGTGCATTCCACATTCATATCCTCGCCGGTAGGTATCAGCACTCTGAGAGATTCGGTTCGAATTCAAAAAAGACCACAAGCCGTCCTGATGATTGGGAAACCATGAAACAGCTGTAGGAGGATGGTGGCTTTTCTGTAATGGGAACAAATCTCCCTTTCTTTCGTTATTTGTTTTGCGTTACTCTGAACGCACTAGAAGTACAACTTTTGGTGTCGTGGATTGGCCTATACTGACATTTGTTGGTGACCCATCAATATTGCACGAAATTTCGTGTCATTGAATTCCACTCCATAAGGTCTAGGTCTGAGTCTAATTATAGGTGTCACTTCTATAATTTTGTTCATTTCACATTTTTATGCTTGCCGGTAAGTATAAGCACTCTGAGAGATTCGGTTCGAATTGAAAAAAGACTACAAGCTGTCCTGATGATTGGGAAACCATGAAACAGCTGTAGGCGGATGGTGGCTTTTTTGTAATGGAAACAAATCTCTATTTCTTCCGTTATTTGTTTTGCGTTACGCTGAACGCACTAGAAGTACGACTTTTGGTGTCGTGGATTGGCCTATACTGGCATCTGTTGGTGACCTATCAATGTTGCACGAAATTTCGTGTCATTGAATTCCACTTCATTAGGTCTAAGCTTCACCCGACAAATTATAGGTGTTACTTCTATAATTTTGTGCATTAAATATATATATATATATATATATATATATATATATATATATATATATATATATATATATATATATATATTAGAAATAACGACTGAAAATTGGTATGAACAGTGGGGAATAACGGGGATCTTCAGTCAGCACAAATGTTGAACTATGAAAAACTCTTTAATACGTTGGACCAAGCTTTCGTTTCAATTTTGAAACTTCTTCAGGGTCCTAAAATATTTAAATTATATTATTGGGAAAAAAATACTTGAAATGGAGGAAGTACTTACAGTAATCTGAGAGGTTGATTAATGAACATTAACTTTGAAAAAACGTAAAATATGTAAATATTTGTCGGAATGGTGTTATATTTGTAACGTTTCGAGTGACATTGAAGGATTTAAAGTGCATTAGCTCAACATGCTATTGAAACAGGCCATAAAATATCATTCGAGAAAGCACAAGTTTTACATTCAGAAAAAAAAAATCTCTAAAAGATTATCTCTTGAAATTATTGAAATTAATAAATCCAATCAAAATATGAACAAAAAAACAGATATTGAAAATCTTAGCAAAATCCACAGTTATCTTTTACAAATGGATTGAAACTGATGATTCTCAAAGAATAAATAAAAAAAATGTCACTCGAAACGTCGAAGATATAACACCATTCCGACAAATATTTAAATATTTTGCGTTTTTTTAAAGTTAATGTTCATTAATCAACCACTCAAATTACTGTAAGTACTTCCTTCATTTCAAGTATTTTTTTCCCAATAATATAATTTACATATTTTAGGACCCTGAAGAAGTTTCAAAATTGAAATGAAAGCTCGGTCCAACGTGATAAAGAGTTTTTCAAAGTTCAACATTTGTGCTGACTGAAGATCCCCGTTAGTCCCCACTGTTTATATATATATATATATATATATATATATATATATATATATATATATATATATATATATATATATATTAACGAATTATACAATAACAAATAATGGCGATATAATCAGATTCGTGAATGACACTGGATTCTTCTACGAAGCCGAATCATGGAACCACCTGAAAAATAATAGCTGAATTCTTCAAAAACCAGACTACTTCAACGAAAATGAAACACATTAAATCCCCTTCACTAGCCAAATCAATACAATCCCCAGCCTGACGAACCTTCAAATAAAAACATCGACAAAAACTATGGAAGTCCCCTCCAAACACGATGTAAAATTCTCAGGAATTCACATAGACATGTTGATTTTTATTTTACGGACAATTGAACCGAAGGGAATAAAAAAAACCCACGTTGCAAATATATTCCGCTCATAATAAATCATGAACAGAAAATTAAAAATAAAATGATGTTTCTAGAACTCCGGAAGAACAGCTGGAAAGTTCCAGATTATCATTTCACAACCACACGATTTATTTATTAATCTCGCTTTTGAACTTTGCATGCAATGCATCAACAGTTGCAACGAAATGTCAAGCTTATTTTGTGTCAAAACCTGCCCTGGAAGTGATTTATGAACTTTCCCAACACGAAAAAGTTACAGCGAAATGCTTCTCTTACGTAGTAAATCACACTTACATTACTGTTTTCCTGTGTTAGGTATGAAAAAATAAATGATGAAATGCCAAGTGAATCATGAATTGGAGGTGGTTTCACTAATGGTTACTCATTTCAAGCGGATACTCTTTCTCAATTAAAAAAAAAATATTATTCAGAAGGAAGGTACGTCAAATTTACAGTGGATTTTTGCGTTGTTGTGATGTTCCCGGGTTTGTTTTTGATACGATGAATCAAAACTATGATCCAGATGAATATTATTATTCTATTGATCATTCTAAATATAGCCAAAAGCTGTATAACACCAAATTGGAAATAATATGAAACCATCTCCACCGATTAGCCATGCTGTGAACATTGTCAAACAATGTCTATTTTGATGAAACTGAAACATATGAATAAAACTGGAAAAAATTTAGCGATTTAGAATTAATTGGTTTGTTACTGGGGTTTCAGAGCGGTTATACTGAATATTCATGTTGTGTCTATAGGATAGCCAAACTAGTTAACATCATTTCACAAAAAAAGTACGATATGACCTTTCCGAAATGAATTTATTGCAGATAAATAAATGTATGAGCTACACTTTCAGTAGATCCACAGAATATAATTCTGCCACCATTACACAGTAAATTGGGCCTGATGAAAATCTCGTCAAAGCCGTGAATAAAAACAGTGCTGCTTTTCAATATTTATACACTTCGCGTATTTCATACGCTGAATTAAAAGAGAATATTTCAGTTGCAAGAGAAAAAAATGCTCTGAAATTATTAAAAAAACTGCCGTTGAATGGATGTGATACATTTCCTATAGATTCAAACCAGGATTTTTTTCCTGAAAACTTATGCGCTGTGAATGATGAGTATGGTGAGCGTCTTACCCAAGACCTTTTTTTGAAGAAAGATGAAAGGGTTTTTGGGACTCAGGTATGTTGCAAGGGAAACTGATCGAGAAAGATATGGAAAGAAAGTTGAAATAAATATTGATTTAATATAGTTTATAAATATCTTCTTAAAACCGATTACTGCCCATGGGGTCGCTAGGGACCCATGACAAACATGTTATCAAAACTATAGTCCCAACTGTAACTAGGTTAACCATTACTCACTTCCGCATTGCCACAAGTCTATTCTTGCCGCCGAACATACTAGATTGCATCTATAGTTGGTTAGTGATTTTCAGAATCACTCAATTTTTTTGATAGTTTTTTGTGTTAACAATCGCTTTGCTTCGAAACAATAGAAACTGGTGAGTCGGGTATTTTATTATTGTATGTTAAGAAGTTGTTTCTTGTAAGTTTAACTGATATTAGGGTTGGGTTGGTTAGTTTATATTCAGCATAGTTGTCACGTTCAGGGCATTTGAATATAGGCTGGTCATAAACAACCACTTGGGCACGTGAATACCATTTATACATAATAATTTGAAGGGTATTTTCATTTCTGAATATTCGTAGGGAAACCACATTCCATTTACAGGAATCGTCCTCTCACGACAGCGAAATTGATAGAAGCAATTGAGAAACCGGATGAAGATGACCTAGTTTCTGATGGAATAGTTATTTTGCCTCCAAGTGATGGTGGGGAAAGTGCTGAAGATTCGGGGGATGAGGAATGCAGTGATCCCAACAGGTTAGGAGCAGCCCAATTGAGAACTCTAGCGGATTTTTTTCAAGATGAATCTTCAAATGTAGATGTTGAAGATTTATTGGTGATGTCCAACGAGAATAATACAACAGAAAACAGAAAACAGAGAACACATTTATGGAAATTGGGGAAGACTATCCAAATAGTAGACAAGAGAAAAAAAAACCGTAAATTCCAAAACTTTTTCTGTTTACCTCTTCAGCCGAACCCCTCGAATTTTTCCAACTGTTTTTGTCAGAAGAAATTATAACAAATTCAGTAAATTATACATAGTAGATGTAGCTTCGTAGATATTTCCACTATGGAAAACTGGAGGGAAAAGCAATGTGCAGTGCATATGAAAAATATAATGATATCGTAGGAGTTCGCTGGAATGACAATAGTGTTGTTACTTCACTCTCTAATGAGTTTGAGCTTTATCCTATTACAACATGCTAGAGATATTTGGATAGTGAAAAATCTAAAACAGATATTTCTCAACCTTATGTGGTAAACAATTACAACGAATTTATGGGTGGCGTTGATCAACTTGAAAATCACGTATCGAATTACCAAATATCATTTAGGGGAAAGAAATGGTACATACCCATGATATTTCGGTTGTTTGATGTGACTATCACAAACGCTTGGCTTCTAGCTCGGGGGTATGGCTATAAAGGTGATAACTTAGCATTTAGACGGAAAGTTGTTCAATCTTTGCTGCTAAAAGTATTACTCCTGGACCAAAAAAAGCTTTTATAAGGAACCCGATATCATTCTCACCCACCAGAATAAAAGAAGATGCCAAGTTTGCAAAAACAAAACTGGGAAAAGTTAAAGCTGTGATGTTTTTCTGCATGACAAATGTTTCGAAACATACCACACTCACTAGGTTTTCAAAATATCATTATTTTCTGTTAGAGGATTTGTATTTTCTTTTTCATTTGAAAAATATAGAATTTGCAAGTTTTAAAATGTTTATATTTTATATAGGATTAATACTCCAGGGGTCGTTAATGACACATCAAAGCTCAGCTTCTAATTTAAAATATTCCATTTTACATTCTTTGGGGGTTTTCTGTATCATCTATATACCCTGGTTTTTCGGAAATTGAAAAATTTCACATTAAACAATTCTGGGCATTGATGGGTTAGTGAGACGTGATAGATTGTTTTTCCCTTCTAAGCATGCCTACATTTAAAAGGAATGACAAAACCGTGTAAAGTAGTATAACATGTGTCGCTCCGGAAAAAATATTTCAACATACTCCTCCAGAAAATATATTTTCCAATTACTCGTAATGTCAAAAGAGATGATTTATTCTCTGATTCTGATTTAGTATCAGTTAAGTTCAAATTTTTTCTGGTTTATCCGTGAAATATTATTGAGCTTGGGAGTATATAACAATATAAATCACTGGTTATGTGCTAAGTATCTCAAAACATGTTATTTCACTTTTTCAGTAAGCTTTTAAAAACGTCATTGATGTTCCGTAAATTTGGTGATACTATTTTCTAGTAGAGTAGTACAGTTATAACTGATTTTTATTAAATTATATTTTTTTTTTGATTTGATATTTTTCTGTATCACTGAAAGCACTCTTTCAAACATGTATCCAATATATGGAAATTGATTCTACAAAAGATATATTTATTCAATGTCAGCTTCTTTTATTCAGTGTTCCGAGAGATGTGATATTTATACTTTTATATGTATTGTTGACATGAGATGAATTTCCACATGGAATACAATGATCAGGGAAAGCCAAGTCATTGTCCTCTCTTGTGATAAAGGTCGAAATTTCTCTGTCAATGAGGGATGCCTTAACGAATATATTGAATCGTATCCGCACGCATCCATATTGAATCTTGATGTAACCACGACAAAAGGCGTTTCATCCGCGAGAAATGAAAAGAACGTGTTTGATGGAAACCTCAATCCACTGAATACATTCCAGAAGCCGGAAAAAATGAGTAGCTGAATTGTAGAATACGGTGGAATTTCATATCAATTTATAAAAGCCAGATGTGAAATATTGTTGTGTCAAGCTACTTGAAAATTCTTGAAGCTTACCCAATATTAACAAACTCGGATTACCATTAGGAATTGAACGACATCATTGATTTCAGGAGATGTAAAAACTAGACTACTCAGGGAGTGGCAGATCATCCGTGCTTTTTCTGCCTGAAATGGTTCTATTCATACCTCTCAAAATGATATGAAGTAGTAGACCGGGAGATGGTGACACAAAATATTAGGTCATTTGTACCAGTATGGGGGTTCTTAAGGGGTCTAATTACTGAATGACAAGAAAGAAAATGATGGTCATAGCGCTGGTACCAGGGGTCCAATTGCGTGGGCGTTAATCGAACGTATCGGATAAATAACGAGTGTCGAACGATTTGTTCCACAAAAATGCTTGAATTTTCCGATAGTCGATGAAAAAAGAAGTAGGCGGTAGCGTAATGCCATACTTCTCCGGTGTGACTTACAGCCCGCCATACCGACGCGAATACATTAATTTAAAAAAAAACAATTCAACCATTTGTACCAAAATCAAATCTGTCTCGAGAGACGTGAGTATCGCGAGCTAACCCTCCTGCATCCAGTTTGGGCTTCGCTCTTCCTCCCCCCATCAGCAGCACAGGGCCTACCTTCCGGTTTAAACTGTGCTACTAGATTACAGGGGGAATCTGAAATTGAGATACGCCCAATCAGCGCGCTAGGTCAACCCAGCTACCGTTATAGCTCAGCCACGGTGGGGCCGCTTGATAAGACAAGCTACTGGCTATGGGATGTCAGTACCCGAGCGGGTTAATGCGCCGCTCCCCGCCGAGTCTGCAGGGAATACAGTCACCTCAACCCATAGGTGAAAGACTCCCCCGTCTCTACCGAATTACGGTATTGTTTTCCATTGGACCCACTATCTAGCCCACGCCCCCCAGAGTCCAACACCATGTGGAGAGGCACCGGCGGTGAAACCGGTGGGGCTATCCTCCTCCCCCTGGGTACCCATGTTAACAAGACTCCTCCTGTCAGCGTTTGATGGGTCACCGCCATATCAGACTTTCGACCTGATATTACTCGTGTAAACGTTTGACGAGTCACCGTTCGTGTGAGAGTTCGCCGAAGCTACTAATCACGCTACCATGTTATTTGGGAGGGGGACCTATGACGTTGCCCAGAGGTGTCTGGGATTGTCTAAGGTTCTCCCGTCCCGACGGCCTAGTCACACGGTAGGGCTAGGCCCAAACCATTTGTACCAGGCTAATTTTCGCGCAGCTAATCATCGTCGAGTAGCCATTCACGGAAATCACCTTTCCATACTTTTCCGACGGTTCCCAATGGCCGCCATACCACCGCAAGGAAGTAATTTTTTTTTTGCTGAACGATTTGTACCAGCCTAAAACTTTTTTCAACAGTTCTCTGTATGATCATGAATAGAAGTCTGATCATGTCATACCTGTGGGAGGTGGCGAATATGTACAATATTTTTTCAATATTCTAAGATTTTATTCGTAATACGAACGATTTGTACCAGTATGGCACTAATTTTTCCTGTAAGTTTGAGGTTTAACGAATATAAATACAAAATTTCAAACACCTAGGTGGCGGCAATCTTGTCTCATAACCAGATGTTGTGTCGTATGATATTGTACGGCTACCGGCGCTCGAAAGATTTCTCGAATTGGCTCATCGTGTTCGTAAAACATAATGTATGGGAACGCAGGTATACGGCAGCTGCTTGTCAGGCGACCCACAAATACATAGCAATAAATGTAGTTATATGTATTAGTATAAGTCGACCGTTATAGCGCACCTAAGGGTGGTGTAATTTCCTCAAAGCATAGTTTTTTCCAAGTTTGGAAAATTTGAAATGCCATACTGTTACAATTCATTCCAATTTTTTTTTTCATATTTTGCTCGAGTGAAACAGACTTCCGCCCCATAGGATAATTTTTTTCAGGTTGAATTTTATCCAAACGAACCGAATACGATGATGCCATACTGTAACAAATGATTTCATGTCTTGTACCTTGGAAACGTGTCGAAAACCCAAGTTTTTCAAGTATGGCACCACTTTCCCCCTCTACTAGAAGTATGGAAAATATAATAATGGTCACATTGTATCATATAATTTCCAAAAATCTGAATGCCATACTGGTACAAATCGTCAATTTCTTTTTTCTTTTAACATCTTGGCTCAAGTCCGACAGTCGTCCGCCCCATGGTTACAATCTGGGATAATTTTTTTTAGGTAGAATTACATCCAAACGAACCGAATACGATGATGCCATACTGTAACAAATGATTTCATGTCTTGTACCTTGGAAACGTGTCGAAAACCCAAGTTTTTCAAGTATGGCACCACTTTCCCCCTCTACTAGAAGTATGGAAAATATAATAATGGTCACATTGTATCATATAATTTCCAAAAATCTGAATGCCATACTGGTACAAATCGTCAATTTCTTTTTTCTTTTAACATCTTGGCTCAAGTCCGACAGTCGTCCGCCCCATGGTTACAATCTGGGATAATTTTTTTTAGGTAGAATTACATCCAAACGAACAGAATACAATGATTCCATGATGTTAAAAATGATTTTACGTATTTTACAGTCGTATTTTCAAAACGCGTTGAATAAATAAGTTTTTCAAGTATGGCAGCACTTTTTCCCCCTACTAGACGTATGGGAGATATAATAACGGCCACATTTTATCAAATACTTTCCAAAAATCCAAATGCAATACTGGTACAAATCGTAAAGGGAAACATTCTCAATTGAATATTGATAGAAAGATTTTTTTTGTGAATTGAAAAATCCACGATTAAAATGAAGTTATTTTTTGTGAATTTCTAACAGAAAACAACTACTTTCTCGGCTAAAGCCACGCTGGACATTGAACTACATCTGATATATATTATGAAAAGGCCCTAACTCAAAAGAAAAAATCTGAAATTGAAAATTCGCATTTTTATTCAGATAGTTATTTTATTTTCTATTCCAGTCCTAATTAAGAACTCATAAAGATGAATGAGGCAAAGAAGAATGTTTTTCAAAAGAGAGTAATCATTCGTAACATTGACGCAGGAGAGACATCGCATTCACTAGGTCTTCAATACATTTTTGTCGACGAAAATCTATTTCATGCTTCCACGATCATCAGGAAGACCGGAAGAAATGGAAAACACATTTTCAAGAAGCAATCTCACTTTGCAAAGATGTAAAAAGTTAGAATCATTTCTTTTGGAGATACACTTTGGAAATAGTGTTTTCCGACATTAAAACCTGTCATGGGGTATGATAGATTGATTTCAACATGAATACCCCACAAGAGGTTATCTTGACTAAAGTTTATCTTTCAGTCGCAGATGATTCCACATCTGATTTTATGAACATCCTGTTTATATTTTCAACAAATGGTACAAATCATTTTGTGAAAAAAAAATACTCCTTTGCGACGGTATGGCGGCCATTTGGAACCGTCAGAAAAGTATGGCATGGTGTATTCCATGAATGGCTACTCGACGATAATTAACTGTACAAAAATTAGCCTGGAACAAATGGTGGAATTGTTTTTTTTAAATTAATGTATTCGCGTCGGTATGGCGGGCTGTAAGTCACACCGGAGAAGTATGGCATTACGCTACCGCCTACTTCTTTTTTCATCGACTTTTGGAAAAAACAAGCATTTTTGTGGAGCAAATCGTTCGACACTCGTTATTTATCCGACACGCCGGTACCAGCGCTATGACCATCATTTTTTATTTGTCATTCCGTAATTAGACCCCTGAAGAACCGCCATACTGGTACAAATGACCTATTATTTTGTGTCACCATCTCCCGGTCTATAGTAAAAGATAATGATAATTCATCTGATAGGTGATAGTTTACTCAGGGTGTTCCCCAAGGATGGGTTCTTGGGCCTTTATTGTTTCTGCTGTACTCGGACGATCTGGCAGATATCAGTATTCAAGTAACCTTCACACTCTTTGCTGGAAACACCACCCTCCTTTGGCATGAGAAACGAATGAAATTTTTAAATATACTGTGTACCATAACTTAGGGTTATTGAAAGAGTGGTACTTTTGAAATAAATATCCGTTAGTTCAGTAAGATCTCTCGTTGGGGAGACAATGTTCACAATCAATCAAAATCATTTATTCTTTCAATAATAAATAAATGGTATAAACTTAAATTTTGAAAACGAGGAGTAAAATAACGTATTTTGTATATATATATATATATATATATATATATATATATATATATATATATATATATATATATATATATATGGTTTTTTTGAGTGACTGAACCCGATTTTTCACAGAAAATAACCAAGAAAAGCCTTTCATCACGTCACTTCAGATAAAAAAATGTCTTCAGATGATGAGTAAACAATCACTGAGATTCTTTTTTTATGAAATTATCTCGCTTTTAACAGTATTTTCACATACTGTCATCATAATCTACTTCTCTATTGTACAGTTCCGTCACTTGAGGTTGAACAAATTAAGTTTATTGTAAACCATTCTCTAAAAACACTACTTTACTGGTTACTGAATGTATTCAAAACACTTTCAGTGAAATCACCAATGGAATAGTTTCCACATAAAAAAAAAGAACGAAACTCAAACAAATTTCAATTTGACTATTATAATATAAAAAAATTAAAATCTATTCAGAATTGACAAATACAAAATCAATGTTTTAAATATAAAATAATATCAAGATGAAAATCTTGATTGAAGCCTGGGACTCGAAGTGATGGCGCATTCGCTGTTTCAGTTGGAGGAAAACCCGGAAAAACCCACAACACCATCAGAAATCAGATCATCAACTTTCTCATAGAAAAGGACACATGCTCCCTGGGAGCTGAGAGAATCAATCTTGGAAAATACACGGCAGTCATCGAAGAGGTGCCAACAATAAGAAGAAGGGTGTTTGCAATATGCAGTATAGTGTCCATTGGAAATGCTGCCGCTTTGATTAGATATGGCGTAGATATTATAAAGAGTATTCATTCCATCCTGAGCAGAATATTGGTCCAAATTCAAATTTCGTATGAGAAAATTAATCACATTGTCCAATTTACTGCCATCAGTGGAAGAAACACGTTTTAAATGTATAACTAAAATTTTTGGAAATCATCTTTTTGAATTCCCTTTTCATTCCACAAGTTGAACAGTATGGGCTCGCATCGTTAGTCAAAGTCTCCTCTTCTGTCAACAGTTCAATACATTGTGTTAAATTCACCACTTCGTTTGGCAAGTCTGGAATAGGGATTGAAAGTACCCAGAAAGGTTCAAAAGTAACGGAGCAGTAATTACGAAAAGTACATCTCAATATAGACTTCAGCTGACCGGCAAATTTTGGAATTATGAGTAGACAGATATCTTGTCCAAGAAATGGAAGCTTTCTGATTATCATTCGTGATAACAAAATCGTTTGGTGATGGATGAAACTCTGCACTCGCCTCGTTTAAATCTTCATGTAAACCTACCAGAAGGTATCTTAGAAATTCTTCCGAATCTGCTGGGACGTTATGATCGAAGGAAGGAGCAAAATTTCTGAATAGACGGACGAAATGTGAAGTATCCACCGTTTTTCGATATTTTTCCAGATATTTTCCATCAAAGATATAGAAGATTTCACTAAATTTCCTTTCATTCTTGATGTAGTAGTATTAAAATCCTCCATACAAATACCATTCTTGAAAAATTCCAACAAAACCTTGGTGTTCGAGAGACACTGGATCATGCTATTCATAAAACAGGTATTTCCTACATTCTTCAATCCTCTCAGGCCAAATGTAGAAATTGAGTCTCTTGTTGGTATGGCATGCTCATCCAAAATATTTCATTGTTCTGGAATTCCCCACAATAATTTTCAAAATGTCACCATTTAAATTTGATTTTATTGAGGTACTCATGAAGAAGTTTTCAGAATGTTTGCACTCACAGCAAACATAAGAGAAATCATTAATTGCCTGGGCAAAAGTTTTGAACTGCCTTTTTTCGGAAAAAGCAACCATACCAATGTAGCACCAGATTGGTAATACTTTCAACAAAGTATTGAGCGGTCTAAGGCGCCATTTTCGAACTGGTTCACGGAAGTAGGCGTGAGTTCAAACCCCAGCTCTGTCAGCTTTTTTATATATTTTTCTTCGAAATTGAAATTGTTTGGGGCAGATTTTCGTCCAAAAACAAATCATTTCTCATGTCTAAGAAACCTGACCGATAGAGTAACAGAATGAAATATGTTTACAAGCTTTTATTTCATTTCACATATATATGTATGTTTAGTTCAAATCATGCAAGTGAATTTCAACCACTTCTAGAAGTCCGATCAACGTGAAATGTGGCAGGAGTTCATAATTCCGGTGTTAGTGCATTATGAAATTGTTGCCAAAAAAAATAAAAAATTGCGGCTCCAATATGGCGGAAGAGTTTTGTGATCATAAAAGTTCGATTCTATTCAAAATTAGTATATGGGGAACTTTCGAATTGGACATCATGTTTTCTTTGTCAAAATTCATGAATTCAATATGGAGGCTCCAATATGACGATGAGTTTTGTGGTTATAGCCCTATTCCAATAAAAGTTGGTTTGTGGGGGTTTTTGGAGTAGAACATCATGATTTCTAACTCGAAATTTATGAATTCAAGATGGCGGCTTCAGGAAGGATATGTGTTTTGTTATTATTGCCCAATTCCATTCAAAATTGGTATGTGGGTTTCTTGGGGTCGTAGATTATAAATTTTTGTCAGAATTCAATAAAATGATGGATTTCACGAATGACCAAGAAGAATTGAATTAAAATGATTGAAAACAAAATGAAGACAAGCTTTCATATAAAAATGGAAAAAATAATATCTCTAATTGTTTGACCTAGATCATTCTATGAGTCACAGATTCAAAAGCTTGCCGCGAATTTTCTATTGGTTTCTAGAAATGTCAAAAAATTATCTGAGTAATTAGAATGACGGGAACCACGTGTTTCAACCTTTGAGATACCCCTAACTGATTTTTTGACAGTTTTATACATAGATTGGTAAAAATGAAAGAGTTATACTCAAAATATGAAAAATAATGTATTCAAACACGTTTCTCACATGAAATAAAAGTTTTTTTAACCATTAGGGTGCCATTCCAATGGTTGCTTGAGAAGAGGGTAAAACCAACATATTCATGAGCAAAACCTCCTTAGGTGGGGAATTTTCCAAAATAGGTACAATTAGAAATAAACATTGATATTCTCACCTTGCCTACGGTATGTGACCCTTCATGGTGAACCCTTCCAACATAAAGTGGTTCTCCATCAGAAGTTTTACCTCCCTCAACAGCTCCGAACGGTATCTGACCCCCACTAGTTGGCACCCAATCGAAACGTTGCTCACATAAAACCTAGGAATGAAATAGGTGATAATTTCTGAAGAAGTGTTCGTTGTTTTATCTAGTATTCTAACTTGTTTGCACCACCACTGGAAATTTTAGTCCATTGAATAACTTCATTTTTCACACGAAAAAATCACGACAAAATTTGAAAGTAGGAATACTTTATTAGTTTATCACTTCGAGAAGTGAAAACGTTTTGACAACTGCTGGAATAATTCAACTCTCACTCTCAGTATATATTCCAGTTCACGATTTTTTTGGCAATTAATTGTGGAAAATGTTTTGAAATTGTGCTGACTGATTTATTTTCATAGCTTGGATAATATAAGGAATATTAGAAAAAAAATTGGAATAAAAAGGTTTTGTGAAATAATGATCCAAAGTGATTCACTCATTCGAAAAAAGCGTTCTGAGAAGTTCAAGTGAAAAATCAAAATTCACAGACGGAATACAAATAGTAAACGGCATTTGATTATATCTGCATAAAATGAATGATGTCCTCGAATTCCATAAAGAAAAATGTGTTTGGTAACCCCATCTTCCAACCTTATAGACTATTCATGAGTCAGAAAAATCCAAAATAAGTTACATGAATAACTCCAAGCGACTATTGGAAAAACATTACTGTTTTAACCTATTTTTTTCAGGTCGTCGGTTCTCGATAATTTTGACGATATTTACTATAAATTAAAAAAAATGTGCAAAAATATTTTTTCACTTTTCGCATTCCTAATTTTTCTCAGTGTATTAAATGATTGTGTCAAGAATTCTCAATGCCCGAGGGAACATGAAAATTTCGACATAAAATTTCACAACTATGCAACTATCATGGAAGAACTTGCACATCATGGAATATTTACACCAATTCGAGAATCAGAGGACTCTTATAATTATTAACAATTCCTGGATATATCAGACAAATACTTTTTTCTGAATATTATGCCACAATGATAAGAAAATAGATCAAATAATGACGTAATGTCTGGATAAAAAATGCAATTGGCGGTGGATTTGCGATATTTGTATTAACATTATGATTCAGTCCCACTATCTGAGTGGAAAATGAATCAAAATGTGAATAACCCACCCTAAACCCAATGAAAACCGACAGTACCCAATGAAAACCGACAGTATCATTCTCCATATGCCCATTTTTTCAAGCAAAATTTTTAAATTTTTGACCTATAGTTCCTTGATGTATTCGATACCACAGTGCGCTCCATAAGTATAATAGAATAGAATAAATTCATGTTTAGAATTATTATGTATTTGTTTGAAAAAACAATATCATCTTCTTTTTGCACCACCTCTGAATTATGAGCTCCCTCTCAAAAATTTTGAATGGAAAGGGTGATCGTGTGGCACCTTGTTTGAAAAGGAATTTTCATTCTCTCTTCAGCAATATTAAGTTTTTCAAATTTGGTGTAATCATAACTGAGAAAATTCATATTGAAAATGTAAAATGTTCATACTTCACGTAGAATGTCACCTAATGTGAAGTATTTTTCAATTTATTTTACAAATAAATTGAATGTTCACTTCTTGACAATAAGCAAGTCGATCTTGGAAATATCGTACAACATTTTGTAGGACCTGAGGGGTAATGTTGTTAATTTCTTCTCACTTGAATTTTTTGAGGGGGTGCTCTTAATTCAGAGGGGATGCAAGAAGGGCATAATATTTTCATACTGTAAATTGTCAAATTGACGATAGAAATCGACGTGTTTCATGTTTTTTCAAACAAATACATAATAACGCTAAAAATGAATTTATTCCGTACCTATGGACCGCACTGTATGTTTTCCCCATCGTTGGATCATTGGGGCATAGTACTTGCGGAAAAAATAATATGTTTGTCATTTTTTGGAATTGTAGAGAATCTTGGAAACTAGTCAACCGATTTGCGATATCCATAGACACTTTTTATGGAGTAGTCAAAATCTTGGCATACAAAAAATTTTGAGAATTCCTCCAAATATAATAGAAGTCCTTTGGACTGAACCTGTCGAATAAAAAAATGACTGCTTCATGATTTTTATTGAAATATTAGCACTCTCGGAGACCATCAGAAAAATAATTCAGTGTCTGGGCAGAAGTTGTTCACAATTTTTGTATGCTCTCTCTCCGGAACAATTTTCGTATTGCAACCATACCAATGAAGTAACAGCTTGAAGTTACTCTTGAAATTGGGAATTTTTAGAGTAAAAAAATAATATATTTTAGTGCCCCGTTGAATCTTTTTCTGATGCTTTTATTTCAGTTCATTACTATATCTATCGAGTTACAGCTTCAAACTACAACCAAGTTGAAGTTTAAACATTTTTCTGTTAGAAAAAAACATCAGTGCCACGTCGATGCCTGTTGTAAGTACTTGGTACAATACTTTCTATTTTTCAAAGTCTTATGCTATTACCAATATATCCTATTAGAAAAGTATTCAGGGATAAACAAATAATCATCCAATAAACAATTATAATTATTTCATTCCACATACTAATTTCTATTGGTATAGGGCTATAACCACAAAACTCATCACCATATTGCAGCCGCCCTCTTGAATTCAGAGAAATCATGAAGTCCGACCCTAAAAACCCCGATATACCAATTTTGAATAGAATCGAACCATAATCACAAAACTTGTCCGCCATTTTGGAAAAAACATAATATTTCATTGTCACCGGAATTGTGAACAGCTGCCAAATTTCATGTCAATCAGACATCTAGGAGTGGGTCAAAATTCACTTGCAAGATTTGAACTTAACATGTGAAACTAAATAAAAGCTTGTTAAAACATTTCATTCTGTTACTCGATCGGCCAGGTTTTCTGCAGCCAGCTGGGACCAATATTCGCCCCAAACAAATCATTTTTCCATTTAGAAGGAAAAAATAAAAAAAGCTGCCAGAGCTGGGGTTTGAACCCACGCTCACTTTCCTGAACTAGTTTAAATATGGTGCCTTGGACCGCTCGACAACTCAGAAGATACTTCATGTTGAAAGTATTGCCAATCTGTTGCTACATTGGCATGTTTGCTTCTTCCGAAAAAATGCGCTACAAAACTTATACACAACTTTTGCTTAGGCAGTCAATGATTTTTCTTATGTTTGCTGTGATTACTAACATTTAAAAAACATTTCATTCTGTTACTCGATTGGCCAGGTTTTCTGCCCGCTCTTGGATTATTACAGCTTTTTTCGATGCTTGTGTCGCTATATAATAATCCAACTTCTTGCACAACCCATAAAAAAATATTTTCCCTCGTTTTTTTTCAATAAACCGTTCTTCGTTATGATAATATACATGCATCCGTGAATGGTGGTGTTTCATACATACGGAAATTATTTGTCATATTTACGAAAACAAATCAGCACGAATTAGTTTCCATCAAAAGTTTTGTTTTCACTAAGGCAAGATAGAACGACAGAAAAGCCACTCACAGAAACTTCTAATTGAAGTTTTTCCATGTTAGAAATGAATCCAATTTCGTATAATCCAAAGCAAATGATTCTGATGAAAACCTACGTAGAAGTCAACATCCCTGTGATTTGGATCGAATGAACTATGATAAGAAATGATTCGTGGGATTAGGATCTCACCATTTTTGTCTGTGTATAATGGAACAAGGAATTATTCATGAATTGAGCATCATATCAGTCCTGAATATGATATCTATTGGTCGAAATTAACGCATTTTATAGAATCATAGAAAAATCCTTATAGACGGAGACAGAGCTGGCTACGTAAATTAAGGATGATAAGGTACAACGGAAATTTTTACATAGAAACCTTCCTCACTGGCTGACAAGTGTGTAGCTTGGCCGGCAGAGGTCGGTCAACTAGGCCTGGTAGCTTATGTGGACGAACGCTCGGCATCGAACCCAGATCCTTTTAGTCCAAGATTCCAAATCCAGCAAACCTAAGTTATTTTAGCAAAGCTGAAATTTTGAGTATGAGCAGTGTGAGATGTCGTTGAGAACGTATGTATACTTGCTATCTTGAAAAAGTGGCCCTCTTACAGGTAGCAGGTACAAATACACATAAAATAACGAAAGGGGGAATTTTGTGGCATAGTGGACAAATCATTAAATTGATGAAAAAAAGCATCCCCAAGTGGGAGTCGAACCCACGACCTTCCGATCTCTAGCCATACGCTCTACCAACTGAGCCATTCGAGGACATAGGAATCGACACACTTTCGTAAATCCTTTCCTTCCATAATCGAAAATAAACGTACTTATCACCGGCCGTCGAGATCGATTACCTGTCATTCAACTTCATCGTCATTCAAAGATTTCAGTAGCAGATTCAAGCAGATGATCTCTAACCACTGATAAGATTTAGCCAAACATATAATGTGGAAGTGGAAATATTGTGTCCGAAATACATATGATGAAAGAGGGAATTTTGTGGCATAGTGAGCAAATTACTAAATTAAAGAAAAAAAGCATCCTCAAGTGGGAGTCGAATCCATGACCTTATGATCTCTAGCCATACGCTCTACCAACTGAGCCATTAGAGGACATAGGAATCGACACACACTCGTGAAACATGTCCTTCCATAATGTTATATTAGTGTTAGAAATTAATCAAAAATCAAACGTACTTATCACTGGCCGTCGAAATCCATTACCTGTCACTCAACTTCATCGTCATTCGAAGATTTCAGTAGCAGATTCAAGCAGATGATCTCTAACCACTGATAAGATGTAGCCAAATATATAATGTGAAAGTGAAAATATTGTGTCCGAAATACATATAATGAAAGAGGGAATTTTGTGGCATAGAGGCCAAATGATTAAATCAATCAAAAAAAAAACATCCTCAAGTGGGAGTCGAACCTACGACCTTCAAGCAGATGATCTCTAACCACTGATAAGATTTAATTTAATAATTTGTCCACTATGCCACAAAATTCTCCCTTTCATTATATGTATTTCGGACACAATATTTCCACTTTCACATTATATATTTGGCTACATCTTATCATCTGCTTGAATCTGCTACTAAAATCTTCGAATGACGATGAAGTTGAGTGACAGGTAATGGATCTCGACGGCCAGTGATAAGTATGTTTGATTTTCGATTCATTTCTAATATGAATATTAAATTATGGAAGGGGATTCACGAGTGGGTGTCGATTCCCATGTCCTCGAATGGCTCAGTTGGTAGAGCGTATGACTGGAGATCATAAGGTCGTGGATTTGACTCCCACTTGAGTATGCAATTTTTTCTATGATTTAATAATTTGTCCACTATGCCACAATATTCCCTTATTCATTATATATATTTCGGACACAATATTTCCACTCCCACATAAAATAACTTTCACAATTAGATTCAGGCTTTGGATCTCAAAAGTTAGCGAGGGTTCGAATCCTCACGCCTGACGATTGTTTTTTTTTATTTTTCACATCGAAGCAAGGGTTCGAATCCCCACGCCTGACGATTGTTTTGTTATTTTTCACATCGAAATGGTGAAATGTTTTGTTTTTTTCATTTGAATATTCATCCCAAACCGAATTATTTCTCAATTTCAAAGAGAAAAATAAAATAAAATCGCTCAGGCTAACTTCTGAGATCCAGAGCTTGAATTCGGCCCTTGGACCACTAGGCTAACAGGACGATATTGATTGACAGAAGCATTACCATACTTCAACTAACGTGGGATTTTTTTTTATGTACTTCTGTACCTGCTACCTGTAAAAGGGTCCCGCTTTGAAGCCAGCAAGCATATGTTCTCAACTACATATCACACCATTCATACTTTGCCGGAATGACATAGGTTTGCCCGGCTTTGGGATCTCACTCTATTTGCAAGCGAGCCTTCATCCAAATGAGCTACCAGGCTCTGGAGGAATATTTGACCGCGCGTCCCCGCTACCAGCCCCGGAACTGACTTCTGCCTACAGAGCTACACACTTGTCAGAAGGTGAGGAAGGTTTCTATGTAGGAATGTTCCTTGTACCGTATCATTTTTGATTTACGTAGCCAGCCCTTAGACTAGTAGGTAGAAGAAGAAGAATACTTGCTAGATATGAGAGGAGATCAAAACATCCATTTGTCAGCATGCGTTTGTGAATTGGCGAGCATTTGTTTTTTAAATTTCAAGAAGATTACTGCCAGAATCACGTCAATTTGAGGCAGGGCCGGATTAAAAGGTGTGGAGGCCCTGGGGCAACAAGGGAGTGGAGGCCCCTAATTATTTTATCAAACAAGTTTTTTTTCATTTATTTATTGCGGAACAAATCAAATTATTTCGACACGAACATATGTAGGTATAATAAAATACAAGAAATAAATTAAATTACAGGGTAAACAAAGGGATCCGGAGAAAATCATTCTCAATGCTAAGAAGCGATAACTTTGATAGGCGGCTTTGTCTCATCGTAATTCGCCTATTTTTTTTTTTTGGAAAATGAGCTATTTCCAGTGCAATTTGATATCATCACATTCTCAGTTGTAATATCACAAGAGAGTGAAAATAATTCGACAGATTTTCGAAAACTTGTTGCCAGGCAATAGACAAGAGAGACCAACTGGCTCGAGTGGCTATTGCCAACAAGTTTGAGAAAGAAATCTAGATAATTATTTTCTACTATATCGAACTCTCGTGTGGTATTCTTTAGATTATTTTTTGATGTTACGATCATAAACACATTTCCTTGCAAAATTATATAATGTACTAAACCAGATTTGATTCATTTCACACTTTTCATGCGAATTAATGAGAGACGTCAAATTAAAAATATAGGTTGTCAGACAATAAAAACAAAATACCTCAAATTATTCCCGCGACAATTTTCTAGGTAGAACATTCCCACTTATTGATTGGCCAACGTATATGAATTATTTGAATTGAACGTTTCCATTGGTTTCTAGCAAAATAATCACTGTAATTTCAATGTTTGAGAATGTAGCTCTGAAATTTTGGTTTTCAAGAATTTGATAGTAGAACATGCTAGATTGATAGATAGTCCTTTTCAGAAGGATTTACATTTGTTGCGGAATGTCATCTTTCTCTTAGACTCACACTTTCAGATTTCGGGGATTTCTCTGTTACAAGCGCGCCACTCAGCGGACACTTGTCAACGCCAATAAATGGGAAAAACAGGTATAGACGGGCAAAGTGTTTGTAAAATCGGCAGAAAAATAGTCACAGAATTTGAACTTTTGTTCTATTATGGAATGCGCACAGGGCTCTTATAAATAATTTGATGCAATCATATTCATAATTTGAAATACTATTTTCTTTTGCTTATGATTATTGAATTTCATTGTGTATCTAGATCGCTTGTGTCATTCGAAGAATACATCGACAGAAAATCCTTAATTTTTTTTTAAATTCAATTGTTCTTGTTTTTGCAGCTAATTTCGATACGATATAATATTTTGTATAATAGTATGATGTTTTACTTGGTGATGGTTTCTCGCATATACACATGATTCATCAGATCGAAGATTAATATTAACCATGGATTTTGACAAGAATTCGACATGTTTTTGAATGTTTAAAACGAAAAATGAGAGGAAAAAGTGGGAGAACTGCTCTTTCGTTGTCAGATTTTTTATATATAATTCTGCATATCCTTCGGTATTTGTTAGGAAATTTCACCTGAAAATTTATATTGTGGAGGCACCTCTCTTGTGGAGGCCCCGCGGCTACAGCCCCGTTGGCCCCCCTCCTAATCCGGCTCTGATTTGAGGACTACTCTATTATGTGAAATATTTTGCGCAGGTAGCTGTAGGATACATGCACATCCATCTCGTCTGTTATATTTTGAAATTAGATCTACAAAAAGTTCTTTGTGTTGAAGAGATGAACAGGAACCCATGCATAAAAATTGCCAGAAAGTCCACAAGTTAGGGAAAACACGCGTTGAAAGCCCGTGTAACTGCAGCACAGTAGCATATTCACAGCTGCAGGCGCTATATCAATAGGCACGAAATATAGCGAGAGATACGCCATTCTTCGAAAAGGACGTTAAGATGGCGGCCCCGTGGTCTTTTGAGAAAAGTGGGCTCATCGTCGTCGGCTCTGTTATTAGGAATAGGCCGACATTGAACAGTACTGAAATTCTAAGGAGAATATTGAATGCATATCTCTGAAACTATAAACGACTATTAATTTTTTTTACTCCTATCGCCTACCTTTCTATGATCAACCCAAATATGAAATTATTCATCCGTATTCAATGTGCAACTTGTATTCTATTTTTCGTTGATCATAAACGCTTTTTGTTAAATTTTCATTTGAAATCGTAATATTCATTCTCTGAATCTTTTTTGAGATACGTACAGTGATGCGAAGGAAACATCTCTGACACGAAAAAAAATCCACATCCGCCTCAACCGACATTGACGAAAATGGGGCTTGAAAGACCCGAGGGATTATGACTAATATCCTGATATAAAGTAGATGAATAGCTCCATTTCCGCCCACGGGTCAACCGGAACAGTAACGAGTTGCCCTCCGTGAAAAAAATTGCAGAGATATATTTCATCCTCATGAAAAACTATATTTTTCTACATTTGTGCAAAAAGCGTTGTTCCATTAATTTGGCATCACTAATGGCCCTACATCAGTGTTCAGGGCTAATTTACTTTTTGGTCAATGACCAGAGGCGCCGGCTCAGAGGAGTGCCGATGGATAATGAAGCTTTGAAACAGTTTGTCAATAGTCTTTATAGATAAAATTCATGAATAACCTTCTCAAACGGAGCTTAACTAAATATTCAAGTTCATATTTCAATCTATTATTTTTTGCTGTGAGATAAATATGCTCGCGGGGAATTCGGGCGTATTTTTATGATAATTTTCTTCGTGAGCCGTAACAAGAGCGCGAAATTTATTTCCTTTTTTACGAGGCCTTTTTGTCTATGTGAAATAAATAGAGCAATGAATAATAAATGTTCTCCAAATGACTACATCCGAAGATTTATAGAGTTTTTCGCTTACTTCACCTTGCTAGTGATGTTTATCGTGGTAGGATATAAAATGAATAATTTATTCACGTTATGCATGTATGTATGAAGGGATATTAGTCTACTTCACAAGTTCAAAAACGTGTTAATTCTTGTAATATCTCCTAAAAATATGAGCGATAGCTCATTGGATTTTGAATGAAGTCCAGAAAAGTGTATTGAATGTTTTATTAGCAGATAAAAAAATGCAAAAGTTATGAACAAATGAAGATGAACAAAAAGGGCATTTAGTTTTTCACGAATAACTCAAAAACCAAGAGAGATAATCCAAATCTAAAAACAAAATCTCAGAGGGGAGTAAATTTCTGATGGAAAAATGACAACTTTTGAAACTCTATTTTGATTGCAAATAATTTCAAATTAACGCTGAAAATAGGCCTCCGCTTGGCGCACGGCTTCTAAGTATTAAATATCCATTAATGAATTCAAATGAATTATGGTGTGTTCTCAACATTTGAAGGAATGAGGTCTGTTTGGAAAAATTGATCTAACTCAATTTTTCAACAAGTTAGGCGATTGTTAATTAACTAAATTTTCGAAGATCAACACGGCACGGCAATGAAAATTGTTGAAATAATTGACCTAAAAATATTTCGCTTGTTAGAACCTTTTTTATATGTTGTACTCAAGAAGATCTCGTAAATTCTTTTTCAAAGCTGAATATTTTGTTTATAATAATTTTTTTATTTTGCAAAAAAATAAAAAATCCCAAAAATGTTAAATTTTTGTTTTTGAATATTTGTTACCATATTACTGGTTTTGTATTGATGGAAGGCATTAATAATTAACGTTGAAAAAAATATTTCAGGCCATTTGTTTATAAATTGTTTATAAACAAATTGACTACTTTCATAAATTTTGTAAATTTTTTTTACAATTCTGTCTTGAAAATATTATGATAAAAAAAAATAAACAAATTCTTGAAAACAATTTTGAACCTTTTTTTAATATTTCTATTGTTTAAATAATTAGTTGAGGAATGATTTGAAAAAAATCATAATTGACAATCCTCTATGAAGTAACAAACAAACGACAATTTCATTGTTTATTAACTTAACAATTTGTTATAAACAAATTCTGACAATCAAAATATGTTTTCATAAATTTTTGAAAAATTACGAATACAACCATATGCAACAGTATATTGAAAAAAAAATTGTACAAAGGGTGGCCGGTTCAGTTCCAAATTCAGATAAACCGACTCTTACAAGAATTTCTCCCCCAAACGGCATAATGGCACAAAACTATGATTATTATTACTATTATTGTTATCACTATTATTATCAGTATCACCATCATCATTATTACTAGTACTATTCCTATTTCTGTGAATAATGCAAATAATGTAGTTCTATTGATAATTTTATGTTTACTTAACATTATGATTTTATCCTCACATTATTTCAAAATATTCTCGAATATTTGTTGAACAAATAATGTAATCGAAATCAATTGTTGATGAAATACATAAAAATACAGCAGAAGCATGATAATTAAACCGGCGACATACGAGACAATTTGAGAAAAGTCAAGTAAATCTGCATTATTTGATCAACAAATGTATTCATTTTTGAATGAACAATTGCAACTCCCAGATATTTTATAAGTTAACAAAATTGTTTCGAAGGTCCATGACGGTATATTCTCCATTTAATGAGCTAAAAGCCACTAAAGATTGAAAAACGCCAAAAACACCTTTAATTTTCAAAAACAAATGGGCATAGCACGTGATTAACAATAGTTACAAACTTTATTAGCAGATACAAAATTGCAACAGTTTTAAATAATTGAAGATGAACAAAAAATGCATCTAGTTTTTCGCGAATAACTCAAATACTATAAGAAATAATCGAAATCTGGAAAAAACTTGAGAAGGAAATTTCCAATAAAAAAAGTACCAACCCACGGAACTCTATTGTTTAAAATTTTGAATTAACGCTGAATAAAATAACTAATAAAAATACTTTTCATAGACAAGCTTCCATTCAAGCCGTGTACTAAAACGTATAAAATGAATTCAAGCCATCGCTGACAATGATCTAATAATTTTTTTGTTGAATTATTTGGTTTCAAAAAGCTTGTTGCGCGAAGTGCTCATAAAAGTAGGTACCAATTTATTCGATTGGGCAGTAATTATTGGTTAGTAAGAACATCTCGAAGTATTTGATTGTTTCATGAAAGTAGATACCAATTGATGTCATTGGTAAATGGATGGTTGGTAAGTTACAACTTGTCAAAGTATTAATTTCATCACAATTCGTCCGCCATATTGGAGCCGCAATTTCAAATTCATGAATTTTGACAAAAAATCATGATCTCCGACCTCGACAACCTACAGATACCAATTTTGAATCAAATCGGAACATAATTACAAATCTCCTCCGCCATCTTGGAGCAGCCATTTTGTTTTTTCCTCTAACAAAAACTCCATAATGCATTGTCACCTGAATTATGAACATCTGCCGAATTTCAAATTTATCGGACAACTAGAAGTCGGTCAAAATTCACTTGCATAATTTGACCCTAACGAACTAACGAACGAACGAACAAACTAACGAGTGAAACTAAATAAAAGCTTGTAAAATAGGCTTCCGCGTGGCTATTTAGGGATGCGCGCGCAGCCTTTAAAGCGAGTACGTCTCATAATTATTTTTTTTTTGTATTAAATATCAATTAAAAAATTCAAATAAATTATGGTGTGTTCTCAACACTTGGAGGAATAAGGTCCAGTTGGAAAAATCGATCTAACTCAATTTATCAACAAACTAGGCGATTGTTAATTAACTAAATTTTCTGAGATCAACACGGAGTGATTGAAGGCCATTAAAATTGTTTAAATAATTGACCAAAAAATTTATCGCTTCTTGAAGCCTTTCTTATACAGTGCGCGTCAAAATTATGGAACGAATTCGATATTTCGCAAGCCATGTACTTTTGACAAAAATCCTAAAATAGGTCGATTTTTATTTTAAAATGCCAATTTTTTCATGTATATTCTAAGGAGGTTATATCACTGGTTTGGACATGGTGACGTATTCTGTGATTTTTTTAAATTGGAAGAGATGTCTTGTGATACCTCATCTGAAAGGCCTTTCAATACTGCATTCAATGATAATAATTAATAAGATATTTTTTCACAGGGTGAACAAAAATTAATATTTTATTTCAATAAGAGAATAACTTTATATCCAACAAAATAGAACAGTTAAATAAGATGTTCGAAATGCCATCCACCAGTCTCTTGACAATAAGTGAATCTACGGACACATTCCTCTTGCACATTGTGAATAACTTCCATGGTAATTCTGTTAATTCCGATCCTAATTCGATTTTTCAACTCTTGTAGATTTTGCGGCCTATCAACATATACCTTCGATTTCAAATAACCCCACAAGAAAAAATCCAGGGGCGTAAGATCTGGAGATCTTAGGGGCCACTCTATCGGTCTGCGTCTACCAATCCACCTCCTAGGCAAACAGTTATTCAAAAACTCGCGAACATCACGTGCATAGTGCGGGGGTGCACCATCTTGTTGCAACCAAATACTTTCATCTGGTGAGTTAGGATTGTTGGCGTTTGGAAAAATATATTTTTATTATTATTACATTATGATTATGCGATTCTTGTATTGTCATCGGTCCTTGATATGTGTGACAAATTTCAAATTATTCGGGAGATTGGAAGTGGGTGAATATTCACTTCCAAGATTATTTAGTTACAAGTAAAGATAATAAAAGCGTGTTAAAAAATGCAAAATTTTCCTTTTTTGAGCCAAGGCTCTAATCCCTTAGACTGCCCTTGCAGACAAGTGAGTCAGTGCTCTACTACACCAATGGATCCTTTCCAAATATTAATAGTTAGCTATTTCCCAGTCTAAAATGGAAACAAAAGACAATCACAAATTTAATGCCATAATAGGCAAGTTAGTGTCAAATAAATGTCAGTTGGAATATCAACAAATATTCTCCACAAATTCTGAGTGGAAAGGTTCTAAGAGTAAACTATGGCTACTTTAAGTGAAACCCAACGCATAGAAATTTAAATTTTTATTGGATGCGGAGATAGAACCAGAACTCAGCAAGAGGTGTGCGACTTGTTCAATGCGAAGTATCCAAATAGACCTATCAGTCGTTCAACAGTCAGTAAGATTGAGAAAAAATTAAGAGAAACTGGTCATGTCAAACATATTCCAAATGCTGGACGTCCCAAGATAGAAGAAAACGTGAAACTTGATGTTATATTGGGTGTAGAGAATAATCCTCACAATACTCCACGACAAATTAAAGCAGACTTTGACATATCCCAAAGTTTTGTATTACGTATTCTAAAAGCAGAAAAATACCGTCCATACAAAGTACAGCTACATCAACAACTCAATGATGATGATTTTGATCGCCGTGTGGAGTTCTGTGAAATAATGCAGGATTTGTGTAACCGCAATCCACGTTTTATAAAACAAATTCTGTTTTCCGATGAGGCTACGTTTTGCCTAAATGGTTCAGTAAATCGTCAGAATTACAGATATTGGAGTAGGGATAATCCTCACTGGATGATGGACGGGCATACTCAATACCCTCAGAAAGTCAATGTTTGGGCAGGGATAATAAACGACAGGATTATTGGCCCGTATTTTTTCGAAGGAAATCTCACAGGGGAGCGTTACTTGGAATTTTTAAGGAATGAACTCATACCTAGCCTTGCCGATATTTTTTCAAACGCCAACAATCCTAACTCACCAAATGAAAGTATTCGGTTGCAACAAGATGGTGCAACCCCGCACTATGCACGTGATGTTCGCGAGTTTTTGAATAACTGTTTTCCTAGGAGGTGGATTGGTAGACGCAGACCGATAGAGTGGCCCCCAAGATCTCCAGATCTTACGGCCCTGGACTTTTTCTTGTGGGGTTATTCGAAATCGAAGGTCTATGTAGATAGGCCGCAAAATCTACAAGAGTTGAAAAATCGAATTAGGATCGAAATTAACAGAATTACTCCGGAAGTTATTCGCAATGTGCAAGAGGAATGTGTCCGTAGATTTGCTTATTGTCAAGAGACTGGTGAATGGCATTTCGTACATCTTATTGACCTGTTCTATTTTGTTGGATATAAAAGTTATTCTCTTATTGAAATAAAATAATAATTTTTGTTCACCCTGTAGAAAGAAAATCTAATTAATTATTATCATTGAATGCAGTATTGAAAGGCCTTTCAGATGAGGTATCACAAGACATCTATTCCAATTAAAAAAAAATACCTATTACGTCACCATGTCAAAACGAGTGACATAACCTCTTTAGAATATACATAAAAAAATCGGCATTTCAAAATGAAAATCGACCTATTTCAGGATTTTTGTCAAAAGTACATGGCTTGCGAAATATCGAATTTGTTCCATAATTTTGACGCGCACTGTATGTTTACTCAAGGAGATCACGTAATTTGTTTTTAAAGTAGATTATTCGATTTATAATAATTTTGTTAATTTGTAAAGAACTTAAAATTCCAAAAATATATGCCAATATTGTATTGTACTGAAAATAATAAAGACGTTTATTATTATTATTATTATTATTATTATTATTATTATTATTATTATTATTATTATTATTATTATTATTATTATTATTATTATTATTATTATTATTATTATTATTATTATCATTATATAGTTAGTATGACGGCAGTCAGAGTGATACTGGATGAATTTTTATTTATATTTGTGAATTTTATTTTTCCTTTTTCATAAAACATTATTTCAAGCACCAATCAGTGATTTTGTCTTGGGATTGATTATGGCCAATGATTTTGTTGATTAGCCGATGGCAGAAATAAATTTTCTGACGTTGATTTGATTGAAAATTCATTATATCGAAGATTTTTTGAGTTGCTAGTGAAAACAAGTTATTTTTGGTGACCACCCATTTTTGGTAAATATTATTCTTTGCCTCCTCTTTACATTTCTATGAGTTTTTAATTGAGGCTGAAATGAAGAAATCAATCAACTCTCTGAATTAAAATGCTAATTTTCCCTTTCAGATGATCTCTTTTGAGTTGGCGTCTTTTCACAAAATATCAGATGTAATTCAATATCCAGCCTGCCTTTAGCCGGGGAGGTAATTGCTTTTTGTTAGATATAACAACAAATAACTCCTCTTTTGTCGTAGATTTTCAATTTTCAGGAATATATTTCTATTTAATTTTCAATTGAGAATGTATCCCTTTTCAATGTGAATACCTCCGGTTATCTTGGACGATGGAAAATAGTGACTATGGTTTATCTTTCAGTCGAAGATGATTCCTCATCTGATTTCATGAACACCCTATACATATTTTCCATTGAATATTTTCTGTTGTTACGAAACAAAATTAGATTTCTTTTTCCATAATTTCAGTAAATTTATTTTCAAAAATTCCACCGTTCAACGCAGCGGAAATGAAACTGGAAAAAATGATAATGGAATTTATTCATTTTGTTTTCTCTGAATACTCCCGAAATATTACCGACGACAACCATGACCATCAATTTGATATAGTTTTTACTGGTGAAGGCAGATTGATATGCCAATTGACAGCTACCGAGGTTGAGATATCGATTTTCTATCAGCTGAAAACTGAATTCCTGACTCAGAGAACCGATGGAAAAAAAAATATTCCTTGGAACTTTACAGTAGGAGTGAATTTATCTGCTAAAGGGTGATGTGGGTGATAGATCGATTCCAGTGGCTGTATGGAACTTTCGTCATTCATCTGAAAAAAATTATGGAATAAATTCAAGGATTTCTTAAACTGGTAACTTCATTCCGAACAATGGTCAATCATGTTAGGTATAATTTGTCACTTAATACAGGGTTTGGTGTGTGGCGCTTTTTAGTGCATTCATGGTAAACCCTAGATAACACAATATCACTATGGTCGAACACTATCTAGTAGAGGAGCAATACTTACAGACCAAGTTTGATAGTGTCGATAGAAATGTATATACAGGATGTTCGGAGATGAAACCGACAGAACTTATGGGATTATAGGGACTGCCAATATGATTGGAAAATGCCATATCCAAATGTCCGAAACCGCTTACTGACATACAGAGTGATTTGTGAATTAGGACAAGAAATTCAATCCGCCATATTAAATACAGGGATGAGCCGATCGTTTAAATTTGGTACATGAATTGAACCGAAAGGCGTCAACGAGTAACTTTCCGAAAAAAACCAATATCAGGACCGGAATATAATTTTTTCTTCATGTAAAATACTTGTAAGAATAACTCACCCTGTATGATAATGATCAGGAATCTGAACTCAGATTCGGAATCTACGGAAAAAATTCTACAGGAACTTGTTAAGAAAGTTTCTGCCACCATTTCAGTTATTCCGTAATAAATTATTATTTTCAATTTTTTCACTCAAGAAATTAATTGTCGGATAAAGTACCCTCAAGAATGGGTTAATATAATAAATATTTTCGTCTGCCTAAATATGCACATTTCTAGTATAATTAATTCCATCCCTGGTGAATTGGCTCTCGTCGGTAAATGAAGTTCTGTTAATGGTCCTTCTATGTGCTAAGCACCATCTACGGGGCCTGTGGCTCAGTGGCACCAGCGTCGGTCTTGTGTCAACTGTTTCCACCTGGCGCGGGTTCGATTCCCGCAGCTGGTGAAAAATGTTCTCAAGGTCCCAAGAGTGGTTTCGGATCCCACTATAAATGGTAAGGTCCCCGTGATCTTAACTCGTACAAGTTTTCATTAACTTCTGAGGGTTGGTCAAACAACTAAGAAAGCGGTTAAAAACAATTTTACAATTTTACAATATGCGTGGTACAGGATCGCCCTCTACATTGGCAGTTTTTTTGAACAATAGCATGTGGGTTTTCGTCTGCCTAAATATGCACATTTCTAGTATAATTAATTCCATCCCTGGTGAATTGGCTCTCGTCGGTAAATAAAGTTCTGTTAATGGTCCTTCTATGTGCTAAGCACCATCTACGGGGCCTGTGGCTCAGTGGCACCAGCGTCGGTCTTGTGTCAACTGTTTCCACCTGGCGCGGGTTCGATTCCCGCAGCTGGTGAAAAATGTTTTCAAGGTCCCAAGAGTGGTTTCGGATCCCACTATAAAAAGTAAGGTCCCCGTGATCTTAACTCGTACAAGTTTTCATTAACTTCTGAGGGTTGGTCAAACAACTAAGAAAGCGGGTAAAAACAATTTTACAATTTTACAATATGCGTGGTACAGGATCGCCCTCTACAAGCTTCTGCCCTTTTTGTTTGTGGTATGGATGCAAACCATTTTCTTTTAATGTTTTCCATACACGCATACGAGGTAGCGCCAATTGTCTACTTATTCTTCTCACACTACTAGAAGGATTATCATTTATAGCGTCCAGTATTTGCTCTTCGTGATGACCATTATTTCTTCGAGCATCTTCCCGTCCTCTATTTGAAGAAACTTTTCCTTTTTCCCTAATAGTTTGAAGTACCCTAGCAAATGTTGAATGATGTGGTACGCGACGATTAGGATAGCAATGTTCCCTTCTTGCAGTCTTGCCATTTCCTCCGCAAAGCCCATACACAAATAAAATATCTGCCTATTCCTCATTAGTGAAATGAAACGGTATCATGAGCACACTCTGAGAACTATAGTTCAAACTTCAAAACACTAGAATAATGAATGAATACCAACAGAACTAACGCTAAACAATAGTTTTTCATAATGAAATTCGGGATTTGACACTTGACACAAGCCTACTGTATTTAGACAAACATTGTGAGCTACTGATACGAATTTATTCTTCGGTTTTTTTGAGTTATGAGAGTATTTTATAAAATTTCACTACGATCTTATTGGAGAGAATAACAATATTTATGTCTTGGTTGCGTGAATATTTATTATACCAACCCATTTTGGAAAGTACTTTACCCGACAATTAATTTCTTGAATGACAAAATTGAAAATGACAATTTATCACGGAATAACTGAAATGGTGGCAGGAACTTTTCTAACTAGTTCCTGTAGGAACTTTTTTCGTTTCGAATCTGAGCTCAGATTTTCCATAATTATCATATAGGGTGAGTTATTCTTTCAAGTACTTAACATGGAAAAAAATAATATTCTGGTCCTGATGTTGGTTTCGTTCAGAGGGCTACTTGTTGAGGCCTTTCAGTTTGATTCATGTACCAAATTTGAACCCCAACAGCTGATCCCTGTATTTAATATGGCCAATTGAATTTTTTGTCCCAATTCACAAATCACTCTGTATGTCAGTAACGAAGCGTTTTCGGACATTTGTATATGGCATTTTGCAATCATATTGGCAGCCCCTATAACCCCATAAGTTTTGTCGGTTTCATCTCCGGACACCCCGAATAATCCATAACTTCCAGGAGAGGAACTACGGTCAGATCCGAATCCTGAATCTGTTATTCACTGATACGAGAACAAAATACCGATCGAAAGGCACTTCCTGAAAAGTACTTTCCAGCCTTCCTAATGCACTCCGTTTCCATAAGAAACTATCTTCAGAATCTGGATCCAACAAATGTATTCTCTTAAATATATATTAGTGTTCGATCGGAGCCCATGTTTTATTATCCGATGTTCGGATTATACGGATTCGACACGTATATGGCTGGAAATCACGCCATGCACATTCGGAAAGCTGTTTCGTCAGAGTTGCTACACAGTACATGCATTTTCACAGCTTTCCATGAATAATCCTTCCATAACACTATAAGTTGAGTCACTCCTTTGGGAGTTGAAGTACTGTGTTAGGGATTTATCATGCAACGGTGAAATCTGTTGTCATAAATCGTTTTGCATCGCGGTTTTGCGGGTGGAAATAATTGGAATTCTGCACGCAACAAATTTCCTCGATTGCGTAACATGTGGTATAGTACTGAAGTATTTAGGTATGGACATTATAGTGAAAAAACCGGGAAAAGCCACGAAAACAGTGAAATTTGAATTTTATACGAGTATAAACTTTGTAACTACAGATCCGTCTAAGTTATTCATTCCAGAGCATTGTGAGCTTTCCTCTTAGTGAATGTGGCTCATGAAAACAGAGAATACGAGGAGAATGAAAACAGCGGTTAATGTACTGTGTACTTTCTTCACGATACATTGACCACCTGATTTTTGGCGTTCTACCATCATTGTTTTTGTGTGTGTTTTTTGCAGTATTTATAATTGTCGTAGTATTTTTCTATGGGAAATTAATGCCTTTTACTAGTTATCATTATCTAGCGACATTTTTTTTTTTTCCTCGGATGCCAGTCTGGTCGCCAGCTTCACCTCAGCCTCTCGCGCTTTTTGTGCCTTTCGGTTCTATTTCACAGCACTTACTCCGTAATACTAGCCCCTTTTACTAGTCTGTCCAGGTTATTCACCGATTGGCTGCTGTATTCTTCGGGGGTTAGCCTTGGCTGTCCGAATAATGCTTGTCTTTTGCGGTCCAGTGCCTCGCATTCTGACAATATATGTTTGTCCGTTTCCGTCTCTCTGCCACATTGTCTGAAGGAAAGTTTTCCGTTGTACAGCCCCATTTTCTGCAGGTGTCCTTCCATTGGGCTGTGACCAGTGAGAAGGCCCGTTCTATAATGAATGTTTTCCCGTGGTGCATGACAGAGGCTTCCTTCCAGCACTCTCTCTGTTTTCGTTTGACCCAGTCCCGTATGCAGCCTCGAATGGCTGATTTGGTCACCTCGAGTGCGGGTTCTGGGCCAATCTATGAAGTTGATGAGGCCGTCCTAGGTAATTCATCACCTTTTTCGTTGCCCTCGATGCCACAGAGTCCTGGAACCCACATCAAAGTTTATTTTTTAAGTTCTGTGATTACATTGAGATCTTCTCGATATTCCCATACGAGTCTTGATGTCACTTTTGGGTTCATGAGAACCTTAAGTGTGCATATTTAGATCCGTCAGTTGCACACTTCCCTCATGTTGTTTTGCCTCATGCATTGCAAGATTGCGTACATTTGCACTCGGAATATGGAAGTATTTATTCCCGGTGAGGTGCATGGTTGCGAGTTTTCCCCCTCATCGCATATTCCACTACCAGTTCATTCCTCGCTTTCGAATCAGTCTGTGTACCAGATTTTCACATGCGGATAAGATGGAAATATCTCAGAAATGGAGTCGAATTGATATTCCCAGGCAATACTTCAATGAAGAAGAAGTATTTGAATCAATCCATCGATTACAATTGAGCATTCAAAAGTGTCCGATCAATTATAGATTGTGGAAATGAATAATAATTGAAGTATACGAGTGAAGAAAAGAGTCAGTTGAATGAATTGGATTTTTGTACATCGAGTTTTCAACAAGAACGTCTGGGACAATGATCATAGTATCATTACGTTGGGAAGTGAATGACTTGATCTGTCCTGTTAGAATTTTGCGATGCAAAAAAATTATCATCTGGCAGATATGTTTTTTCGTTCAGTCTGTGTATGTGTCGTTCAAATTTTAGCGTCTATTTGTTCATAAAAAGACAACTTCCCAGAACAAATCAATTATTCCAATGTAAACTATGTGTTAGTATCATGGACACGCCTAGAGCATTATCGAAATAGTTTCAACAAATAGTAGTGTCTTCGACAGACTCTTCTGGAAGAGAACGTGAAAACGGAGGACTTTCTCTTTCACTGAAGTAAATTAGTACAATAAACAGATTATATAAATGTTAGGCGAGTTTGTATGTCAATTTATCTGTCAGGGGAATAAGGCATAGTTGACCACGGTTTTGATGATCGGTTGATATGACCAGTATATCATTTTCGACTTCAAACCCCACGTCTTGCACGTCCAGGTTGCTTGGAAATAATGTAATGTTCCATGTTAGCCTTTGGTCGATTATAACGCCCAAATATTTGACTTCCTTGAAAAATGATAGCTGAGTTCTATTCACGGTCGGGGCTTTCAGTTTATACTTTCGTCACCTTGTGAATGGGATATTGATTCATCTATTATCCATACAAACCTACTAGTTTAATTACATAGATTGACTTATATCAATACAAAAATAACAATTTACATCTTACCTGCTGTAATCATGAATACGTACAGTGATTTTATTACAATGGAGAGTTCGAAAGCTATTAAAAAATAATCCTTCCAAATGTAGACCTGGATAGTGTCCAATCCAGATCAATGAACAGTTTCAATTCATCTGTCAGTTTCAACATGGCTACTAGCGAGGTTCTAATAGCTGTATACAACGGCAAGGAACATCAAATCGTATTGAACATATTATATATTATTGTTGCCTATATACTATTGTTGTCATATTATTGTTGACTATATCATAAAGATACATAATCAAGTTAATTTGACGTCTCTTATTCAATGAATTAATATTAAATTCACTTTTCATTTATGTAGATCTGGTGAAAGTGACTCCTGGCCCTGTATGATATTTTTTTGAATATAGATACCTCAGGAATTTGTTTTGCATTTTCTCAAGTTCCATTAGAGTTGTTTGATTTTCTCCATACCAGATTTGAGAAGCATATTTCAGTTTGGATCTGACTGAGGTGTAATACAGAAGTTTTACAGTATTCCAGTTATTGAAATTTGAGCGCTGTCTTATTATGAATCCTAACATACGATTGGCCGATTTGCTCATATTCTCTATATGACATGCAAATGTCAAGTTGTTAGTATATGTTACACCTAGTTCTTTAACTTCAAAGCATCTTCTGTTCATCATGTATTCAAAATGAATTGGTTCCCTGACACGTATTATTGTGGATGTGTAACACTTGGAAATGTTGAAATATAATTTGTTGGTAACACTCCCTTCAATAATATTATTCACGTCATTTTGTAACATGATGAAGTCTCTTACAGTTCGCACCTTTTTGAATACCTTGAAATAATTCGTGAAGAGCAGACATTCAGAATATTCAAGAACAGTGGGTAGGTCATTTATTAAAATACAAAAACCAATGGACCCAGATTGGATCCCTGTGGGACTCCAGAGTCCGCGTGATATTTCCCCGACGTGTTGTCATTATGTCTCAAAATGAGTGTCCCATTTTTCGAATGGCTTGCAATTACTAATTAGTATTTAGGAGAACATCATGATTGAATTCATCAAGAGCCTTTTTAAAGTCAGTATACACCATGTCTAGTTGAGATCTGTCCTCCATTGCCCCAGTAGCTTCATTTGTAAATATAAATAGATTCGCATTTACAGATTTATTTTCAACAAACTGCACTATACATTTCTCAACATAGCTTTAAAGGACTGCATATATTATTTGTTCGAATAACATAGCTGGGGCACACATTATCGATATTGGCCTATAGTTCTCAATATACAGACTGGGCCATTGAAAACGAAACAGCGGCTCTGTAGGTCGGCAGAACCGAATTATATAAAAATGCTCAGACATATCCACCACATTTTCGAGGGAGACATCGTTCGCGATGAAATTCACCCGAAATACATTTCATTCCTCGGAGCTATGACCGCCACCCCTAAATTTTTAAAGAGCAACATATGGCAAGTGATACCTCATTTAAGGGGTATTCTCCTTCTCAATATCAAACAACAAAAATAAATTAATTCTATCGATTCGTTTTCGAGATATGTAAAATTGAAATTGGGAAATAACTTTTTATTCACTCAATCAATAAAAACAATATCTGATAAAGCAACTGTCGCAAATGTTAAAATTGTCAATGAACTGAATGTTCAAACTGTCTACCACCCATTTCTATACAATAGTACAAGTTCTGTTCAAAACGAGACCTCACATTTCGTGGCATTTCCGGTGTTATTCGACAGCATTCTTCAATAATTCTCCTTCGTAAATCTTCCAGAGATTCTGGTTCGGTTGCACAGATTTTGTTTCTCAAGTGACCCCACAGGAAAAAGTCGAGTGGAGTTGAATCTGGAGATCTGGCTGGCCACTCTATAGAGCCTCTTCTTCCAATCCAACTTCCAGGAAACATTCTATCCAAAAACGCCCTAACAGGCTGTGCAAAATGTGAAGGTGCCCCGTCCTGTTGAAATATCAAGTAGTCTTCATGGTAACGATCGTCATTTTCGATGATATCTACTAATTGTGGATAATCAAAGTCATTCAATGATTCCAAATAAGTTTCTCCTGTCAGGTTACCGTCGAGAAATACTGGTCCAATCAAACGGTCTCCAAAAATACCGGCCCAGACATTGAGTTTTTGGGGAGTTTGTGGAAAACATGTGGATTCGCATCTGACCAATAATGACAATCATGACGATTCACAGTCGTATTCATGAAGAATGTAGATTCATCAGAAATGCAGATGTTGAAAAAGAAATTCTCATCAGCATCTATTCTCGTAGTCATAATATCACAAAATTCCTGTCGCCTATCAAAATCATCTTCATTCAATTGGTGTACCAAATGTATTTTGTAGGGGTGGAATTTATGATGTTCCAGGGTTTGGCGGATACTGGTTCTACTGATATTGGTAACACTAGCCAATTTCCTTGTACTCAATGTTCGGTCTGCATGAACTTGTCCTAAAAATGCAACTTCAACAGCTTGATTCCTCAACGGAAATTCACGTTCTGAGTCTCGTTTCTTGTTGGCTAATGTATCCAGTTTGACGAAATTTTTGCACTGATTCTAGAACGTATTTTCTAGCAACAAGTTTATCTGGATGCGTTTCATTGAACAAATCAGCTGTACGGTTACCGCACTCATCATTCCTAAAAAAAATTGTTATCATTTCAACTCTTTTCGCGATCGTATACACCATTATTGCGGAAATATATTCAGCAGCTTTAGTCAAGTAATTCACTCTGATGTCGTTCAATCAAAGATCAGTTTGACACTGATAGACGTCCACAATTGCGATTGACAAAAAAAAAAAATTCATACATGTTTTTGTTGTACTCGCATTTGAGTCGGATTCAAGACAACGTCTTTTTATCGATTCTTAAGAACCCTGAATTTTTTTCGATCAAGTAAATGAGGATGAAATAAAAATTTGAAACGGAGTTGCATGTTATTTGTTGGTAAACAGTTAGATGATTCAGTTCTTCGACAATAATAATTATATTTGAACAGTTGCATCGTTAGATGTTATTTTTATTGATTGAGTGAATAAAAAGTGATTTCCCAACTTCAAGTTCCTAGAATTAATTTATTTTTATTATTTGATATTAAGAAGAAAAATACCTTTCAAATGAGGTATCACATGCCATATGTTGCCGTTTAAAAATTTAGGGGTGGCGGTCACAGCTCCGAGGGATGGAATGTATTTCGGGTGAATTTCATCGCGAACGATGTCCCCCTCGAAAATGTAGTTGATGTGTCCGAGCGTTTTTATATAATTCGGTTCTGCCGACCTACAGAACCGCTGTTTGTTTTCAATGGCCCACTCTGTATAGGTATTTGTGCGAAACTATACCTGGCTACTTGATATTTTACTGAGTTATCTCTCCTATTACATATAACTCTTCTCATTCGAAAATATATTCGGTAATTTCTCTGATGTCGTACGAGCGTAACAATGGAACGGAAATGTGAGGGGGAATCCGATAATAACTAAAATGACCGACAGGATGTATGTTTCTGAATCAAGTTGTGCGAAGCTGCTCTCGAGAGATAAACAATAATTGTGCACAGAAGTGTTACTTCCTTGAAATTGAACTATTCATTCGTTTTCTTCCACGATATCAGCGTTGGCTCACTGGATACAAACAGAAACCTTTCATTCGGAATCTAAATTGATATTATGGCATTCTGTGAGTTATATACTCTATTCTCATTATCTACTAGTGACTTCTGGATTTTTATTGCACTTTTTCGGCTCATGCTGATGAGAAAGTTAGGTAAAAAAGTATCGCTCATCGAAATGACCTACAAAAAAAATACGCGTTAAAAGTGAAACTTGTTCTAGCATTTATTGGCGATTTTATTATTTCACCCCAGTTAGTGGCATTCAAATCTTCCATCGCTATCGATTCATGCAGTATATTTGGGGTCGTTGGGAGTTTATGTTGTCCACCGTGTTTCTTCGACACTTTCTGCGTGGCTTTCCTGAAGGCGACCTTCCATACCAGCTTTTTCAGAACTGAAAACTTCCCAGCGAAATTATGGATTGTTACTGAAGTTGATGTCCTGATCAGAATTTTGAGCCTATGTTGCCCCCTAATATTATTCCACTCAGGTCAATCCCAGAAGAGATTCAGAGTAATCACCGGTATATCTAACAATCGTGGAAATTACAGAATTCTACTCCAATAATTACGGAAGATACGGGAGTGTTTCCATGAGAAGTGAGACACTGAATATCTATTTCTGAACATAGTCTTCATGATTGTAACGACTATACTATTACTTAAAATACCAGGGCTTATTATCCTTACTTGGATTTACCCTTGGTGTATTCCTGGTGTGGAAAATGCTCGATGTTTGTGCTTATTGGAGCTAACCATCTCTTTGAGGTAGGATACAATGGGTTAGAACGGAAGGTACTCGAGCCAGTAGATCAGCTCAAGATATAACTTATATACGCGTTGGATAATCGAGTATTCAACTGGACCACTGTGGAATGTTTTTCTTTCCTACTGTTGCACGTCGAGCCCTAGCACAATTTAGGTTGCAGCTCTCAGTCCCAGACGCAATACCAATACGAAGTTGCGAATGTTAAGTGAGCCCATTCCACAGTTGGTTAGTTAAATACTCAATCAAATGAAAAGTGTGACTGTGTGCACGTATCGATATAATCGATGAAAGAAAATTGTATTTCGTGCATAAAATTATTTATTAGTTGTAGCAAAGCGCTTTCGACGGTTAAGTCATCATCAGTGCGTACTCGTCAGGTGTACAAGAAGCCAAAAGGCCATAAAACAGCTCATGATCAGTGAACACTGTATAGGTTTACATAACATACATGTTAAAATAAGTATTCTAGGTCAGGATGACACTAGATATTAAAATTCCCCTCTATTTTCTCATTTCTTGTTAGAAACCATCATTTTGGTGTTATAGCTGGACCCAAGTGACAAGATTGACAATTGACAAGTGAACGTTGAAGTAATACTCAATCATCCATCGCCTATACCTGTCATATTTTTTGCTGATCCTATCGAATCTATACAGGGCTTTTCACGATGAGCATTAATTAGACGTTTCTGGCAAACCAGACAACGGATCAACCTGAAAATTTCACAGTATGCATAAATTAATATTATCTACTCGCCTGAAACACTAAAGACGATGCTGCGTTGCCGCTTCTACTATAAAGCAGCGGCTACCTTAATTTTTCAAATAGAACACCCTGTATATAATATTATATTATGATTGCTTATCTTTTTGTCAACTGTTTCATGAACTTTTTTCGTTTACCTATCTGTTACCGTTTAGAAGATATGAATTAATTTCGATTTTTTTTTACCAAACATGTACTTTTATAAACGCTAATAATCTTGAACTCTCTGGTACTAAGACGATCAAATTCGAAATGGAGTGGGGTGATACCATGAGGATCTTTACTTCGAATCATATTTTCATTTGCCTCATACAGGGTATTTAAAAAATGCAGATAATTTGTTCACATGAAAAAATGAGTGGAAGTCAATTTTTTCATATAGAACATCCCGTATATTTCCACATTTTTGAGCTCTACATTCAATTTCAGATCAACTTTGTGGAGATAATCCTATTTCGATTTCGAACCGTTTTCGAGATAAACTGTTTCAACAGAAAATGACGTGGTTTCCTTGTATTCATCACTCATTTTTGAAATTTACCAGATTCCGTTCGATGTTCCTTCATCAATCACAGATGATACAATGAATGTATGATCATTAAAATACTCTTCAACCATCGAATGAAACTTCTTTCCAAACAATAGTTTTATTACGCTGACACACGAACTGAAAATAATTTCATGAATTAGTAAGTTAATTCAATTGTCAGTGTATTACAGAATATGTTCGAACACATCTCCACCTCAACCTAAACAAACATGTAATCTCTCCAGAAGATTTTCATGTGTAGCGCTTCTGATAGAGTCTGGAGTTAAACTATTGAAAGCAGTTCTAACTCTCGATTTCATATCTTCCATTGTTGTTACTGGGTTGGAGTAAACCATATTTTTAATGAAACCCCACACAAAATAATCTAATGGATTGCCATCTGGTGTTCTAGGAGGCCGACGAAAAGGTCCATTATTACCAACCCATCTGTCTTCGAAGATTTCATTTGAAGCTTCGCTTACTGAACGAGAATTGTGGGGTGGAGCACCATCCATTTGGTACCATACACGTTCTCTTCCTGGCCTATCATTTAAAATCATTTGAATTCCATTTCTCAGTAAATCTTCATATTTTTTTGCATTCAAATTATCATCATAAAACTCGATATAAAAAATTTACCCATTCTTTATGGCACAAAATACATTTAATTTTCATCCTATTGAGTTTTGACAAGTAACCATTCGAAGAATTTCACTCTACGAGGCGAATCAGTCTCTTTCAGATGTTGGACACAGTAGAATTTATAGGGATGCCATTTGTGCTTATTAAGAATGCGATAAATTGTCACGTATCTCCCTTTCAGGCTCGTGTAGAGAAGCATTTGGAAATGCATGAAAAAATCCGAAAACTGTTATGCCATTGTCGTCATCATCATCATCCACTTCAGGCTTTCTACGAATGATTTTTGGACGAAAGGTTCCATTCAACCTACAGTTTTTAAGGAGTCGATTTATCACATTATTATTCGGCTTCGGAAGTTGTAGATATCTTTCATGAAATACTCGGCATGTTCTACTTGCAATTCAATTGCACTCACCATAAATTATTAATAAATTCAAGAAATCTTCATTACTGTAACCAAATCTTGACATTTTTCTATTATAATTGTTATCACAATCAGTCAAAACCACCAACGAAAGTTTGACGTTCCAAAATTGGAACATTCATTTTTCCAAAGCACACTATTAAAAAATATTTATTTGCAATGTTGTACGGTAGAGACACTCAATACCTCAATGCATACAAATTGTAACTTTTTCCAAGGCACATATCAATTTCGAATTGAGTGATTTGAGACTGTTGAAAAACTAAATCGAAAAGAAATATTACGTAGTATAAAATCGATGTTAAATTTCAAAAATAAGTAATGAATACAAGGAAATCACGTCATTTTCTGTTTGAAACAGTTCATCTCGAAAACGGTTCGAAATCGAGATAGGATTATCCGAACAAAGTCAATCTTAAATTGGATGTAGAGCTCAAAAAAGTGGAAATATACAGGGTGTTCTATTTGAAAAAATTTACTTCCACTCATTTTTTCATGTGAACAAAGTATCTGCATTTTTTAAAGACCCTGTATGAAAATATGACTCGAAGTGAAGATCCTCATGGTATCACTTCACCCCATTTTGAATTTGATCCTCTTAGTATCAGAGAGTTCGAGATTATCAGCGTTTATGAAAGTACATGTTTGGTAAAAAAAATCGAAATTGATTTATATCTTCTGAGCGGTATCAGATAGGTATGGAGAAAAAGTACAAGAAGTTGTTGACAAAGTGATAAGAAATCATAATATGACATTATATACAGGGTGTTCCATTAGAAAAATCAAAGTGGCCGCTACTTTATAGTAGAATCGGCAACGTCGCATCGTCTAAAATCTTTAGGCATGTAGATCATATTAATTAATGCATAATGTGGAATTTTCAGGTTGATCCGTTGTCTGGTCTGGTCTTTTATTTAAAAAAAAAATTTGTTAGTTTATAATATCTCTTATTAGTAAATAATATTTTGTTGTTATTTTTAGTTTATAGAATATACTCAATTGTGATCATCATTACATCAACTTAATGTCACTATTCAGTGTAAAAATATCTTATTTATTATAGTTATTGTTCTATGATACAATATGATTCCCACATACAGACTTGTTCCTCTGTGGGCTTTCCTAATATTTATTCATCATGTGTAACTAATTGTATAATTTTTTTTTCATGTTTAATGTTCACTATTATTTATGAATGAATATTATGATTATTATTATTAGTAATTGAATTTTTACTCAGGGCTGCAGCTCTCCTGAACAATTGGATGGTCTATTTGTCTACTGATATTTTCAAGGAAAAACTGAATGCTGTTAAAAGGAATCCTCAAATTCTCAGTTCAAAATTTCGAATTTCACCGAAATTTCGGAATTTGTTACTCCACTGTAACCAATCGATAGAAATGAGAACTGTACCTACTTAAATATAACATGATTGTCGAGATGTTGGCAAAAATGTGTGAAGACATATGTCCGTCATATGCAACACAATATTTTTAATGAAATAATGCCAACTAATTATGACTGTTAGAAAAGTGAAGCATTTTCTTAGGCTGGTCAAATCTATAAATACACATACCTATACATACTGAATGCAAAGAATCAATAATTTCTGATAAAATGGAGAATTCTAATCATTCGTTGTCACCATGGTTTTTCTTTTTTTTTTTTTCATTTAATATTTATGTAGTTCATACTCTATCGTGGAGATATATAGCTATATCGCTTTCTTTTTCATATGAACTCCCAAGGGATTGTAATAACACCAGATATTATTCCTCTGATATCCAAATTATTCATTTTTTTTCGGAGGATATTGCTATTTCTATTTCAAGGATCAATGGTTGTCTTATCTGAAATCGTACTATTCATAAATGTTGAAAAGAGTATCCGTGTTTGAAATTGAAACATGGAGAGGAATATTATTCCGTGGATCCGACAGGAAATATAAGAATATGCGGAATATTTGAATTGTGAATGTGGAATAGCATTCGTTTTCCATTCAATTTAGGAGAATGAAATCCAATTGAGATCTGTTATGCATTGTTTTATCAAAATGAATGTCAGAGAGATCTTCTGCATATCCATAGAGTTTGATGTACCAAAAATATTTCAGTGTGGAAAATCTTGATATGTGAAGGATGAAGACAAATATGACCACAAGAAACTCCCAATATATAAGGTATGAAATAGAAGTGAATTTCCTATATGATTCAAAAACCACATATGAAAAAATTGGACAGTGAATAGGAAAGCTAATGGGGGTTGTTTTTAATATGATTTCAAAAAGTCACCAATAACATTTTATAAAGAATTACGTTGGTTAAAAAGTCGTTTTTTTCTGACAAATTTGTCCGAATTTTAGGAAAGAAAACGAAATCTTCGATGTTCACTTCCCTAGGATCAACCGGTATTCCCTTTGTGTGAAGTGATTTTGTTAAAATGTCGTAAAATTGGGCTCCTTGGGACTTGCTAGAAGAAATTCATTTCATTTTCAGCTTCGGATGAAAAAAAAATTCAACTATCAGATAACGAACAATTCGTTAGTATCTCATTAAAGGCACACCGTTTCACTTATTGATTTCACCCCTTTTTTTTCTAAATCGTGACCTTCCAAATCCCAATATATTAATAATGGTACACGAGCCGTCTCTATTGGCCATTCGTATCCATTCTGAAAAAGTAATGTCGAAAAAATCTCGAACGAACGAATAATGTGAAATCTGTGTGCCAGACGGTCTGATATAGGACGTCAAATGTGATCAGTTGATGGGCAATGCAAGAGTTTTTATAGGGATTTAGCACGGATCACTGGGCTCGAAGAAACGGCATATATCGTCCTTACATCGTCCAATTGCGAGTCCGAGGCGTGTTGCGATGTATAAATTGAAAGCTGATTCAACAGACCCTATTCCGATATAGTATTTTAACGATCTAGAGATACGATGAAAAAACAACCCTTGAATTTGATAAAATTGCCAGTAGATTATGAAATGCCACGTTAGTCCCTTTCAATGCCACTTTCTTGAAGACACACATTCTGTAGGAGAAAATGATATTTTTTTGTGATTTACATATCGTAGCGCTACAGAAAAATGGATAATTTTGGAAAAAACTAAATATTAGGTTCGAATGGTGGGATACATATGCCCCAGTGGTTAGGTTCAACGGTATATAGAGTGCGCATCAAAATTATGGAACAAATTGGATATTTCGCAAGCCATGTACTTTTGACAAAAATCCTAAAATAGGTCGATTTTTATTTTGAAATGCCGATTTTTTTATGTATATTCAAAAGAGGTTATGTCACTGGTTTTGACATGGTGACGTAATCGGCAATTTTTTAAAATTGGAATAGATGCCTTGTGATACCTCATCTGGAAGGCCTTCCAATACTGCATTCAATGATGATAATTAATTAGATTTTTTTTGTACAGGGTGAACAAAAATTAATATTTTATTTCAATAAGAGAATAACTTTATATCCAACAAAATAGAACAGTTAAATAAGATGTTCGAAATGCCATCCACCAGTCCCTTGACAATACGCAAATCTTCGGACACATTCCTCTTGCACATTGCGAATAACTTCCGGAGTAATTCTGTTAATTTCGATCCTAATTTCAACTCTTGTAGATTTTGCGGCCTATCTACATGGACCTTCGATTTCAAATAACCCCACAAGAAAAAATCCAGGGGCGTAAGATCTGGAGATCTTGGGAGCCACTCTATCGGTCCGCGTCTACCAATCCACCTCCTAAAAAAACAGTTATTCAAAAACTCGCGAACATCACGTGCACCATCTTGTTGCAACCAAATACTTTCATTTGGTGAGTTAGGATTGTTGGCGTTTGGAAAAATATCGGCAAGGCTAGGTATGAGTTCATCTCTTAAAAATTCCAAGTACCGCTCTCCTGTGAGATTTCCTTCGAAAAAATACGGGCCAATAATCCTGTCGTTTATTATCCCTGGCCAAACATTGACTTTCTGAGGGTATTGAGTATGCCCGTTCATCATCCAGTGAGGATTATCCCTACTCCAATATCTGCAATTCTGACGATTTACTGAACAATTTAGGCAAAACGTAGCCTCATCGGAAAACAGAATTTATTTTATAAAACGTGGATTGCGGTCACACAAATCCTGCATTATTTCACAGAACTCCACATGGCGATCGGGATCATCATCATTGAGTTGTTGATGTAGCTGTACTTTGTATGGATGGTATATTTCTGCTTTTAGAATACGTAATACAGAACTTTGGGATATGTCAAGGTCTGCTGCAATTTGTCGTGAAGTATTGTGAGGATTATTCTTTACACCCACTAGAACATCAAGTTTCACGTTTTCTTCTATTTTAGGACGTCCAGCATTCGGAATATGTTTGACATGACCAGTTTCTCTAAATTTTTTCTCAATCTTACTGACTGTTGAACGACTGATAGGTCTATTTGGATCCTTCGCATTGAACAAGTCGCATACCTCTTGCTGAGTTCTGGTTCTATCTCAGCATCCAATAAAAATTAAAATTTCTATGCGTTGGGTTTCACTTGAAGTAGCCATAGTTTACTTTTGGAACCTTTTCACTTAGAATTTGTGAAGAATATTTGTTGATATTTCAACTGACATTTATTTGACACTAACTTGCCTATTATGGCATTAATTTGTGATTGTCTTTTGTTTCCATTTTAGACTAGGAAATCAATATTCGGAAGGGATCCATTGGTGTATGCACTGACTCACTAGAGCCTTGGCTCAAAAAAGTAAAATTTTGCATTTTTTAACAGGCTTCTATTATCTTTACTTGCAATTAAATAACTCACAATGTAATAAAATCTTGGAAGTAAATATTCACATCTTCCGAATACTCTGGAATTTGTCACACATATCAAGGACCGATGACAATACGAGAATTTCATGATCATAATGTTATAATAATAAAAATATATTTTTCCAAACGCCAACAATCCTAACTCACCAAATGAAAGCATTTGGTTGCAACAAGATGGTGCACCCCCGCACTATGCACGTGATGTTCGCGAGTTTTTGAATAACTGTTTTCCTAGGAGGTGGATTGGTAGACGCGGACCGATAGAGTGGCCCCCAAGATCTCCAGATCTTACGCCCCTGGATTTTCTCTTGTGGGGTTATTTGAAATCGAATGTCTATGTAGATAGGCCGCAAAATCTACAAGAGTTGAAATATCGAATTAGGATCGAAATTGACAGAATTACTCCGGAAGTTATTCGCAATGTGCAAGAGGAATGTGTCCGTAGATTTGCTTATTGTCATGAGACTGGTGGATGGCATTTCGAACATCTCATTTAACTGTTCTATTTTGTTGGATATAAAGTTATTCTCTTATTGAAATAAAATATTATTTTTGTTCACCCTGTACAAAAAAAAAATCGAATTAATCATCATCATTGAATGCAGTTCTGAAAGGCCTTTCAGATGAGGTATCACAAGACATCTATTAAAATTTAAAAAAATTACCGATTACGTCACCATGTCAAAACCAGTGACAAAACCTCTTTAGAATATACATAAAAAAATCGGCATTTTAAAATAAAAATCGACCTATTTCAGGATTGTTGTCAAAAGTACATGGCTTGCGAAATATCGAATTTGTTCCATAATTTTGACGCGCACTGTTTTCATCCCATTGGTATTAAATGTTTTTTTATTCATCAGCACGGGAAAAGTACAGAATTGGTTGGGTGTGATGGTGTGTGGACCATTTCTTACGAAGAGGTACATTACACATTCTACACAATGTAGTAGTATGTTTTCGAGGGTCAGGGGTCTCATCGCTCAATTTTTTTTGAAATTTTCGAGAAAGCATTCTTTGACAGTTGCAAATTGCACGAGTTGAATTTCCTACAGGAAAAATGCAAAATGCAAAATTTTCAAAATTTTGCGATGAAATCCTCTTGCACGAATGTTATTTGATGAGCATATTTCCCCAATCACATTGAGAACTGAATAAAACTACTAGAGTTCATGGTATTTTCAAATTTTCAACGTAGAAAGTTACAAAATAGAAGGAATCGTTCTACAGATTCATTGATTCACACTGATTATTCACCGCTCTTGAACTCACTTGAAAACTCAAAATATATATTATTTTTTCACTATGTCATAAAATATTGTAACGTAAATAAACTTAACTTGGTTTTACTAATTTATTTAACACTTAAATATACAACTTAATTTATATTACTAACTACTGTATAGCTCGATCGTATGGGCTCGTTCAGACTGTCCGACTCCACTTGAGGGTCGCCTATTTATCTCCGATACAGCATTCTCGATGTTTCGAATTCTGGCATATTCCAATTGTTTCCAATATTGACCGTTGTTTTCCGTGGCAGAGCGACTGGATGGTTCTCGAATATCTCCGGGGATGATCTCATCGCTGTCGACGGCAACGCGCGAGGCGACAGGTCCGGCCTAGGTTCGTTACATTGCCCCCTTCTTAAAGACATTTCGTCCCGAAATTTCATCCTTGGAGTGTGACGATATCTGCATGACTCCCCATATCTGCACCGTGAAGTTCGATGGAAGTAACACTCCACGGTCTTCATGATCGGTCGTGGAAGAGGGTTACAGCAAACCAAAATTTTGACGCCGCTGGATCTGAATATCGCCTCCAGCATACTTCTTATGACTCTCCAGTCCAACCCATCAATACCACAGGATAATTTTGGAATTGCTAGATCCACCAGGTTCTGGTCCACCATAGTATCTCTTAGTTTGGTGAGACTCTTCCAGACATCTTCATAGGACGGTTTATCTTGGGAATGCCTCTTGGTAACTAGGTAGTAGATATTTCTCTGGCCTTTCTTCAACTGTAGCACCCCACCAACTTCTGGATTCTGCTCCCGCAGTGTTTGGAGTTGACCAAATTTCTTGGAGAACACTACGGCGATGCCCCTGGACATTCGAAGATCTTCTGCCACACAGTGCGCTAGTGCGTAGTCAGCAGGCACCTCGAAAAGGTCTCGTGACTCCTCTCTAGTAACCCCATGTAGAACTTTCTGCCCGTTTTAATACAAGGACATAAACTTCTCGAACGTCATATCATCCTCCGGTGGCTTGAGGGTGCGAACTTGGTCATGGTTTCCAGCGTAAGGGGCCAACCTGTTGAAATGGACGACCCTTGGTTTCCCTCGGGGTGGCTTATGAATTCGGTACACAAGGTCGTTTATCCTTTTCACGATTTTATACGGGCCTTCCCACGAGTTCCGCAACTTTGGTGATAGTCCACGACGACGTTTGGGGTTGTATAGCCAAACCAGGTCATCAACCTTAAATCCTCCAGCGTCGGCCTTGATGTCATAGGTCTTCTTCATTTTATCGCTGGCACTCTGAATGTTCAACCGGACTCGTTCGTGGATGTCGTCCATTCTCTGCCGAAGTTTGCTGACGTAGTCTTCTCCCGCAGTGTCTTGTCCTGGCGGTATCCAAAACTTCAGGTCACAAGGCAGTCGCAGTTCTCGGCCCATTATAATACTAGCAGGAGTTTGACCGGTTGACTCGTGTACTGCGGATCGATAGGCCATCAGGAACAAATGAAGATACTGGTCCCAGTCTCTTTGATGGTCAGAGACAACCTTGGACAAGTGGCGGTTGATCGTCCTGTTCATCCGTTCCACCATTCCATCGGACTGCGGATGTAGGGCCGTGGTTCTTGTCTTGCGGATGTTCAGCAGTAGACATATTTCTTGGAAAAGGTTGGATTCGAAATTTCTGCCTTGATCCGAGTGCAACTCCATTGGAATACCGAATCGACATATCCACTCTTTCACCAAGACGTCGGCGACGGTGATGGCTTTCTGGTTGGGCAGGGCATAGGCTTCCGCCCACTTACTGAAGTAGTCCATTGCCACAAGGATGTATTTATTCCCGTGGTCGGATACGGGAAACGGGCCGGCGATGTCAATGGCGATTCTCTCGAACGGGCTGCCTACGTTGTACTGACGCATCGGGGCCTTGGGTCGTATTCGAGGTCCATTGCTAGCAGCGTATACAGCGCACTTCCTGCACCAGTCCTGGACGTCAGCTTGACAATTGGCCCAGTAAAACCGTTGCCACACTTTCTGCAGGGTCTTCGTCACTCCCAGATGTCCTCCGGCGACTCCATCATGGATTTCCCGCAGCACTTCCTCTCTTCTGTTCCTGGGAACAATTATTTGGCGTCTGTCTTCATCACCAATATCGGCCTCCAACACACGTTTCAGGATCCCATTGTCCAGAATAAGAGAGTTCCATTGTGCCCAATAGGACTTAACAGCCGGCGAGTAACCTGCGACTTCCTGCCATGATGGTCTTCGATTGCCCTTCTTCCAGCTGACGACTAAGCCAAGGTCGGGGTCTCTCTCTTGGTCTTTCTGGATCTTGCTGTCATTCCAGTTGTCATCCATTGCCGCGGTTCTACAAAGTGTTGCTTCTTTCTCTTCTGCTCGTCGGCAATGTGAGCAATCATCTGGACATGGTCTTCGCGACAAGGCATCTGCATTCTTATGGCTAGTTCCGGCTCGATGTTCGATCTCGAAATCGAATTCCTGGAGTCTCTCGATCCAACGTGCTACTTGACCCTCAGGATTTTTGAACTGTAAGAGCCATTTGAGAGCTGCATGGTCAGTTCTCAACAGGAATCTTCTTCCATACACGTACTTGTAGAAGTGTTCCACTCCCTTTACAACAGCTAACAGCTCTCGCCTGGTGACACAGTAATTGCGCTCTGGTTTGCTAAGCGTCTTGCTGAAATAACCAATGACCTTCTCCTGTCCCTCCTGGATCTGAGATAGGACAGCTCCAAGTCGTTGCTGGCGTCCGTATCCAAAATGAATTTCCCTTTGGTAGGGATAGCTCAGTATAGGTGCGTTGATCAAAGCTCCTTTCAGCTTCCTGATTGAATCTTGACATTCTTCGGACCACTGGAACTTTGTTTGGCCTTCCGTGAGCCTGGTCAGTGGTTTAGCGATGTTGGCGAATCCCAGCACATATCGGCGATAGTATGTGCATAAACCAAGGAAACTTCGAAGTTGGTGAATGTCTTTTGGGATGGGCCAATCCTTAACATCTTTGATCTTCTGGTCATCCACTGCTACTCCTTCTCCAGAGACAACGTGGCCGAGGTATCGTACTTCTTTTGGAACAGATGGCATTTCTTAGGGCTCAGCTTCAATCCGGAGTTCCTCAGTCGCAGGAATACTTCCTCCAAGTTTTCACGTGGTCCTCAAACGATCTGCCGACCACAATTATGTCGTCGAGATACACTAGACACGTGTTCCATGAGAGTCCTTTCAGCACTGTCTCCATCAATCTTTCGAATGTGGCGGGAGCATTACAGAGCCCGAATGGCATAACGGTGAACTGCCACAATCCTGAGCCGATGGTAAAAGCTGTCTTTTCTCGATCTTCCTGAGCGAGTTCTACTTGCCAGTATCCACTCTTCAGATCAAGGGTCGAGAAAATCGTGGAACCAGCCAACGTGTCTAGGGTGTCATCTATTCTCGGGAGAGGGTAACTGTCCTTCTTCGTGACATTATTAAGTTGGCGATAGTCTACACAAAAGCGTGTCGATCCATCCTTTTTCTTCACCAGTACGACTGGAGAGGACCAGGGACTGTCAGATGGTTCGATAACTCCTTCTTTTCCCATATCGCTGACTATTTTGTCAGCCTCTTCCTTCTTGGCAAGAGGAAGTCTTCTTGCTGATTGCCGGATCGGTCGGGCACCCCCAGTATCAATCTTGTGCTGGACCACATTAGTTCGACCCCCTTTTCCTTGTCCGGTATCGAAGATGTTTCGGTACTTTTTGACTAAATCTCTTAGTTTGGGCTGTTGAGCTGGTTTTATATCTTTGGAAGAGATGGCAACTAATTTTTCTAGTTCTGTGGGCAAGTTGTTGGGTTGGCTAATCGTACCTCGTACACTCCGGATCACTGAGGAAACTGACGAGCAGTGCCCCAATATTGTTCCTTTCTTCAAGGTCACTGGAAAATAATTGACATTCATGACCCTTACGGGCACAAATTTGTCAGCACGCAACAAGGTCTTCCCTAGTGCAATCCCTCGTCCAATTTTCTCATCATGAAGTTTGGGCTCAAACATCACCACGTTTCCACTGCTCGTACTCCCGTCCAGGCGAGCCTCCAGAATGGTTTCAGCCCTCTCAGGTACGCTTACATCTTCAGCCAACAACACACGGATCAACCCCTCACTTCTCCCATGAAGCACCAGCTCTTCTTCGTTGACACGTAGGACGCCGTCTTTGAAATCCAATTCAAACCCTCTGGAATTCATGATGTCCATTCCGATGATTGCATCGTCTTCAATGTCCGCTACAAGTGCCTGATGTTTCACTTTAGTGCTGCCCAAAATTATTTCAATCGGTAGCTCGCCATATACAGTAGCTGGCTCCCCTGTTGCTGTGCGTAGCTTCAAAGTTGTCGGTTCAATCCGTTCCGATGTTCTGGCAAAGGAAGGCCCGAGAATTGTCCTAGTCGCACCTGTATCTAGCAGCATGGTCAAGGCTCGTTATTGATGAGACCGTCTACGAAGACACCTTTGTTCTGTCGTTGAAGGATAGCGACATATGCGTTGTTAACCGGGGCTTGCCGGACACATGCCGATGATTGCCCCTTCTCGTCGACCTTTTTTAGTTTTCCTGCATCGGAGTCGATGAATGTTGGACATTTGCTACGCACATGTCCAATTTTGCCACAATTCCGGCATCTTATCTGTCTTTTCTCAGGCAACACTTCCTTCATCACTTTTCTTATGGCAGCTTCCAAGTCAGCATGCTCCTGTGAGTCTTCTTCAATACTTCGAACTTTACTTTGGTTTTTGCAGGATTGCTTTGCTGCCTCAAATTCCAAAGCGCGTGCCAGTGCGTCTACGAGATGTGTTGGACGAGCTAGTGTCAACGCTTGTCTGGTTTCTTGGTCACGGAGTCCATCCAAGAATGCCTGAACCGCTAATCGCTCCATTACATTCTCCGGTGTGGCTGGATATGCGAGACGAACCAAGCGTGCAATGTCAGCTTCGAATTCTTGTAAGGATTCGCCCGATTTACTGGCAGCGATTTTTCAGTTGGGAGTGGTATACGTGTTCCAAATGGGCGTGGCCATATCGTAATTCTAGATGTTTAATCAGCTGATCATAGTCCTCCTGTTCTTGGGCGGTGAGAGTTTGTAGAATATTTGTCGCTTCTCCACGTAATGCAAGTGTCAGTGCTACAGCTCTTTCCCCTGCATTCCATCCGTTTGCTTTGGCCGCTGCTTCAAACTGCCGGCGGTAATTTGCCCATGGAGTTTTTCCGTCGAACTGAGGCGGCTTCATGGAAAGCTTCCCTATTTCTGAATTGATCTTGACATCTTTTATTCCCTCTTGAACTTTATCCAAGTTCAAACTCAAGTCCAGCATTGCATTTTCGTTAACCATCTCTGTGGAGGGCGCACTATTAATTCTTTTTTCCAGCTTACTGATTGTTTCCTTTATTTTATCTACCTCTGTCTCAACGGTTCCCATTCTTTCTTCTAGAAATTTAGCCACACCACACAATTCTTTTTTTAGGCCTTCTGTGTTTTCCAGAAATTTCTCTTCCAGGCTTCTTGCATTTTCTTCCAGGCTTCTTGAATTTTCTAGAAGCTTCTCTTCCAGATTTCTAGAAAGCTTCTCTTCCAGATTTATAGAATTTTCTTGAAGCTTCTCTTCCAGATTTCTAGAATTTTCTTCAAGCTTCTCTTCCAGATTTCTAGCATTTTCTTCAAGCTTCTCTTCCAGATTTCTAGCATTTTCTTCCAGACTTCTTGAATTTTCTTGAAGCTTCTCTTCCAGATTTCTAGAATTTTGTTGCAGCTCTTCTTTCAAGGATTCTATTATCGGACTCAAATCACCTCCGGGAACTTCGAATAAAAATGTTCCGGGGTCCTCACCTTCTTGTATAAGTCCTTCTGCAAGTCTTTCCTGGAGTACTTGCTTTTTACCCGTTGTTTCCAGTTCCCTTTCCTCCAATTCCTGTTTCAATTCCGCTACCTTCAAATCCGCAAGGCGCACTTTTCTTGAACACATTTTGTCTTTGACGAGGTATCAGTCTGTTTCACACGAAAAAGTTTATCAGTTTGTTAAAAAAGTCACTTCGCGAATTCTTTGCCACGGGCCACCAGTCTATGTGTCTGTTTCACGCGAAGAGTGTATCAGTTTATATTCCCACGCACAATTGTCCACTTCGCGAAAACCGGGCCACTGTCTATTTTGGGCGTAGAAAAAGGTCTATCAATTTATTTTTCTGACTATCCACTCCACGATCACTTGTTTATTTTCAAAATCTCACTTCCGACACCAATTGTAACGTAAATAAACTTAACTTGGTTTTACTAATTTATTTAACACTTAAATATACAACTTAATTTATATTACTAACTACTGTATAGCTCGATCGTATGGGCTCGTTCAGACTGTCCGACTCCACTTGAGGGTCGCCTATTTATCTCCGATACAGCATTCTCGATGTTTCGAATTCTGGCATGTTCCAATTGTTTCCAATATTGACCGTTGTTTTCCGTGGCAGAGCGACTGGATGGTTCTCGAATATCTCCGGGGATGATCTCATCGCTGTCGACGGCAACGCGCGAGGCGACAGGTCCGGCCTAGGTTCGTTACAATATTATTGTAGCAGAAACAGATTTTGACAAAAAAAAATCTATTGCTAGAAATCGAATCCTACAAACTATGACAGGTTCCATCAAAATTGTCTTGACCTCGACAAAATTTATAGAACAGTGCTTAAACTCGCAAAAGAGAAGTACTTCAAAAATAGAATAAAAAAATCGAACAACAAAATGAAAGAAACATGATCCATCATACACGACCTGAGGGACAAACCAAAAAAAAAAATACATGATTCAGAAATTCCTATTAGTGCAAATTATATGAATGAATACTACTGTTCAATCGCCAAAAAACTTGACGAGAACACTATAGCTCCACTTGACCCACTTGTACATCTTGAAGAGTGCGGATATAAAAATCATTCGATATTACACGACATAAGTATCGACGAATTGTTGAAAGTATTGAAAGAAATAAAAAACAAAAGAGCAACTGGCCTTGATGGAATCTCCATAAAATTTTTCGATAATCTTCCAAGAGTTGCTCTCGATACTATAATTTGTTTCACTGATAAATATGACGTTCCGCGACGGTATATTTCCATCTTTTTCAAAAGTGACAATAGTAATACCACTACACAAGGGCGGTAACCTGGATGATCCCTCAAACTTCAGGCCAATCTCCCTCATTCCAACCCTCGCTAAAATTATCGAAAAACATTGTGTTTCTCAACACTCAAAAAATCATCAACACAAATCAATTTGGTTTCCAAAATAGAAAGAACATACACGATGCAATTTCTTCCTTTTTTCATGAGCTTTACTCAGACATTAAGAGCGGAGATACTGCCGCTGCGGTGTTCTGTGACTTAACGAAAGCTTTTGACTGCGTAAATTACGAAATACTCTTGCGAAAACTTCACCACTACGGGTGCAGAGGAGTAACTCTAAAGTTGTTTGAGTCGTACCTCACAGAACGTAGGCAAGCAGTGAAGACCCACGAATACTCAGCCGCAGATCGGTTCTAGGACCAACATTGTTTTTGCTATATATTAACGATCTTTCAAATCTCAACATGTCCGGTAGACTCACATTATTTGCCGATGATACCACAATTTTGTGGAACAGCAAGACAGTTGAAGATCTTAGTAAAAAAATATGTTGCGATTTGAAAATGGTCAAATCTTGGTAGATTCAAACCTTTCAGCATTTAATATCTCAAAAACGCATATTATCTCATTCAAATGTACACTTGAAGAGGCAAACTTAGAAAATCACATCATAGAAAATAAGGATTATTACAGATTTCTGGGTTTGAATATCGACAAAAGACTGAAGTTTGATATACATACAAAACAAGTAATAAGGAAAATGTATTCCGGTTGTCACGCAATCAGAGTAATTACTACGGAGCTTGGAGTATCTACTGCCAAAACAGCCCACTACGCATTATTTGAATAACATCCGAGGTACGGCATTCCTTTTTGGGGAGTGTGTAGCCCAAATTTGCTGAAGTCAGTCCTCAAAATTCAGAAAAGGGCTATCAGATATATGGGTAAAATTGGTCCACGCGACTCATGCAGACAACTTTTCATTGATATGAAGATACTGACTGTTGCAGCTCTTTTTATCTTAGAAACTGTGTGTCTTATAAGAAAACATACAGCGCTTCCCAAAAGTCTCCTCTCCCCTCTTATTCTTGGAACGATTATACATAAACAAGTGAAATTTGGAAACTGAATATAAAAGGTTGTAAACTTCCCTACTAGTGATGATAGATGACGAAATCGTTTAAGATGACGTCACAAGGCCATTGTGACCAATAATTTCAAATGGAACCCTACGGCAAGCGACACCTCTTTTAAAAGGTTCCGAAAAACCTATTCAATGATACTAATTTTTTTTGTGTTTATGGCAGTTTTGGCAACTCGCTTTCAAGAAACGCAAAGCTGTGATGAATTAAATCAGTTATTATTGAAATTACAGATTCAAGCTTCGCCTCTGGATAGTTGTCAAATAAGCTGACATTTTTGTTAGTCTCCCTAATTCGACGTTTTTGTAATTGTCCAAGTTTTTGTATATTTGATAATTTGTATATTGTTGATCGAACGTTTAACTGTTTAAGCGGCTTTTGGTAATTTTAATATTTTTGTATATTTCAATTTGTTAAACTGTTGTGAGCCGAACGTTTGAGTGCTTCAAGAAGCGAAATGGTACGTGCTTTAGGTGATAAAGTAGCAGCGATCCTAATTCTTGGTGAAACTGGACAAAATATTCATGAAGCAGAACGCATTTTCAATGGGAGATTCTCCGATCGCCCCGTTTCGAGGACTTATTTGAGGGAGCTTTCTCGTAAGTTTGGAACAACGGGTAGTATTAATGATGCGAAACGATCTGGCAGACCACAAATTTCTGACGAGAAAAAAAATTGATATGCTGGCAGAAGTAATAGTTAATCCTACTTCTTCATTAACTCACGTTGCATCTACCTGTGAAGTCAGTCGAAGAACAGTACACAGGGTGTTGAAAAACAACAAATTTCATCCATAGAAATTAAAAATGGTTCATCAACTCTCAGACGACGACCCAGACCGAAAACTAGAATTCTGTGGAAATATGGAAACTAAGATTAACCAACAGCCAGACTATGTCAAAACAATTTGTTTTAGTGACGAAAGTACTTTCTATCCAAATGGAAATGTAAATACACAGAATGTGAGGTATTGTAGTGACGCAAATCCTCACCTGATCGTGAAACACATACCCAATTTCCCCAGAAAGTGAATGTTTGGGCAGGTATCCTGGAAAACCACATCGTTGGGCCTCTTTCTTTAAATACTAATTTAACTGGTGAGGTTCATCTGGAGCTGTTGCAAAACGCAATAGAACCGTTAATCCTTGAAATTTTGGAAGATAATCCAGATGAAGTCGGCAATTTGGAAATAACATTCCAACAGGATGGTGCTCCTCCACACTATTACGGTGCAGTAAGATGGTATTTGGATGAGGAGTATCGTGGTAGATATATTGGACGACGAGGTTCAACGGAATGGCCAGTTCAATCACCGGACCTCACACCTCTGGATTTTTTCCGTGGGGGAACCTTGAATCGAAGGTTTACGCCACTGGAGCTGACAATATTGACGTTTTAAAACAACGTATTGTTGAAGAATATTTGCAAAAGTACGAGAAGAGTTTAAAAATAGGATATTTCATTGTCAGGAAGTGAATGGAGGTAACTTCGAGCAATTTCTTCGAGTAGATACTGATTCCTAAATCTGTAATCGATATCATACTGAATGGAATTTAAATTTCAATGTTTACCAATGAGCCACTAAAACTGCCATATACACAACCAAAATTAGTATCATTGAATAGGTTTTTTCGATACCTTTCAAGAGAGGTGTCGCTTGCCGTAGGGTTCCATCTAAAATTATTGTTCACAATGGCCTTGTGACGTCATCTTTGACGGTTTCGTCATCTATCATCACTAGTAGGGAAGTTTACAACCTTTAATATTCAGTTTCCAAATTTCACTTGTTCATGTATAATCGTTCCAAAAATAAGAGGGGGGTGGAGGGGACTTCTGAGAAGCACTGTATACTGAAATTCGAAGTCGTTTCTTCTCACTATTCCACAAGACTTAGCTCTAGGAATAATTCGAAACTACTCCTACCTTCATCTTCCCAAATCAAGGATTCGATTATTTATAATGGAGTTGAGATGTTTAGTCATTTGCCATCAAAATCAGAGACTTGAATGTAGATATTGTGACCTTTAGGAAAAAAAATTAAAATCTTCTATATAGTAGACCGTACTATGTCTTACAAGAATATTTCGACGAAAATCTGATGATAGTTTTACCATATTTTGAAAATATATACTCATGTAAATTTATCTATATTGTATATCTATTTGTTTTCAATTCCATTGTATTTACCTATTCAGTTTTATATACTTGCGGCATCATTTTTTCCATTGCCTTTTTAAACCTGTCATTGTATGAGCGGAAACACTGTGTTTCGTACAATATGTTGTTTTATACCTGTATTTAAAGCTCTGTCAACAAGATCAACATCTTTGGACAATAAAGTACATTTATTATTATTATAAATAGAATTCTATAACAAATTTATTGATATTGTTGGAAATGTAGAGAGTGAAAAAAGTTTTGAAACAAAGTCATATGAAAAGCTCTTGAGTAAAGCATTTTACTCTACAGACGAATTTAAAAAAAAATGTGATCTAATGTATAATATGCTACCTTCCCATATCAAATCTGTTCAATCCATCAAACTATTCGAAAATAAACTCAAACTCTTTTAGATTATAAACTGCTTTCATAACATTGGTGCATTCGCTGAACATTGCAAATCTTATCAAAATATTTTAATTGTGCTGTAACTGAAAACTTCAACTCATTATATTGTCTCCTGTTTATTTTAACTTGTGATCCTGTTACAGATAATGTAACATGTGAAAACTACTTGACGAAACTTATCCACTTCGGTGTGATAGGCTATAGTTAATAAATAAATGAATGATTTAATGAATGTTGATAGTTTGCCCATTGGGAAGATATCAATCATAGAGATTTGATTACGTATGTAATTTCGATACCTTCAAAGTGTCTTTAATTCGTATCTGTCCCTCTACCCCAGTGTGTTGATGGAACTAAGAATTACTGCTTCGTATATTGTTGAATGAATGAACACGGGATTTGGAGGTATACCCCAACTTGTATCCTTTAATGATCTTACTTTCACACCAAAAATTACATCTGAGTAATCCCCCATTACATTTAATTCAATAATAACATTTGGAATATTTTCAATTTTTCACCTGATGTTGTGATTGCATTAACGAAGTTTTCCTTCTTTTCAGTTGATAGGATGGATATATTTGCTCCCAATCAACGAAAGCAATCTGAATCAGGACTATTCCATTAGGAGTAACGGGGAATTGAGACTCCAAAAGTGAGGCCATGAATATCTGATTGAAGCTTGTTTGACCATCCCCGAAAGTAGCCAAATTATGACTGAGCTACCCCTGCTGAATATGAATGGGAACGAAAGCGCCATGGAGAATTGGTCGAGAACTGTCCCTACGGAGAATTCGAGTGGAATAAACGAAGCTATCACACACGAGTATTATATCTTTGATAAACTGTACATTAGGATAATCTTCGCCTCGCTATATACAGTCGTCTTCTTTTTGTGCTTTGTCGGTGAGTTGAATTATCATTAGGATTGAATATTATTCGAAAATTTTAATATTTCATACCAAGGTGGGAATTTACTGGAAAAAAAAATTGGGAATAAAATTGTTATACAATGAGTTTTCAAAAAAATTGCACTATATGGGTTTTTTTTCTATTATTCAATTGTCAGAAAATGCAATTTATGATGAAAATTGGTGCATTGCGAAAAACTTGCATTCAAGTTGTCAAATATCTGAATTTCCAAACCGTGTACAGGGGAGACAAAATAAAAGGAATTGTGATCAGAAGTAATCTACCATTATTTTCGATATTATCAAAAAAGTTAATTTGAAAAAGTTATTCAGAATTAGAAACAATATTAATATTTGAAAACACAGCCTACGCACCAATTTTTTCCCTATTTTTTATGGTTCTTGCCTCATAATATTCCATAAACCTACACCTTAGATGCCTTTCTCATATTACTATTCATTTATTCATTCATGTTTGGGTTACAACAAGCAAAAGCCCAGAAGAGTATCCACGTAACAGGTATTAACAATTTGATAAATGAACATTCACTACTGCTGTGAACACGACTATTCCAGATCGAAAATTATAGTTCTGTATTTCGTGTAAATTTTGTATATTTGAGCAGAGCCCTTTCGGCATACGGCCATCTTCAGTGCTTATCTAAAATGTATACAGGGTGTTATGTGAGTACGTAGCCAAACTTAAAAAGGTGATTCTTTGAGTAGTTAGTTCTAAGACGAAAAAATCATATAAACATAGGTCCGGTAATGCTTCGTTTTCAAGATAGAGGGTGTCAACATTTTTAAAAGAAATAGTTTTTTCCCAAATATCTTAATAATCCTTCAGCCGATTATGTTAAAATTTGGCAGTGGTATTTGGGGTAGCAAGGGGCTAATTCAGCCCTAACTAGATTGAAAATATCATGTCCAGTGGCATCCCGGAAGGCACCTCAACCAATATTTTTGACAAAAAAAATGTGCGCCACTGATTTTTTTGCAATATTTCAATTGTTTCCGCATTAAGCTACTCAACCTACAACTTTCTTAGTTTTAGAAAAAAAATACTTTATTGTTATGTGGTAACGCCGGAAATAAAAAAAAAACATGAAACAAGAAGAACCCTTTATTAAAACCACACTTAAACAAATGGCATGCAATTTTTTTCAGTAAGAAAACATTCAAAAATAAGTAGCACAAAACTTTCAATAACTGCTCAAAATGTCCTCCCTCAAATATTTCCGGCGTATGTCTTATCTAATCACATGAATCCCATATCCGTTAGATTGATTCTTCTTCATTGTTGACTGGAGTTTTATAAACGAGGGACTTCAAATGTCCCCAAAAGAAGAAATCTAAGGGATTTAAATCCGGTAACCTGGGTGGCCATGACTGTGGACCTGCGCGACCGATCCAGTTTTCTCCATAAGTTGCATCCAGAAATTAACGTGCTACTATGCTGAAGTGACGTGGGTCCCCATCGTGCATGAACTCCTCTTACTGCCACTGGGACATTTTCTAATAGTACAGGTAACACAAATTCCATAAAATTACGATACTCTTGACCATTTGATCTCGGGGGTTAAAAATGAAGTCCACTGAGATAATCACCCACAATACCAACCCAAACATTCACGGAAAACTGTTGTTGATCATGATGTTCTATAACCGCATGGGGATTTTCTTCAGCCCAGATATGATTGTTATGAAAGTTCATAATTGAATTTCGGGAAAAACCCGCTTCATCGGTAAACAATATACGGAAGAGAAATGTTGGAGATGCTGCCTGTTGTTGCAAAAGCCAAGTAGAATAAACAACTCGCTTGGAAAAATCCGCAGGTAATAACGCTTGCACACGCTGTATGTGGTGAGGGTACAGTTGATAGTCCCTCAAAATCATACAGAGAAGTGAGAAATGTTTAATTGTTGTACAATTTTGCGTGTACTTGTTTCGGGACTACGCTCAACTTCATGTAAAACTGCTTCCTCCAGCTCCACTGTTCTTACCGTTGCAGGTCTCCTAATAAGAGCAGCCGACCTTTGGAAGGTGCCTGATTCGCACAGCCTTTCGTGTATCCTTACAAATGTTTGTCTATTTGGTACAATGCGATGAGGATATCTTTCTTGATAAATGCGTCTAGCCGTTCTGGAATTGCCTAATTCAATAGACAAAATGCATATCGGCCATTTCTGAGTTTGTAAACCGAACCATTTTCTAATATCAGTAACGAAATTTTATAGCCTCAAACTCTTGAAAACACTTATGTCAAAGTCAAATTTGTTTGAACAATTGTTTTTCCATGGCACTCTAACTTTACTTTCAAAACACTGCAGTAATAATTAACGTTCTTTGTTTCATTGAAAACAGTTAATCTAAAGATTCAAGAGATGACTTTTGTGTAATTTTAATTGTTTAATCTTAAATAAAAATTTTGATATTGCATATCCATGGACAACAATAAAAACATTTTTCAATAATTAATATTCTTTTATTACTTTCATTACTTTTGATAACAATTTCTATGACTAGAATAGACTATTGATATGGAAAAAAATAACAAGTACACCCCAGTTTCAGATGGTTTGGTAGTTCAATTTTTTATTATATTGTCCCAGAGACATGCAATAAAGTGATTTTTATGTTTTTCCTCAAAAACAAAGAAGGTACGAGAAAAATGGTAAATATAACAAAGTTGTAGTTTCAGTTGCTTAAAAAAAATTGCAAAAAATCAGTGGTGAAAAATATTGGTTAAGGCGCCTTCCGAGACGCCACTGGACATGATAATTTCAATCTAGTTAGGGCTTGTTTAGCCCCTTACTATCCTCAATAACACTGCCAAATTTCAACAAAATCGGCTGAAGGATTATTAACAAATTTAGGAAAAAACTTTTTTTTTTTTAAATGTTGACACACTGTATCTTGAAAACAAAGCATTACCGGACCTTTGGTTATGAAAACTTTTCGTGTTAGACTCACGTCTTCGAGTGTGGACACGTACTTACATAACACCCTGTTTAATATAATTTCGATATTCAAATATAAAAAATTGTTCAGTACCTGTCATGAGAATAAAAAATCATCTTGATTGAAGTAGAACTTGTGGGCATTCTCACATGTGTTGTTTGTCCCTGGTTCTAAGATTCACACTTAAAATGTTAAAATTTTCCAGAGCACGTGGCCTTCTCACGTCAAACATAAGGTGGGGCCCGAGCCAAAGGGAACCCATAAAAACATTTGAAAAACTATTGTTGTTGAATCCCAAATGTATATCAAATAGGTTTCGAGGTAGCGGGAATAGGACACAATGAGTAGTCTGACTATCAAATTGCCGACGTTTCGACGTTTATTTGGTGTCTTTATCAAGGCTGAAAATATATGAAATGTTAAATATCTCATGTTAATGAAAACATGATTATTAAAAGTTAACACACAAGGGAACATAAATATGGTAAAAAACAACAAACAACTATCACCAAATGGTCACCACATATAAAATAAAATATAACAAGATACGAGAAGTGACATAAACCATTAATTAAAGTAATAGCAAATAAAAGCAAATGAAAATCTACCTTTTCAATGGGTCAGACGAAATTGTTTTCCAATAGATCGATTATTTGACTGAAAATCCACATAGTTTATCAAATGACGGATTTGTTGGTGTGAATAAAATTTCTGGAACACTATGGTCGGAAATATAATTCGTATGGATAGTACGGAGATGAGCACCAAATAGATTTCTTCATTCATAAAAAAATTACAACTATTTAAAATCTCAAAGAAAAAAAAACACAAAAAGCAACAACAGATGATCGGCACGTATTGTCGCGTAGTACGGTATTCTCGAACGAGAATACCTGGAATTAGTCGGGCCTTTAGTCTGGTTTATTGCGGATAAATTGTTTATATTTATTTAAAAGATGGTTGTAGCAAACGCTCAATCTATCTGTATCCGTTCTCATGTTCACGGTATCGATCTGGAATATTTGGACCATTTCGCTGATGTTTCTCTTATAGTGATTATTTTCTCTGTCCACGATTTTGACTTCTTCAAAATTGAATTCATGTCTCTCAGTGAAATGATGTAGTGCTAGTGCCGTTTTATTGGATTTGTCTTTATTTTTTTCCCTGCAGTCATATTTGTGTTGTTGGATTCTAGTCTTTAGATATTGTTTGGTCATTCCAATGTAACATTTTTCGCAGTTGTGGCAGTTTATTTTATATCCTAATTTGGAGCAATCGGAAATTGGTGTTTTGTCTTTCAGTCTTGTAAATATGAATTTGATTTGATTTATAGGATATAATGCTATTTTGGACAGAGAAAATAATCACTATATGAGAAACATCAGCGGAATGGTCCAAATATTTCAGAACGATGCCGTGAACAACCATCTTTTGAATAAATATAAACAATTTTTCCGCAATAAACCAGATTAAAGGCCCGTCTAATTCCAGGTGTTCTCGTTCGAGAATACTGTACTACGCGACAATACGTGCCGATCATCTGTTGTTGCTTTTTGTGTTTTTTTTTTCTTTGAGATTTCAAATAGTTGTAAGTTTTTATAAATAAAGAAATCTATTTGGTGCTCATCTCCGTACTATCCATACGAATTCTATTTCCGACCATAGTGTTCCAGAAATTTTATTCACACCAACAAATCCGTCATTTGATGAACCATGTGGATTTTCAGTGAAATAATCGATCTATTGGAAAACAATTTCGTCTGACCCATTGAAAAGGTAGATTTTCATTTGCTTTTATTTGCTATTATTTTAATTAATGGTTTATGTCACTCCTTGTATCTTGTTATATTTTATTATATAGGTATGTGGTGACCATTTGGTGATAGTTGTTTGTTGTTTTTTACCATATTTCTGTTCCCTTGTGTGTTAACTTTTAACAATCATGTTTTTGTTACCATGAGATATTAAACATTTCATGTATTTTCAGCCTTGATAAAGACGCCAAATAAACGTCATTGTGTCCTATTCCCGCTACCTCGAAACCTATTTCTAATTGAAGGACGCTAACACTACAGAATGTATATCAAATATTTAGTTCTTGTGTTGTCACCATGCTGACATTAGGTGTTACTCAATCTGTTGAATGGAAACCAATTTATAGAATGAACATAGAACAGAAAGGAAATATGTTTGATCGCAAACTCAAATAACTATTTATACAACCAAGGAAAAAAGGTGGGATACAGAGTTTCAAGTTCGACCCTGATAATCTGTATCTCATTATCCACAGTCACGTTCAAATGATATAACAAAATTGCGCTGCTGGTAGATTAAAGAAAACAAACTTCCATGAATTATACATTGTATAAGCTACATCACGTTGTAAACACATGTCACCTGAATTGAAAGCGGAAATTCATGCCATGAACATTAAAAACCATCAACGTGTCTACTGGCATTATTAGCAACATGGATTATTCACGTTCGTTGAATTAAGTGCGCAATGTATATGTACTAAGCGAAATCCACTTCATCACTGTTTATCCCAAACCCTGTAGATATGGAAGGGCAGAATGATGTTATTCCAGGGGATTTCCGGAATCTTTTTTTTGAGAGGAAAAACACTACCTGGGATTTCATTCAAAGATTGTTATGTCATCACAGTGAAGTCAATCACATGATTTTTACCCGACGACGCGAGGCAAAAAGGAGGGTTATGATTTTGACCGGTATGTATGTGGGTTCATCTGTACCCTCATAACTTCTAAACTACCTATCATAATTTGACAAATGAGGTATCGTTGGAAGCGTCCTGATTGTCCGCTGATTATAGGCTATTAGACTATGTAACGTCACATCTGATCGAATATGGCGCCCTCTGGAAGACATAAAGTTAGGAACTAAAAAAAGTAATTTATTTAATGATGCCGTGGTGGTTATCAAATGAAAGGGCTTCATTAGCACATTTTAAATATATATATATATTGTTAGCTGTTGCTTGCGGCTTTGTTTGCATGCATCCGATAATTGGGAATAAATTCTAAAATCACGCATCGGATGTGAGCCAAACATATTTTCTCCCCAAACCTACCCAAAATACATATATGAAAAATACGTTTTCTATCATGGGCTATGGTACATATGTTATATATAAAAAAAACAAAACGTGGGTAATACTAATGACATAAGCTGAGGGTACCTCCACGCGGTATTGTACCTAGGTACATGTGAAACAATAAAACCCAAACAAAGATTTGTTGAAAATATGAACAGGATGTTCATAAAATCAGATGTGGAATCATCTGCGACTGAAAGATAAACTTCAGTCACTATCGTCCATCGTCAAGATAACCTCTTTCTAGTCAATATTCAATTGAGAATGTTACTATTTTCAACTAAACAAAGAAAAATGTAATACTTCATTACCAAATAATAACCCCAAAGTAATTTAAATAAAAAGTAAGTTCAAACCCGACTACTGAAAAATCACGCTCTAAAAAGTACGAAATTGAAATAAGTTCAAAAACTAAAACCCGACTACTGAAAAATCACGCACTTAAAAGTATGAAATAAAAATAAGTTCAAAAACTGAAACTCGACTACTGAAAAATCACGCATTAAAAAGTATAAAACAAGAAAATATTCTGATCTGACATTGTTATGTACAAACTATTCAATATTTATCATTTATTAAATGAACAACTTACACGTAATATATTTATCGTACCTACTACCACTGTAGAAAATAGGCAAAAACACACGAAACACAGCCTCAATAAATAGCTCATCACGCACGGTGAACAAATCGCACAGTTTTCGTTAACAAATCGCACAGTTTGAATATATTATAATTTATACGTAAAAGTGAGCGGAACATTTAATAATTCCGCAAGTAGGTCATGATCGCGCAATCGCCCGTCAACAGCGTAGTCATAGCAACCGTCAAAATCAAAATAATACAAACAAAATTTTTTGAAAGACGAATAAGTTCTAATTAATAATTATAGGATTCATACAATTTAAAAAAGATCACCTACATTTTCAATAGTTCAAGTGATAGTGAGAACGAAAATTTAACTCCTCCCAACGTCATGGCAATGGCGAAAATGGCAACGAATGATTTACTGCCCAGTAAATCCCGTGAACGCTACGAAAAATGTTACAGTAGATTCATGGACTGGGGACTAAATAAATAATAGTTTGAAAAAACTAAACAACACGCTTTCATAGAAAGACCAGACTAAAAAAATAGAAAATAAGAAAAAAAAAAATTTATTTAAAAAAAAGCGTGGGGTGCATGGTATCACCTTGGTGTGTAATGTAGGTACTATATAATTATTGATACCATGCACCCCACGCTTTTTTTTTAATAAAATAATTTTTTTTTAATTTTCTATTTTTTTATTCTGGTTTTCTATAAAAGCGTGTTTTTAGTTTTTTCGAACTATTATTCATTTCCTACTTTTTAGTGTGATTTATTTATAAAAGCGTGTTTTTTTAGTTTTTTTAAACTATTATTTTTATAATTTTTTTGCAAATTAAAGAATGTAATGATCTTATTAAATTAGGTAATTATAATCTCCGACCCCAAAAACCCCCACATACCAATTTTGAATAGAATCAGACCATAATCACAAAACTCGGCCGCCATTTCAAAGCCACCATCTTGAATTTTCCAATTTTCACAAAAGAAATCATAATATTCGACCACAAAAACCCCCACATACCAATTTCGAATAGAATCAGACAATAATCACAAAACTCGGCCGCCATTTTAAAGCCGCCATCTGAATTTTTCAATTTTCATCGAAGAATCATAATATTCGACCCCAAATACCCCCACATACCAATTTCGAATAGAATCAGACCATAATCACAAAACTCGGCCGCTATTTTGAAGCCGCCATCTTGAATTTTTTAATTTTCACAAAAGAATCATAATATTCGACCTCAAAAATCCCCACATACCAATTTTGAATGGAATGAGACCATAATCACAAAACTCGGCCGCCATCTTGAATTTTCCAATTTTCACAAAAGAATCATAATATTCGACCATAAAAACCCCCACATACCAATTTTGAATAGAATCAGACCATAATCACAAATCTCGGCCGCCATTTCAAAGCCGCCATCTTGAATTCTCCAATTTTCCCAAAAGAAACATAATTTTTGACCCCAAAAACCCCCACATACCAATTTTGAATAGAACAGACCATAATCACAAAACTCGTCCACCATTTTGGAGCCGCCATCTCGAATTTCTCAATTTTGACAAAAGAGTCATGATCTCCGACCACAAATACCCTCAGATACCAAATTTGAAGCGAATCGGACCCTAATCACAAAATTCGGCCACCATTTTGAAGCCGCCATCTTGAATTTTCCAATTTTCACAAGAGAATCATAATATTCGACCCCAAAAACCCCCACATACCAATTTTGAATAGAATCATACCATAATCACAAAACTCGTACCTCATTTTGGAGCCGCCATCTTGAATTTTTCAATTTTGACAAAAGAATCATAATTACCGACCACAAAAACCTTCGGATACCAATTTTGAAGCGAATCGGACCATAATCACAAAACTCGTACGCCATATTGGAGCCGCCATTTTGTTTTTTCATCAAACAAAAATTTCTTAATTCATTGTCACCGGAATTATGTACACCCGCCAAATTTCAAATCATTCGGACGTCTGGAAGTGGGTCAAAATCGCGCCCAAAAGAGTCGGTTACAAACAAACAAACAAACAAACAAACAAACAAGGTGAAGCTAATATAAAGCGTGTAAAAAGAAATGGAGTACCCTGTCATAACTAGTTTTCAGATTTATCTGTATACATGAAGCAAGCAACAAAAAACGACAACTGAAATAAAAATCGACATCATTTACAATACCTAATAATAATGAAAATATTAAAAGTGGTCCGGATTTTTTGGCACACTGTATATGGCCGTAGGTAAAGTATATTACGTAATGCATGTTGTAAAGCAATAACGCACTCGCCGCTACGCGGCGTTGTGCGTAATTTTTCTATTCGTGCGTTTTTACAACACTTGATACGCAATATACTATTAATGTATTTAATACATATCCATAGTGATGTTCAGAGGATAGGCGTGGTCATATGCCACTTTGAACCCGGATTCTATTTCTCAAGCTAATATTGAGAATGTATATATCTATTACAGATAGTAATTTAGGTTCATTAATAACATGATTGAAAATATTCAATATAAATAGCACATCATTCAGTGTTTCGATTACAAATAGATCCAGTTGCGTACTGTATGAGAATCTAAAAGCAGGCTCTTCATTTCTTCTGTAGAAGATGCATCTTAGATTTTTTTTATTTCTTTTCTATGATACCCGAGTGCTGTATTTGGATTCCATATTGTAGAAGCGAATTCCAGTTTCGATCTAAAAAATGCATTAAACAAAGGGATACCTAATTCCCATTTGAATTCCCTGGACCTGCATTTGCCCTCAGTCAACATTATATCAATAATTTCAAATAAATGAGTGATAGAGATCAAAGCATATGATCGCTTACTACTGTTAGAATGTATTGTTTTGTTAGGGTAGGTGGCATATGACACATCACTATGAATATGTATTAAATACATTGAAATGCAGTGCTCTCTGAAGTTCGTTCCCCCCCTACTAATTTTTGAACCACCTGGTATCTCGCAACGAAATTGGGAGGGCTTGAATGAGAGATAAAAACCTGTTATTTTCTGAAAAAAACACAGCTATAAGTTTTAAAATGGAGGCTGAGCGCTATCTTCAATAATTTTTTCAACTAGAACACCACGTATATTAACCCATTTTTGAAATCTACCCATAATTCTCCACAGTTTTCTTCGATACACTTTACTCCTGAATTCAATTGTATTCAAAATATTAACGTTTGAAAAGTGACATTCCGGTTTAAAATGAAGTATGGATTTTGGTCACTTCCGGTAAAATATTTTGCTAACTAAACGTTGTTATTGATTTGTAGTTAAATCTCTCAATGCATTCGACTGATAAGAGGCGTGAAGAGAGTTTATTCAGGATACTCAGTACAGCTTACCGGAAAATCTCGAAGCCTACGAATGTGTTCTGTAAATTCACAATCAAAACAAATGATTTAGCTAAAAAATTATAATTTATTTTTGAATAACACTTTTATTCAACCCCAACAATTATTTCATCAAGTGTTCAATGTGGCCCTCTCCTAAATCTTGACAATAAAGTGCCCTATTATAAATAGCTTCTCTCACGCTGATGAAAGTCTGTTCATCTATTTCTTCACATGTATCTATTATTCTGCGTTCCAACTCTTCTATTGTTTATTATTCAGTGGCGTAGATTTTTCACTCCGGATACCCCAAAAGAAAAAATCTAGAGGTATGATCCGTAGATCTTGGTGGCGATTCTGTACTTTCCCTGCGACCTATCCATCACCCAGGGAAGTTTGTATCGAGGAACTCTCTAGCCATGCGATCGAAATGGGGAGGTCCCCATCCTGCTGGAATATGATTTCACGATTATCAGACTCTTCCTGATTGTTTAATACAATTTGTCTTATTCGAGGTTCAATTTCAGTTTCTAAAAGATTTCTGTAAAGAACTCATGTAAGATTGCCTCTGATGAAAATCGGTCCAACAACGCGATTGCCCAAAATCCCCGCCCAAACGTTCACCTTTTTAGGAAACTGGGTATGTCCCTCTCTAAAAATATGCGGATTAGTACCGCTCCAGTATCGTACATTCTGTTTGTTGACTTTTCACATTAAGAAAAAACGTGCAATCGTCTACGAAACATACACGTTTTAGGAAGCCCCGTTCTCCTTCGATTATCCTTGTTAACCACTCACAAAATTCAATCCTCCGGTCTGGATCATCATCCGTGAGAGCATGCAGGATTTTCATTTTGGAGGGATGAAACTTTTCTTTTTTTAGGACTCTTTGGACCCTTTTTGAACTTACTCCACAAAATTCAGCAACTGCAGACTTCGGAGCATCTTTTAGCGTACCAGTTGCTTGGAGCTCATTTAAGAGTTTGCGGAAACATACGGAGTGCTAGATGATGATTTCTTCCAGCTTCTCCAAATATCAAAACTGCTTCAAATCTATAGTCTACACTACGAGCCGTGATCACACTTTTCATGAAAAGATTTAGGCGCTCAACGGACTATTCGACAGTTAGCAGTTCAGTTTGACAGTTTACAAGATGTTACCGCGACAACGATTTTTTCCAATGCAAACTTGATTGAAAGCAACATTAGTGGGTTTGAAATGACCAAAATGTCACTTTTAAAACGTTAATATTTCGAAAACAGTTGAATTAAGGAGTGAAGTGTATTGGAAAAAACTGTTGAGAATTATGCGCAGATTTCGAAAATATGTTCTATTTAAAAAAAATATTGAAGATGGCGCTCAGCCGCCATTTTGAAACTTTCAGCTGTGATTTTTCCAGAAGAAAGTAGGTTTTTATCTCCTATTCGAGCCCTCCTAATTTCGTTGCGATATACCAGGTGGTTCGAAAATTAGTAGGGGGGGAACGGACTTCAGACGAGCACTGTATATTACGTGTGAGTTGTTTATTCAATTGATGATAAATGTTAAATAGTTTGTACATAACAATTTCAGATCAGAATATTTTCTTGTTTCATACTTTTCAAAGCGTTATTTTTAAGTGATCGGGTTTTAGTTTTTGAACTTATTTTTATTGAACTGAATTCTCAATCAGTTGTTCGGAGAGGGCATAAAATGAGTTTATGACTATTTCAATACCTGGGAGATGACTGAAGTGCTATCCAACTAAATAATTTCAAACACTATAAAGTTGGGTGTTTATTTTCATTCTACAGTCTTACCCAGTATCTAGAATATCATTGCAATTTGATGCTTCTGAATGGCTACGGAGTTTATTTCCGAATGTTTGAAAAGTGGAGGCGAATCGTACATAAAAGCCTTTACGACGCTCATGAAATTCCTCGTGTTTTCAGTAAAAACTAATTGGGGTCATATAAATTGAGGAGCATTGGAAACATACAGGGTGTTAGTGAATAAGTGCGATGAACTTCAGGGGGTGATTCTGCATGAAAAAATTACGACAGTTTGCTGTATAACTTTTGTCCGCAACTGCTTGGTTTTCCGAGATACGGGGTGTTAAAGTTTTTCTTAAAAACTGACCATTTATTTATATGCTCTGAAACCGGTCGAGATATGCAAATGAAATTTGGTAAGTTTCAAGAGGTAGTTACTGCCCATTTTTTAACATGCAATTAAGAATTTGTTGTTCATCATTGGCGCCATACGGGTAATGATATCAATTTTTTTTAAGTGGTACGCTACTGAGATATTCCGAATAAAGAATCCTTTCTGAATTTCTCGTTCAATTTGTGACAAAAAAGTTTTTTTGAGTTTTTTCGTATAAGGCGTTGTTTTTATGCAAAAAAATAAAACATCTTAACGCGTATTATTAGTGCCGGGAACTGGCAATACGCAATTGATTTTGTAAACAAAATCGAGAAACTACAGAATGTTTCAAGTTCGTAATCAATGAAAATGATCGTGCCTTTGAATCTGATGGTGATAGTATAATTTAAAATTGGAAACATACAAACTCGAATTCTCAAAAGAATAGACCGAACCGCTCTGGTAAAAAATATTGTTTCAAACAAACCAAAATACATAACATAATTTTGTATTTTGCACTGACCTAAGTCTGGAAGGTGTTTGAAATCTCTGTCACAAATTTAGACTCTTTATTCTTCATACTCTGGCGGAAAATATATTCTACAACATTTTTTTGGGAAGCAGTTGGGCTTAATTTTTTTCTGAATATTGCAGTATTAACAAATCGGTAATTTCCCAATTTTAATACGTTCAAATTCAATTCAGCCAGTGTAGAAAATGAACAAGTGCTATCTTCCAGCAAATATTTGGTGATTTTTGTTATATTATAATGAGTAGGTCATTCATTTCACGTTCTTCCAGATTTTCAACGGATTTCATTTGATCTCCTAGCAATAAAGTGTATTCATCTCACTTCGAATGAACATTTCAATTAGTTACATGATGGAAAATATGAAAATATGAGATTTACCACAGCTACTTAAGGCCGGTATATCACCCTGCATACATTGTTTAGCCGTCATCTTTTTTTTCGCGATAGAGTGTTTTCTCGGGTTAATGTAGATAATGAATGTAAATACCAAGAGAGGGTTTGATATCGTAGGATGAATATTTTTATCCAGCGATAATTTGTTTGCTTGCAGAGTCAATGAGTAAACGAACAGTCATGAAAAAAACACGAACTCAAAGGCGACTAGTATTTTTTATGACATTGATCCCCTTTGAGCAAATTAATGTGTTGTTGACATTTATTCAAGTAATAGTATACCCTCTGGTGGAATGAGTTGGGTTTATTACAACATATACAGCAATATTTTTTTGAGGTGAATCTTATATGGGCGCGCTGAGGGTAGAATTTCAAAGTCAAATTCGATTGCAATGTTTATAGGAAAGATTTAAATAAAAGAAGTTAATTTAAGAAATATAAAAACCCGACTGCGTAAAAAGGGTACTTTGAAAAATATGGAAACAAAATGACCAGAAAATATTGTCAGAAAATTATGTTTTGAGAGGTTAACTAATACTGTGAACAATCTCACGCAGTCGGAGGCATCTTCTTTAATTTAACAATGAAGATATACAGGGCTATTCACGATGAGCGTTAATAAGACGTTTCTGGAAAACCAGACAACGGATCAACCTGAAAATATTTCAGACGATGCGGCGTTGCCGCTTCTACTATAAAGAAGCGGATACTTTAATTTTTCAAATGGAACACCCTATATATAATATCATATTATGAGTTCTTATCACTTTGTCAACAACTTCATGTACTATTTCCCTATACCTATCTGTTACCGTTTAGAAGATATAAATTAATTTCATTTTTTTTTACCAAACATGTACTTTTATAAACATCGATAATCTTGAACTCTCTGGTACTAAGATGATCAAATTCGAAATGGAGTGGAGTGATACCATAAGGATCCTAACTTCGAGTCAGATTTGTATTTGCCTCATACAGGGTCTTCAAAAATGCAGATACTTTGTTCACATGACAAAATGAGTGGAAGTCAATTTTTTCCAATGGAACACCCTGTATATTTCCAAATTTTTGAGCTCTACATCCAATTTTATATTGACTTTGTTCAAATAATAGTTTTTCGATTTCGTACCGTTTTCGAGATAAACAGTGTATTTCAGATTATGTTCGAACACATCTCCACCTCTACTCAAACAACCATGTAATCTCTTCAAAAGATTTTCATGTGTAGCGCTTCTGATTGGGTCTGGAGTAGAACTATTGAAAGCAGTTCTTACTCTCGATTTAATATCTGCCATTGTTGTTACTGGGTTGGAGTAAACAATTTTTTTAATGAAACCCCACACAAAATAATCTAATGGATTGCCATCTGGTGTTCTAGGAGGCCAACGAAAAGGTCCATTATTACCAATTCATCTATCTCCGAAGATTTCACTTGAAGCTTCGCTTACTGAACGATAATTATGGGATGGAGCACCATCCATTTGGTACCATACAAGTCCTCTTTCTGGCCTATTAATCAGAATCATTTGAATTCCATTTCTCAGTAAATCTTCATATTTTGTTGCATTCAAATTATCAATATAGAACCTGATATGAAAAATTGACCCATTCTTTAGGGCACAAAATACATTAAATTGCCTTCTTTCTTGAAAACCCCTTTGGCGAACGACATGGGGATTTTCTGGCGCCCAATAATGACTATTGTGTCTATTGAAAACTCCATTTTTTATAAACTTGGCCTCATCTGTCCATATATTGTCGAAGAAATGTTCATCCTTTCGAGTCTTGACAAGTAACCATTCAAAGAATTCCTTCCAGCCTCGTGTAGAGAAGCATTTGGAAATGCATGAAAAAATCCCAAAACTGTTATGCCATTGTCGTCATCATTCACTTCAGGCTTTCTACGAATGATTTCTGGACGGAAGGTTCCATTCAACCTACAGTTTTTTAGTAGTCGATTCATCACATTATTATTCGGCTTCAGAAGTTGTGGATATCTTCCATGAAATACTCGGCATGTTCTACTTGCAATTCTATTGCACTCACCATACATTATTGATAAATTCAAGAAATCTTCATTACTGTAACCTAATCTTGACATGTTCCTATTATAATTGGTATCACAATCAGTCAAAACCACCAACGAAAGTTTGACGTTTCAAAATTGGATCATTCATTTCTCCAAAGCACACTACTAAAAAATATTAATTTGCAATGTTGTACGGTAGAGACACTCAATACCTCAATGTTTACAAATTGTAACTTTTTCTGAGGTACATATCAATTTCGAATTGACTGATTTGAGACTGTTGAAAAACTAAATCGAAAAGAAATATCACGTAGTATAAGATAGATGTTAAATTTCAAAAATAAGTGATGAATACAGGAAAACCATGTCATTTTCTGTTCAAGACAGTTTATTTCGAAAACGGTTCGAAATCGAAATAGGATTATCTGAGAGTCAATCTTAAATTGGATGTAGAGCTCAAAAATGTGGAAATATACAGGGTGTTTCATTTGAAAAAATTGACTTCCACCCATTTTCTCATGTGAACAAAGTATCTGAATTTTTTAAAGACCCTGTATGAGGCAAATACAAAAATGACTCGAAGTAAAGATGTTCATGGTATCACTCCAAAAAATTCATATCTTCTAAACGGTAACATATAGGTATAGGGAAACAGTGCATGAAGTTGTTGACAAAGTGATGAGAAATCATAATATATTATATACAGGGTGTTCCATCTGAAAAATCAAAGTAGCCGCTACTTTATAGTAGAAGCGGCAACGCCGCATCGTCTCAAATATTTTGGGAGTGTAGATCATATTAATTTATACATATTGTGAAATTTTCAGGTTGATCCGTTGTCTGGTTTGCCAGAAACGTCTAATTAACGCTCATCGTGAATTGCCTCCGAATGCGTGAGATTGTTTACAGTATTAAGTTCATCAGTTAACCTCCTAAAACATAATTTTCTGACAATATTTTCTGGTCACCTTGTTTCCATTTTTTCAAGTTCACTTTTTAAGCAGTCGTGGTTTTTATTTTTCAAATCAACTTTTTTTATTTTATACTATTCAGTTAGGATTATAAGACGGTAATAATCCAAAGTCATTATTTATTTTACACTTTTTAGTTAGGATTATGAGACGGTACATTTTTTGTGCGTGATTGGCTATTATAATTAAGACGATTTTGATCTCTATCGTGTTGCAATCATTTCTGTCGCGATGTCGGAGATTGAGTTTCGCGACGTGTACTTTCTAGTCGAGCTTTTTTTGTTTTACGAGAAAGATTTGCACACGATCGAAGACGATTCTGAACTAGAAACATTGTGACTTATATGATACTCAGGTCTACAACAAATAGATACAAACTATCACCATGTGTACTGAATCATACACTAGCAGAGTACATGAACGATTTCATAAATAACAAATGAATATGCTACAACAAAAAAGTAGATGGACAATTTCAGTAACTAACAAGATACAGACAAACTCGGTTATAACGAACTACCGAGGGAAGATTGTTCAATCAAGTGCCGATAATTTGCGAAATTTCAGGACCGCAGTCGTCCGGTGGGATTCCTCTATTTCTCTGTTGGGGATTTGTTAAGCGCCGCCAGTTCAAGCGCCGTCGGATAGGGCAGGCTTGGCGAGCTCCGCTGGTACTGTCAGTGCCGTGGTAACTTTCACCATTGAGTGATCGAACGAAGTGGTGTTAGAAGTTGTATCCCTCTATGAAGCCGAGCCGATTATTTGGAACCCACGGGATCCAAACCATAAAAACAGGAATTTAATTGATGCCTGGAAATGAATTGAAGAGCAAATGAATATAAAATATTCAATAGCAGAATTGAAAAATGTTTACCGCCAACACTGCCGGCGTGCAACAGACTACAACCGCTGCGTGTCCACGTCTGAAACCGCGATCCTACATGCGCCGTGGAACGGTCCGACACATTTCTTTGCGCCAACCTTAACACTCAATCCCGGCTTTAGATACATGGCGTAGTGTTGAAACGTGTTCAACTGTATTTTACCAATATCCCTACTACAAAAGGATGCAGGAAGGATATCACATTGTCGGTTAAGCAGGAAATAATCAGGAAATTTCACAGTGGGTGCGCAAATGCACAAATTTGTTGGGATTATGATCTCCAAAAATCAACAGTGCCGTCAATTTACGCGAAAAAAAAACTACCAGAATGCATGTACTGCATATTTTCTTCAAAGTGAACACCCTTTATAACAAACCATTTCTAGTCATGAGGCTATATTGAAATTTGATTATAACTTTCATGTTTTTATTCACAATATGACTCTGGTTGTCGCCATATTGAGTTTTGTCACAATATGGCGTCTGGTTGTCGCCATATGGAATTTTGATGATAACTGTCATGTCTTTATTCCCAATATGGCGTCTGGTTGTCGCCATATTGAATTTTGATTACCGTCATACTGATTACTTTAGTGACACTCGCAAGATTAGAACAATTCGATTGAAGTACAAAATCATTAAAATCGGCCAACGCGTTTGGTCTCTAGAGCCACCACAAAAAAACAAACATACAACATGCTAAACACATTACCCTCCTTTGCATCGCGCATTCGGTTGAAAAACGCGTCCGGTGCAGAAAGCATGGAAAATGAGTACTCGATCAGAGAGAGAGAAAAAGACACCACTATGCTATATACGTTGCTGGCCCGTTTTTGATAAAACACTGTCAGATGAATCTATACAATAAAAATGTCTCTGTAAGTATTTTTGTAAATGTTCCCAATAGCCCAAGGATGGTTTCAACGAAATTAAAATTAGGAAAGTGGGTAAATTCGGGAACATAAGGAAAATTTCGCCAACAGAAGCATGCTTTGTAACTCTAAGGGCCGGGTATAATATCCGGGCGTGCCCACACAATTCTTTATTTTTATTTTATTTCTACACTCAAATCAAACACAAAATATTTTTTGTGGTTTGTGATAGTCCGAATAGGGTTTCTGGACGAATAGGTTTCTTAAAGAAGTTATTGGATTCGAAAAAAATTCAAAGTGTTTTTTTCTACGGGATTTTTGAAACCATAACACGATTCGAGCGATTTATATGCGTGATCCTTTGGACTTGCAAAATTTTTCAGGAATATATAATACATATATATATATATGATATATATATATATATATATATATATATATATATATATATATACCGGGTGTCAACAAATCTATTAGACAAGTCATAACTTCTAGAATATTAGGTGTATCAAAATGAGATTCGGTATAGGTAAATGATATGTGAAGAAGAGGGTTTTCGCATATTTTTCACTTTCCGGTCTCTTCCGGTTTCACCAGAGATGGCTCTGGTTTTGAACTTTTGAATGGAACACCCTGTATAAAGTTTACTCCAAACATGTCTGGTACTGCTTGGAAGCCCTGCAAAGGGTTGGCGGTCAAAGCAGACTATATCTGAATTGGTGCCAGGCCACACAGGCCACAAGGGCAACGGAGAGGCAGATCCATTATGCCGGAAAGGATCACGACGTGTCCCAATTGGCCCAGAATGTTTTTGTGTCACAAATCAGCCAGAGGAATTACAAAAAATTGCTTTACTTTTTTTCTCGATAACGGTCGCAGATGCGTTAAAATTACAGTACCTAAAAATTATAAACAATACAAAATATCAATTTCATATATTAGAATCCACCAGCGGCGCCCTGAAAAAATATCATTGCTCCAGTAGTAATTCAAATAATGAATTATTTATCGGGATTTCTCAAGATTAAATAACGGAATTGATTTTAGTGAAGTGAACATCGTTAAGTGTCTATTACAGGGTGAGACTACATATTTTTTCTCTTTGATTTTATTGGGTACCAGGCTTTATAAAATGAACATTTTTCCTCATTCATACTCAAAATTCATAAAAGTTTAATTCAATTACTGTGATAAATATTTGTTATTTCATAAGATTTTGATAGTTGCTTGTTTCAGAAATAGGTATAAAACGATTAATACTACCCAGTGATTTTGACTGAAAATTTTGCTATTAGATTTTAGGTCCTGCAACATACTAAAGTTTTTGTTCAATGAAGAAAAACAATTACAATGTTAATTGTTTTAACCCAGGGAATTGACTTAAGTATTTTAGATTTGTGAACCTTGACAAATACAAAGTTTAAAATATACTGATAAAGCATGAAATAAGTATTAAAATATATTACTCTGCTTGATTTTTCTACCTTTGAATTAAAATATATTGTTCATTCCTCAAAATCATAAAACTGTGTAATTGATATGATATTGATTATTGCTATGATTTTAATGCTGTTTATACATTCATATTTTCTGGTGATTTTATATACAATGGGTTTATAATATTCATTGATTGATGGTTTTGTGTATTGTTTTGAAAATTGATCTCAATTATATCTTTCAAATTTACAACTATATTATTATTTCATCTGTTTTGATAGCTTGAGATATGACCTAGTACATGGATTAAACGAACCTCGATCATATACTGAATGAATTACTTGTATAAGACCGCTCTCTGAGTACATTCCCTTTGTCAATGTTTAGTTGCACAATCTTCAGTATAGAGCCTCTAACGACTTTTCATAAGACACGATTTTGTACTGTCAATTGGGTGAAAAAGATTTATTATCGAGTAGAGTGAATACAAATAATACCAGTATAGCTGGACATCATTTGACGGTATTTGTAAAATCCTTCTATTGGATTCTCTAGAGTGTTTCTTCAATAAAAGTTACTGTGAGGTTCGACAAACACTTGGCCTTTTGGAGTGGTGTGAATTCATAACACCCTGTATATACTCAGGTTTTAAAAATGGCCGGTCAGTGGTGGGGTCTTTAGAGTCTCCCCCTGTTCCGGGTGTAACACAACCTGGGTTCGATTTCCGGCCGATGCAATTTTTGTTATTTCAAGTGAGTAATATTTTTGTTGATTCATGTTCTTTAATTGTTATTCAAATCAAATTTCTAATGATTTTAAATGAGGTTGAGATTCCTAACGTTGAATACTTGGAAAAGAAACAAAAGCAAAAAACACTTGCCATGCATTTTACAGAGTGAAGTTAAGGCCACATTTCAGTTTCAGTTTGCTCATTACCATTCTATCTATTCCTTTGGCGATTTCTGCTCTTTTGGAAAAAAAATCATGAAATTACTTCTGACATTTACGTCACTGATGACGTCAAAGAGAATTTCTTATACTAGCAGATTATAATGAGTAGCTGAATTTGATATTTTGGTACACGAATATTATAACGAATTGGGGGAAAACAAAGAGAATGCCAAAGCAATGATTCTGATGAACTCCCAGTTTGATATTCGAATCATGAATAATTGACGACGGTAGAAACCGCACAGTTGACAATATAGGTAAGTTTAGTATAATGTATTACAGATTTCAATTTTTATTCTCAAATATAGTAGATCTAGGTATATGTCCCACGGCAATAACCACAAAATCGTTCGTTTCAGGGCCGACCCAAGTTGTTGTTATTAGAAAATGAGACAAGTTTGTATTAATAGTATATTACACTATAAAGGCAGGAAGTTTTGCCTTGGGCATCATGTTGCGCAGTGCAGAAAATTTTTCCTGCCCGTGTGGTGTATACTATCCTTCTTTTCAACTGGTCGAAAGTACGTTACTATTTACATTTTCAATTATTTATTATGAACAATACACGTTCCAGCTGACAACTCGTTGCGCAGTCATCTTTAGCTTCTGCTTGTCGCTTCAGCTCCTCTTTCGGATACTCACAAAGCTTGAATATTTGCTCCCGCTTTTCATCCCTTTCTTTCTCATTTTCTTTCGTGTAATTCCATCTATATCAGTGACCATGAAAAATATTTGATCCCGCTTCACGGAGGGCGTGGTCTGTCAATATCACCACTGCACTTAAAATCGAAAATGGAAAAAATCAGATTCAAACCACGTGAGTTGAACGCATTGAATCACTCTACTGGTTGGCTCAACATCCAGGTTCGTGATTGAATGCTACGCTTCACTCACTTGTCTCAAAAATAGCTATTTTCAACACGCTATAAGTTACGCATAGTTCATGTTCTTAAAATTATTTTTACAGCAAAAACGGCGTTATTTTCTAATTTAATTTTTCTTCTATATGGACCCATTCTCAATCATAAATTAGCTAGGGTCATTCGAAAACAACGAAACACGCCGTCTGCGTGGTATTTTCACAAGCTTTCATTTAACTTGCTTCGTTCGTGTGTCATTCCTTCGTTAAATAATAAATGATTAGTATTATACACTTTTATTGGTTGTTACGAACTCATTTTGTTGTACAAATTTAAAGCAGATTTACATGAGCCAGTAATTGTATGTGGATGGTACTTTCGACAACTGCACAAAATTTTTCTTGCGGTTGTTCACCACACATGGCTGCCTCTGCCCTGACACACACCACTCTACTAATAGATCCTATCATCTATAGCCCAAACCCGATAAAGTATAATATGTAGTGGTTAACGGTAAATTATGCTATAAGTTATCGACTGGTTTGTACGCGGTAATAGTTTTCACTCAATTTAGTCTACTATATACTCTATACGGGAAATGATATTTATTTATTTCTCCGGTTTTCTTCATAATTCAACATAATAATATGTACGATTTTGAACGAACCCTATATTTAGAATCACAGATGAATTATTCTACTGAGAATGGATATACTATAGTAATTTTTGCATTGTTTTGTTGGAATCATTCAGTATACAAATTTTCTGATGTTAATCCTATTTGTGCTCTGAGCTATGTATGGCTCATCAAATCTCTCATTATTCTCCCCATATTTTCGGTGATCACGAACGCGTATATTTTAATATGGGAAGAATGGCGCGTAGCTATGGAAAAGAGATTCCCCTTATGGTTCACCGGTGATTACATAAATCAGCAGAAAAAAAATCGATGAGCCGCCAGCTTGAAACAGAATGCTGGCGAATTTTTTTGTCGAATTGAAAGGGCACATTGATTTATATTATTTCCTAATGGCTCGATGAATTGCTTCTATCGTGTGTCAGAAATGGACCATTTATAGACGAGAGTTATATTTCAAACTGCCAGAGATTTATTTCTTGACATAACGTTCGCAGTTCTCGGAACGTTAATTAATTTTTACATTATACCTATTTATACCAATGGTTGTTCCAAAAAAGTAATACTTTCCATATCCCCTCCAAAGTTCAATTTAAAGAAACACTGAAATACTCATTTCTTTATTTTCACAAAGACACCAAGTACTCTAACTAACGGTACTCCTATACGAATTTTCAACTACAATTCTGTCTCCTCTGGTTGAATTTTCAGAACCCCTAAAAAATAAGTTCCATTATTCAAAAGAGAAGACCAAATACCAATTTTCATGTCTCTATCTTCAAAATTAATGGAATCCCCATTTAACTTTTCACCCCCCTTTCCACCTCTGTCAGGGTTGAATTTTCAAAAATACTAAAACACGTATTTCTTCACGCGTAACAAATACCTTAAATACCAATTTTTGCGACTCTAATTCGAAAACTAACGATACTCGTATAACAAATTTCAACCCCCAATTTACCCCCTTTAGTGGAAAGGAGAGCCGGAATACTATTTTCCATGAAAATTTCAGTTTTCTAGGGTCAGCGGTTTGGTCTGGGTACGTAACAAAGGCCTCAAGTACTTGAACTCAAAAACTAACGGTACTTCTATACAAATTCTCAACCCCAACTTTGTCTCTTCTGGTTGAATTTTCAGAATCCCTGGAGAATAAACTCCATTATTTGAAAGAAGGAACCAAATACCAATTTTCATGACTCTATCTTCAAAACTGACGAAACCTCCATACAAATTTTCACCCCCATTTCCACCTCTTTCGGGGTCGAATTTTCAATAACACTGAAACACGTGATTCTTTATGCGTAACAAATACCTTGAGAACTAACGATACTTGTATACCAAATTTCAAGACTCATTTCACCCCCTTCAGGGCTGAAATTACATAAACTCTGAAACGTGATTCTTCATGTGGAAAGAAGAGACAGAATACTATTTTCCATGAAAATTTTAGTTTTCTAGGGTCAGCGCTATGGTCTGGGCATGTAACAAAGACCTCAAATACTTGAAATAAAAAATTTACGGTACTACTATACACATTTTCAACCCCAATTTTGTCCCTTCCGATTGAATTTTCAGAACCCCTGAAAAATAAACTCCTTTATTTTCATGACTCTATCTTCAAAACTTATGGAACCCCTGTACAAATTTTCACCCCCCCCCTGAAACACGTATTTCTTTATGCGTAACAAGTACCTCGAATACCAATTCTTGCGACTCTAACTTGGAAACTAACGATACTCGTATACCAAATTTCAACCCTCATTTTACCTCCTTTAGTGCTGAAATTACATAAACTCTGAAACGTGATTCTTCGTGTGGAAAGAAGAGCCAGAATACTATTTTCTATGGAAATTTCAGTTTTCTAGGGTCAGCGGTTTGGTCTGGGCATGTTACAAAGGCCTCGAATACTTGAACTCAAAAACTAACGGTACTTCTACACAAATTTTCAACTACAATTTTGTCCCTTCTGATTGAATTTTCAGAACCCCTGAAAAAATCTCATTATTTGAATAAGAGACCAAATACTAATTTTCATGACCTATCTTCAAAACTCCCCCGGGGATTTCTTTATGAACAAATATCTCAAATACCAATTTTTCCGACACTAACTTAAAAACTCACGATACTGGTATACCAAATTTTAACCCTCATTTTACCCCCTTAAGGGCTGAAATTACATAAACCCTGAATCGTGATTCTTCATGTGGAAAGAAGAGCCAGGATACTATTTTCCATGAAAATTTTAGTTTTCTAGGGTCAGCGGTTTGGTCTGGGCATGTAACAAAGACCTCAAATACTTGAACTCAAAAACCAACGATACTCCTATACTAATTTTCAACCCCAATTTTGTCCCTACTAATTGAATTTTCAGAACCCCTGAAAAATAAACACATTTATTTGAAAGAAGAGATCAAATACCGATTTTCATGACTGTATCTTCAAAACTAACGGAACCCCCATACACATTTTCACCCCCCTTTCCACCTCTTTCGGGGTTGAATTTCCAAAAACACTGAAACAAGTATTTCTTTATGCGTAACAAATACCTCAAATACCAATTTCTGTGACTCTAACTTAAAAACTAATGATACTCGTATACCAAATTTCAACCCTCATTTTACCCCCTTCAGGACTGAAATTACATAAACCTCGAAACGTGATTATTCATGTGGGAAGGAGAGCCAGAATACCATTTTCCATGGAAATTTTAGTTTTCTAGGGTCAGCGGTTTGGTCTGGGCATGTAATAACGACCTCAAGTACTTGAACTCAAAGACTAACGGTACTCCTATACAACTTTTCAACCCCAATTTTGTCCCCTCTGGTTGAATTTTCAGAATTTGTATAACAAATTTCAACTCCCATTTTACCCCTTTTGGAGCTGAAATTCTTAAACCCTGAAACGTGATTCTTCATTTGTAAAAAAGGGCCAGAATACTATTTTCCATGAAAATTCTAGTTTTCTGAGTTTAGCGGTTTGGTCTGGGCGTGATGAATCAGTCAGACAAGAAAGACATGTAATTCTATGTCTATAGATGAATAAATCAGGAATGGTCACCCAGAAATTATCACTAAAAGCCTGCGCGCGTGATTTCTGTCAGATGACAATAAATTCATTGTCACTATCACGTCTCCGAATATGTTTCAACTGCGGGCACTTTCAGTGACAGTCCCGCAATTTATTCGTTATTCGTCAGGATGGATCTCGAGGGTTTATGGGTCGTCGTGGGGCAAAACCGCTTGCATATTCGTCATCCATGAAAAATTCTAAGGTTAAGCCACGCCTTAAAATACACGTCCCTTACGGTCGAAATTATAGGTCGCGGATAAAAAATCGCGTTTCACGAAAAAATATCACTACACTTTTTTGTAGTACCCTTTCGAAGCTCTCTTCGAATGGGGGAGAAAGGGGTCACGGTGACAAAAATCACCAGTGCGCGCAGGCTCTCAGAATGTATCGATTATCATTACTATCACTATTTCGTTGTATTATGACGGAAAGTAATCATTCGATTTTTAATCGACTCAAACAGGAAATTCTGTATTCAACGTTTACGTTTTTTATATGTGGAGGGTGGGCCAGACCTGAAGGGACATCAAAGACAGTCATCCGCCATGTTGGAGCTGCCATCTTGAATTCATGAATTTTGACAGATAATTCATTATCTCCGACCCCAAAACCTCCCACATACCAATTTTGAATCAAATCGGACCATAATTACAAATCTTGGAACCGCCATTTTTATTTTCGATCTGACATAAATTGCATAATGCATTGTCCCCGAAATTTTGAACACTTTCCAAATTTCAAATTAATCGGACGACCAGAAGTCTGTCAAACTTGACTTGCAAGATTTGAGCCTAACTAACGAACGAACTAACAAGTGAAATTAAATAAAAGCTTGTTGAAATCGAAGAAGAAGTACGAAGTCGCCTACAACTTCTTCGTGAATTGAAAATTGTATGAAATCATCATTAACTCCGAAAGCGAATTGATCTCATATTTTGTTGAAAGTCTTCGAGCCCACGTTATGGACCCAATAATATTCTAATTGATCAGGAGATATTGTCGCTTTATACATCTTTCCATTCCCACACTGTTTCAACATGATTTGTTACGAAATCAACTGATACCCACACTGTGGCAGAAATTTATTATCGGAAACTTGTTTCTCATTCATATCTGGAACTCAATATGACCCATTATAAAATAAAATTGATTCAGATACGTATTTTAGTAATAATTTTCGTAATTTTTTTATCAATTTCAAAAGAGCCTCGGATGTAGTTGATGAATATATGGTTCAAACAAGCCATGAACGAGTTGTCGTTTCAACAGGAGTCACAGAAGTTTTTAATGATTCAAAGATCTGATCAGATGAAAAATATGAAAGATCCAAGCGATGTTGAATCAGACATTTTGTAAAATGCCGAGATAGCTGCTTTGAATTTACTCCCAGAGAAGTCAAGAAAAAAGTATGAACTTGCCTATAAATTATTCATTGATTGGAGGAATGATATGAATTCAGTAACGTTCTCCTAAAACATGTTGTTGGCATATATCGGTGAAAAAGCAAAAGTATTCAAACCTACAACTTTATGGAATCAATATTCAATGATAAGAACAATCCCCCGCATCAGTGATAATGTTGATATTTTAAAATACGGAGAGCATTTTTGAAAAAAAAAAACGGATGTTTACCGAACAGAAAAATCAAAAATATGTACAACAAAAGAAATAAATGACTTTATTGAAGGCGTAGATGATGAATTCTTGAAAGATTGGGAATGATTTCAAAACTTCGTTCAAATAATGTTATTCGATTTATATAAATAACTTTACTGAACAACTATAAATGCCGTAGTAGCTCAGTTGTCAGAACATCTAGGTATGAGTCACAGGGTCAGTGGTTTCCCATCTTTATTATCTCCTTTTTTATTGGGCATGTAAAGATGATTAGTTTTTTGCAGATTGCATTGATTATGGGAGTTATGGGTGCTTGCCACAGATATGAATTGCACCAGATGGAAATATCTGATTTGCAATATTTTGGATCAGCAGTTCTTGTAACACTACCTGAAACCAAAACCAAAACATTTTTATGAAATATATAAAAAATATGCTGATCTTCGCCGTGAAGCGGTAATGACTTCTTATTGAATTATCAAATGGGAAAGTGCACCAATTGGAATTAATGAGTTTGGAGAGATGATAGGGAAACAAATAGACAAATTCTTAAAACTACCAAATCTTGAGTTGTATACAGGCCACTGTTTCCGCAGATTTTCTGCAACAATTCTAGTTGCTGCAGGAGACATGATTTTTTTGAAATAGCATAGTAGCTGGAAATGTACCAGAGTGGCAGAGGTATATATCGATGAATCCATGACCAATAAATACGAAGTATACCATAGGGAACACTAAAAATGTATGATCTATCTTGAAGTAGATTATATAAAATATTGGAAATCCAGGAAAATTTGACTTTTGAGAGCAGGAATTTGCCGAATATTACTCTTAACCACTGTTGACTCCTGGCTTTTCAAATACTGAATTAACAAATTCTTCGTTTATCCACACTCCACATAACAATAATGTTTGAGTTTCCTTGATCATCCGGAGGCTTTATTGAACCTTGCCGAAATTTCAGCAGGTCGCCTGAAGAAAAATGTAGGGGCGCAGTGTTTTCTTTTTCATAACCATATAGACACGGTGAATTAGAAGTTGAAACCTTGCATATGATTTCATATTGAACCAATATGGACGCAATTTTTGATTGGTGCTCCTACAGATCCAAAGATTGTTTCCAGCCCGTTCTTGTATCATTTCACACTGGGTGTCAGAAGTATGCGATTAATCATGATCAAATTTGGAGAGGAAGATACTATATATTCAAGCGATCTTGAAACTTTTATCTAGAAAATGATCATAATTTACTTCCATGTTATTCATACACATAGTGTCATGCATCCGGGGCTTGTGGTTATCAAAATACTGAACTAATCACCCTACGTTTATTTTCACCTGACGAAACATTATTGAAACTCACAACCAAATAAGTGACTTTGAGCACAATTTCTTTTATGAGGGTCATTAGCACCCAGAAAATTCCAGGTGACTGCTTCTCGTTTCTTGAAGAATTCTTGATCCTTCTGTTAGTACTTTCGGGAAGCCTAACGCTACGTCAGCCAGTGTCTACCACGCGACATTCTTGGAACCTCTCGTCGCGTCGAGTAGACTCGAAACAACACGAAGTGGGGCACGTTTTTCGTAACACTTCCCCCGCTGATTTCGATCGTCTTGACCAAAACACATCGTTGCACCCTGATAGGGCTTCAGTCTCTTCAGAACAGTCTTAGTTCTAGGGCTGTTTTGGATTCTACACGGGAGAAAATGTATGGTGAATATTATTAGGAATATGGTTATTTTTACCAACATTTCTGGTACTATATGTGACAACAATACAATATGGTAACGTTCAACAAAAATTTATATTTACCATTTATGGTAATGATTATTATTACCATGGGAATATTTGTAGGGTATGCCGAACAATAGCTTGTTTATAAATATGAAGATAATTGGTTGTTACATTGAAGTATTTTTTATTGTTATTAACGAATATGATCTGTATTTAAAATCTACCATCACGAATTGTAAAAACAACCACACACTTATTTTGAAATTGAATACATACATATAGTAAAACTTATCATATTGTATTGTGAAACCAATCAACCAAACTCTATTTTAAACTGAACAATATATTTATAATAGAGATAAGTATATTGTTTTGGTAAAAAATACAATCCAGTTTTAGCATTGTGTTGTTTTCTGAATAGAAAATTGTTTTGATATTGAATATTTCCAAATAGTTGATTTAAAATGAATGGGACGAATATTGCTGGGATATTTTTATTGGCACCAAGTGAGTATACTCACATAAAAAAAAATCGGCCCACAAATAATTTTTGATTATCAGAAAATCCTTTTTTATTTTCGTTGATAATTTCTGTACATTGAAAATCGGATTATATTCTACTTTCACGAACAAGCAAGTTTGTGACAGTGCAGTTTCGAGGAAAACTATGTTGGGTGTTAATCAACAACTCTTTACAGAAGTAATTGAGCTGATCCGCAATCAAAGCATCAAGAAGTTTTGGAATCATAGATTGGTTACAAACTCCCCTGTAATTCCTTAAATTTTCCATTTCTCCTGATTTGAAAATTGGGAGTGAGTGAGAGTTTGTCTAATACTAGTAATACTGGAGTTGGGGGCAAATACAGTATTCTAAGAACATATTAGGTTATTCCATCTGGACCAGTACTCAATTGAACCGGCAATTCCGAAATTTTCTCATAGATCATATAACTGTTTATAACTGGATTGGTAATATCAACAATTCGTGTTCATTGGTTGTGCATGCACTGTTGAAAATTACTCTGAAAAATATTGTACAATTTGCTCACCGTTCTCTGCAGTTGAATCATCTAGAAACATTCTAGTAGGAATCGAATTTGAGGGGTTTTATCTCATTTAGGTATTGCCAAAAATATTTGGAGTAAGTGTTTGGTGCATTATCAATACTTCGGATATAGTAATCATAACATATTCGTGATAAATTTATGCATGTAGACCTGAGTTCTGGGAAGTATTGATAATATTTTTTTATTATTGGTAGCCTTATATTGCTCATGGGCACGTTTTTTATGTTGGATCAAATGTTTCGCTGTAAAACATTTTGGAAAAGAAGAAGTTTTATATTTTTTTAAGGAACGAATAAAACCATAGTCGTATTCAATATATTATATAATTCTGTTGTTGCCTCATTTACGTCATTGGTGTTAAGACATTCTCCATAACGTATTGCAGTCAAGTAATCATTTAGACCTACCATATCAGCGTTTCTAAAATCATAGTAGTATGCACTATAATTCAGAATATTGTTTGTTTGATCTTTTACCAATGAAATATCAAAGGTATAACCAACATGATGGTGCTAGTTAAGAAAATATTGTATATTGTTGTGTTAACCACGTTCGAGAACATCAAATCCAAGAATACATTTCTCTTATTTGGGATAGTTATTTGTTGGAGTTGGTGTAATCATTTATAATGAAATGTCTCCAACCTTTCCTAAAAAACATCAATTTCAGACGTAATAGGCAATTATGGAAATCAATACACTGCTCATTTCCTAGTGAGTAACTAATTATTTCGGTTTGGATTTCCGAAATTATTCGAGTATGAGAAAGGCAGCAGAGATTCAGTTAATACTCAAGAATGACTATGCATTCTGTTGAAGTTTATACAATACACCTGAATAGTGTGGTAAATGAAATATCATTATTTCAATTCATGAACACGATAGAGTGTCCACCCCTGTGAGGAACCCAAAAAAAAATACTTAAATTGCTGTCTCTGTCTTCTCGAATTCAAATTGAATCCATTCCAGCCGATTATCCTCAATTCACTCCCAGCACCATGAAGGATCATGAAACACATTAGAAATCACGAGAGAACAAAACGTATGTAATCACGTTTTATTATCAGCTCCAGGAATATCAAGAGCGTACATTCTCAACGCGAAACTAGATTTCATTTGTTTCATTCGAGCGAAAGCTGTGTTTTCCGTTATTCGCTCTGTTCCAATGGAGCTCAATATTCATTACAATTCAGTCTTTTCTCGTCTGCTTTCCACAATGATGTTCGCTCGAAAGAAATCAACCAGGATCAAACACATTGAGGTCGGTTTCAATTCGGTTATGCATCTATTCATGTATTGTTATTTTTTCGAAAATTAATAAATTTTCACGTTTTAGCAGCCATCGTCCCAAGAAAACTTCCAATTCCATGGCATGTAGATATCAATGAACAGTTGTGATTGAAAAGGATTGTTCCACAACTATTCACGAAACAAGCACTCTAAACAGTAAGAACTAGACTTTATAAATGCGATACTAGAAGATATGTTTCAAATGACCCGCAGAAAGTTTGGATAAAAACGTAATTTTCCTATTTGAATGTCTTTTCATTTGAGTAAACAGACACTAAGTTTTCAGATGATTGTCAATAATGTCAGTTGTCATTCATAAGTAATGTTAAAATTGCCATGTTGCCAAATGTAAAGAATGTCCGATATACATGATGAGTTAACATTCATTCAATTCAATTATTTATTGCGATGATCAAAATCATGTGAATAAAAGAATTCATTCAATAAGTGGGTGAATGTCCGGTAAAAGCACTCCTTTTCTCCGAAAATAGTTGAAAGACTTTTCTTACTTGTTTTTGCCCAATTATCAAGAATTCGAAAGAACGCGGTGTTCTCTTTCCTTTTCTTTAGTTAGTAAATAGTTTTTTTTTTAATCCAGAACATGTACTTTTTAAGCTCCATTTTCTCGCGTATATTTCACTCACAATGCCTCCTTGTTTTCACCACCATTAACTAGGACCACCAAATCACCCATTTTTGGCACAATTTCAAATGAAATATCGAGAAATTCTGTCAATGTCTTACGTAGAAGAAGGGAACACAACCTAACCTAACTTGGCTAACCTTGCTATACAAGTTGATGGCCAGCCAATCAGCTTTTTCAGAACAGCGATGCTTTTTCTTGTTTTTAACGAATCATTATTTGGGCACAATAGTGACAGTCAGTCGCGAGATGTAAGTTATGATGAAAATGATGTTAAGGGACATTTCCCTATCACCAAAATCGGGGATGTTTTTACATTGTGAAAAGAAGGAGGCTTGGAAAATAAATGTTCTCCCGGATTCGTGTTCTGGGGGCAAAAAACACGTAAGGAAAGTCTTTCAGCTATTTTCGGAGAGCAGGAGTGCTCTCACCGAATATATGAAGATTTATTGAGAATTGAATAAATCGCTACAATGTAGAGAACAGATGTAAAGATTATAGTTCTCTCTTTGACAGATGATATGTATGACGTTAAATGTCAAACGATTTTTAAACTAACTATTATCCTGAACTCTGAAAAAAATGGCATGAATTCCATTGAAGAAGGAATCGAATAGAAATTGAGTATTCTATATAGTGTGTTGCTGAAAAATCAAGGAATTGAGCCGTCCCAAGAATTTGGAAATTGTGATTGAAAATAGACCTTTTAGAATCTTTCAAGGGCCACAATTCCGAAAATAAACGTTTCCGCGGAAAAATTCCGATGGATCTACTTTCATTATCGTGTTTTAAAGCGTCTGTGAAAATTTCATCAGAATCGGTGACATTTCACTTTGCTGCAGGTTCACCCAAGAATCTTATCATAGGATATTTGGAAACCTATGATTTGCTCGGATCAATAAAATTTCGGGGGTTATTATTGTTAGATATTCTGTTAGATATACTTCTTTATACTCAATATGAACCTTTTCTAATATAATCGACAGGAGTCGAAAAAGTGATTATACATGACATTTATATATCAACATAGCACACTTTTTATCACAAAAAATATAACATAGAGAGTGTTATGTAAATAATTCATATTTTGACGTATCTCTAACAATAATCGCATAACAAATCCTTCTAAGAAAAGGATATCACCAGAGCAGTCTCACGTTTGTCCTCTAAAGATGACTCCACGTATCCTTCAACAACCCCACTCGATTTCCATCGTCACAGTTGCTTTGATTGCAAAACATCGACCCATTGTCATCTCGTGACGTTGCGGAAAGTTTCTACCTTTGGAAGTTTCCAAAAAGTAACTATCTTCCAGACAAATGTTGAAGTGGATTGATAGCCAATTATATAATTATGCAGTGCCTCAATACAAGCAGAAACCTGTGATTTCTGATATTCTTGCCAAACTTAGGTATTTGTGGAGCAAGCCAATCTGGAAGGCTTGTGATGAACGATCTACTTTGTTATGTTCTTGTATGATTAATTCCTATGGCGATCTCTCCCCTCCAAAATGTTGACGTGGCCAATTTTCATTTTCACAAAAAAGTAGCATGCAATAAATATGATCTCTTCAATAATATCTCTTCTCGATGTATTCTTTGGAAACCTACCTCAATACTCAAAAATTCTTCAGGTGCCTTTGTTAGGAACGCATTTCTGTTATTTCTGGAAAAAAATCCTTGATTCCTTTGACTGAGAGCCTACATTTTGCTGCTTCAAAAAAGGTATGAGTTCCGAGTGCTTGGATATACTGACGTTTTTTCTTCTTTTCGAAGAATACGCCAAAATACATCATTAAAATGGTAGTAGTACTCGTTTTTTTCTGGCTACACTATGCTTCTAACATTTGGAAAGCCTTTTTGTTTATGTTTCCAGCAAACTCTCTTCAAAGCTGTTTTTTGGCGCCCATGCATTCAAAACTTATTCGTCCTGTGATTCAAATATATCCATTCTGGCGTTGAAACGATGACGTCATATATTAAACGATTCAAAACGTATTCATTGAGTTTCGAAACCAAGTCGAATTCAGTTTCAAAATATAATTCGTTTTTTTTTTTAATTTAACCCCAAATAATTCTTGTTAGTAGGACATTCCACTAATAATAGTGAGAGTTTCATTGTCTACCGACTTTCTAACAGAAAATTTTTCAGTTTAGGTTTGATTATTGAATCGTATTCGAAGTTATGCATTCTTGCGGTTCGTGATAATAATGACGTCACGTAGAATCGTATTCAAATGCAAGATTGAATACGTTTTAACGCCAGAAAACTCCTCAATCCTGCCAGCTGCTTTTTGATTCCGGTGAGATACAGTCCATATTTTTCTCAAAAAAAATCTTGGATTTTCATTTATCACTACGAAATTGCATGCGCATATTTCCTCATTACGAAATTCGATCATTGAATTCTATTAGTTTTGAAATATGCTAGTATCTAAATGTTGTCTGACGTTGATTTCAGTTTCTGATGGAAAATTTTCCTGACAACTTTTGATTCTTTTCATGTATTAGTTTCATGCAATATAATTATTTTTCATGTGCTTCATTTTCATATCCGATCTTCCTCTGTGAATAATTTTATGTTTGTATCCTCATTTTGATAAATTTATGAGAAATCATTTTATTTTCATTCGAGGCTATCATTATTGAAATTTTTATCACTTTACGAATGTCAATAACTTTTCAGATGTGATGTTTTATATTGATGTTAGGAATTTTGGTATATTCATTCGATTTGTTGCCAGCACGTTATAAAAACAGAGGATTGTGAATATCATACTTGCCTAGTGTAATAGTGGATTTTCATAATTGGATAAACGAAGTGGAACAAATCATAACTGCTGATGTGAAAACAGAGTATGGAAAAAATTATATTTTCACAGTATAATAGAGAATAATAATTTCTATTATTCCATAAATGGAACAAATCATCCCTGGTATTTCGAAAACATAACACAAAGTTTAATAATAATGAGAAACGTTTATAAGAATTAGATATACAATAGATATACACACACTTTTTAGTAATGGTAATAAACGTGAGAAGAAAATAGAAATATATATTATATATATATATATATATATATATATATATATATATATATATATATATATATATATATATATATATATATATATATATATATATATATATATATATATATATATATATATATATATATATATATATATATATATATATATATATATATATATATATATATATATATATATATATATATATATATATATATATATATATATATATATATATATATATATATAAGAATCCTTTTTAAATTCGGGTATGCAGTCAACGAGGGTATGGAAATTGAAGTGAACTCTTTTTTCTATTCAAGCTTTCGAATCATTTATTGTCTCTTCATCAGGAACTGAAAGTGAGGTTAAACCCTTTCACTTGCAGCAATTTATGTCACATGACATGACATGTCACAACAGACAACACTCTTGGTATAGTCATATACAGTTAAAACTTTGATCAAAATTGATCATGATTACTCAAAACCATTTTAAAATTCCAAATGGGCTCTTATGGAGGTCATGTTGGATTCAAGAAGAAGTGGTGACAGATGACTGCATACCCGAATTTAAAAAGGATTCTTCTTTAACTTAGACAGTGGTCTAACCTTCACACCTATATATATATATATATATATATATATATATATATATATATATATATATATATATATAAGGCAAAAAAGCCTGAACAAGTGAAGTGTAATATTAGAAAACAGAGGACTCAAAGTATCTTCAAAAGATTCAATTGAAACAAGTGGTAGACTTCAAGCAAACAACAAGTACTTTCCTGGTAAATACCACGCAGAACATTGAATGATATCCACCTGAACATCCATGCAAACTTCCATTATCTAGGAAAAATGGAAAAAAATATTTTTTTCTGATAAACTTGAGTACGTTTATATTGTGTCAGATCCGGTTAACCGTATACCGGTTTCGGTCCTTTGGCGCTCATCAGTATGGAGTAGTCATCAGTCAGAAATACGAAGACCTCTGGCCGAAGCGAGACCCAATACGAATGAAAACAGAACCAAGCTTAATCACCGTAGGTACGCATTTCAAAAGAACTTCGAAATGGCGCCATCTATTGACAAAAAAAACGCCCCAGAAGAAAAAAGCGTCCTGAGCCCCACTTTATTTACCCTCGCTATCAACGATATTGGCAAGAAAATCAATCCTCCTGTAAAATATATGCTGTACCCAAATAACATCATTTACTGCAACGGAAGAGAAACCCTCTCTACTACAAGATTGATACAGGCCGCTGTGGATCAGCTGTCTCAGTGGTCCCTCAAGACAGGCTTCGAATTTTGTGCCGCGAAATCTGAAATAATTAAATTTACTAGACGATCTTCCAGCACTAAGATTCTGACCTCTCAGCCGTGAATCAACATAAGATATTAGGATCAACTTTCGACACCAGACTTAGCTGAAAACAGCATATCAAAAATACCAAGACTGACTGTTTGCTGAGAATGAACGTCCTAAAAACATTATCACACCAACAATGGGGAGCAGAAGAAGATGTCTTGCTCAAAATCTACAGATCTCTTATCCGTTCACGACTGGATTATGGTAGCTTCATATATATGTCAGCGTTTAAATCTGACCTAAAATCCTTCGACACTATTCAAAATACCTCCTTGAGAATCTGTCTTTGAGCTTTTCGATCAAGTCCCTCAATAAGCCTGTGTCTGGAAGCTAATGAAATCCCTTTAAGGCTCCGCTGGAATTGCAGCAAATCCTGAAAACCCTGTGAATAGCTTACTAAAACCTTCTATGAATCCGACAAACCACCCCCCTAAATTACAATCTTTCACACATATTGTCCAACCCTACTTTCGCGATATCAATATTTTAGCTACCAATCACTATCCAATATCTCCCTCTCCCCCTTGGACTAAATCGCTACCGATACTTAATCTCTCACTCACGTCATACCGCAAACACGAAACCAACGAACATTTCCTGAGACAATCATACCTAGAGTTTATCAATTCGAATTCTTCCGATAATATTCTGTTGACTGATGCTTCTGAAGACCAACTGGGTGTTGGTTGCTCAGCTAAAACACTGACAGTGTGGTCAAACAATGTTTACTCCCAATCTCCACCACAGCTCTTACAGGCGAACTATATGCAATTTTCTTGGCCCTAAGCTCTATAACACCGGACCATCGGAACGTTGCAATCTGCACAGACTCCCTAGCCTCCAATCATTTCATCAAAAATATATTCACAGATCACCCACTGGTACGAACTATACATGATATTTCAAGCGAAGTCGCTACTATGGGGGTGTCTCTAACATTAATCTGGACCCCATCACACGTGGGAATTACTGGGAATGAATTTGCTGACGATGCAGCCAAAGGTGCATTGTATGCAAGTTCAATACTCGAAAATATACAGTTACCAACTGACCTGAAAACATTTTCCAAAAACTCTATCCCAAAGTCTTGGCAAACCCACTGGAATGAAAACCACTCTAAACTCCATGAGATTAGGTCGACAACAGCTCCACTCCAATCACCTAACCTCCAGAGAAAAAAAAAGGTAATCGTGCGCAGACTAAAAATTGGACATACTCGAATAACCCATGGACATCTGATGGCCTCTGAAGCCCCCCTTTCTGTACAACCTGCAATGTCCCAATCACTGTGGAACATATCTTGATCGAATGCGCACATTTCTCCACAAATCGTAGAAAATATCACATCTATGAAAACCCAGCAGAAATGCTTACTGATGCATATAAAATAAAACTTTTTAACAAAATATTAAACCGACGAAATACGGAACTGATGAGTGAAAAAGAAAATAAACCTTCTTAGTCTCAATAACTAAGCTCCTAAACTAATGTAAGTAACTAATATTGAGTCGGCGCCACACGAACAAGCAAATGAATTAGGTAAGGCGTAAAATGATTTGGGAGGTGACATTCAGATAACTTTTTTGAAGTAATTTATTGATCTCCGTTGATTGTTTGTTTGGCGCCGACTCAAAATCAGTTACTTACATCAGTTGCGGAGCCTAGTTATTGAGATTAAAAAGGTTTATTTTATTTTTCACTCTTCAGTTCCGTATTTTGCCGGTTTAATTTTTTGTTAAAGAGTTTTTATTTTTCAATTTTCTGTGGCTAAAATCTACCAATTACTAACTCCTTGTTTTTTTATTACTTCCAAAATACTTCCTTACCCACCTTACTTCAACGATTACCAGTTAATTATTATGATTATCTACTTCAACTATTTGTTGTAATATAAATTATTTTTGTTGTTCTGGTTAGTTGATTCCATTACTCTGTATATCGTTCCAACCTCTCATGGAATATAATGATTGTGATAATGACACTAGCGATCTGTCATTGTCAACTACATATGTGTGCCAATGTTCACAAGTGAAAAATCACCTATCCCCTATTTTTATACCCGTAAGGGTGGATAATTTTATTCGAAATCCAAATATGATCAACTATTAGGAATACCCTATCTGATAGAAGAAGAATCATCCTAATCGAAGATCCCAGTACAAAGTTATGCCTGACCAGAATTCAGAGGGTGAGTGATCAATATCCTTCATTTTGCTACCTTTGGGGTAGATTTCATTTTTTTTATTCGAAAGGGACCAGCTTCAAAGTACACCCTATCCACTGAAGAAAGAATTATCGGAATCGAACGCCTCAGTAAAAAGTTATGCGTGATCATACATGAAAAAAAAATAAAAAAAAATATACACGTCGGCTAGAGAACCTCCTCCTTTTTGGTTTTGCCGGTTAAAAAATACTCTTCTCTCTCTAAAAGATATTGCTTTATATAATAATATCTGATATTACCTCACAATGTATACAGTGCTCCTCAAAAGTCCCCTTCCTCCCTCTTATTTTTGGAACGATTATACATAAACAAGTGAAATTTGGAAACTGAATATTAAAGGTTGTAAACTTCCCTAGTAGTGATGATAGATGACGAAATCATCAAAGATGACGTCACAAGGCCATTGTGACCAATAATTTTGAATGGAACCCTACGGCAAGCGAAACCTATTCAATGATACTAATTTTGTTTGTGTTTATGGCAGTTTTGGCAACTCGCTTTTAAGAAACGCAAAGCTTTGATGAATTAAATCAGTTATTACTAAAATTACAAATTCAAGCTTCGCCTCTGGATAGTTGTCAAATAAGCTGACATTTTTGTTAGTCTCCCTAATTCGACGTTTCTGCAATTGTTCAAGTTTTTGTACATCAATTATTTGTGTATTGTTGATCGAACGTTCAACTGTTCTAGCAGCTTTTGGTACTTTTATTATTCTTGTACATTTCAATAATTTGTTAAACTGTTGCGAGCCAAACGTTTGAGTGCTTCAAGAAGCGAAATGGTACGTGCTTTAGATGATAAAGTAGCAGCGATCCTAATTCTTGATGAAACTGGACAAAATATTCATACAGCAGAACGCATTTTTAATGAGAGGTTTCCCGATCGCCCCGTTTCGAGGACTCATTCAAGGAAGCTCCTTCGTTAGTTTGAAACAACGGGTAGTATCAATGATGCGAAACGATCTGGCAGACCACAAACTTCTGATGAGAAAAAAATTGATATACTGGCAGAAGTAATAGTTAATCCTACTTCTTCAACAACTTACGTTGCATCTACCTGTGAAGTCAGTCGAAGTACAGTACACAGGGTGTTGAAAAACAACAAATTTCATTCATACAAATTAAAAATGGTTCATCAACTCTCAGACGACGACCCAGACCGAAGACTAGAATTTTGTGAAAATATGGATACTGAAATTAACCAACAGCCAGACTATGTCAAAACAATTTGTTTTAGTGACGAAAGTACTTTCTATCTAAATGGAAATGTAAATACACAGAATGTGAGGAATTGGAGTGACGCAAATCCTCACCTGTTTCATGAAACACATACCCAGTTTCCCCAGAGGGTGAATGTTTGGGCAGGTATCCTGGGAAACCACATCGTTGGGCCTCTTTTTTTAAATACTAATTTAACTGGTGAGGTTATCTGGAGCTGTTGCAAAACGCAATAGAACCGTTAATCCTTGAAATTTTGGAAGATAATCCAGATGAATTCGGCAATTTCGAAATAACATTCCAACAGGATGGTGCTCCTCCACACTATAACGGTGCAGTAAGACGGTATTTGGATGAGGAGTATCGTGGTAGATGGATTGGACGACGAGGTTCAACGGAATGGCCAGCTCAATCACCGGACCTCACACCTTTGGATTTTTTTCTGTGGGGGTATTTTGAATCGAAGGTTAACGCCACTGGACCTGACAATATTGACGTTCTAAAACAACGTATTGTTGCAGAATTTGAGGCTGTTTCCGCAGACACATTTGCAAAAGTACGGGAAGAGTTTGAAAATAGGATATTTCACTGTCAGGAAATGAATGTTGTCCAACTCGAGCAATTTCTTCAAGTAGATACTGATTCTTAAATCTGTAATTAATATCATACTGAATAGAATTAAAATTTTTATGTTTACTAATGAGCCATTAAAACTGCCATGAACACAAACAAAATTAGTATCAACGAGTGGGTTTTTTCGATACCTTTTGAAAGAGGTGTCGCTTGCCGTAGGGTTCCATTTAAAATAATCGTCATCTATCATCACTAGTAGAGAAGTTTAAAACCTTTAATATTCAGTTTCCAAATTTCACTTGTTTATGTTAAATCGTTCCAAGAATAAGAGGGGGGGAGGGGACTTTTGAGAAGCACTGTATATCCCATTCAGTGCATTTCAACATACTGACCTGTGTATATTCCATATTACTGTACTGTTCATGAGTCAATGGCCTTTTTGTCAAGACACGTTAATTACAATGAAAAAAATATATAGCTGTGAAATACAGTGTTATACTGAAATGTACTGTTGCTATAGTCTTTGCTGATTTTCTATCTCCAGTTGAACTAGGGTGGACTGGTAGGTGGTTAAAACAAAGCATAAGTTCAGTTACTTGATGAAGAGGTACATTTTAACCACTAGTTGATTCATATGAAGTTAAACTGAAGGAAAAAAACCCTCATTTCCTTAAATAATTTGGCACACCAACACTACAAATTTGTTTTATAACAGTCTTTGAAGAGATTGTTACTTCTTTCAGATGATCGTAAAACCGCAATAATTTGGATATATCGTGCCTGTCATTGAAACCATCTGTGAGCAACAGTTTGACTCTGCCAAACACACTTCGGAATTAACAAGTTGTTCGGCACAAACATGCTTTTCCCAATTTTGATTGAATTTTCACGCCAGAACTCATCTCATCTCGAGAAAATTTCCTGCAATTTCCTCCCGAGTTGGAAATTTAATCAAATTCTGAAGCATCAAACATAAATACCGCTTTCGTTTGTAACGTTGATTGCCTGGTTCATTTCACATTTCCTCCAACGGGAGTGTATCCGGCCACCAAACGACTATGGCAAATGAAAAAAGGGGGTTATTGATAAATATCCATGAGAATGACAGTTTTCGAGACTTTTGGGACGATTGAAGACTCCGTAAGAGTGTTTTCTCTGGAACATATTCCATAATCTCTCGCGGAATTATTTTTCGTCCTCCCTAGATATCAAGTTGGTATGAACTAGAACTATAAATGGAAGAATATTCTGGAGGTCAAGGAAAAAAAATCATAGATTCGAAAGAAAAACACTTTATAGTGAGCTCATTCATGAAGAAAAATTTGTTGATTCTCAAGAATTATCATTACTACGAACCCATTCAAGGTGTATGGAGGTTTGGATGGAACATTGAATACAACTAATTTCTTGGCCAATATTTCGATGGAGGTGCGATTCCTACAGTGTTACTTCACAGATGCTCCTGCGAAAAATCAATTATTAGAATTCGAACGATATACTCTCGTTAACCATCCATGCCCTCCAGAATGATCCATCAGAATAATGATGACTATAGGCAGAATGCACATCCATTCTGAAGTTTATTTTTCGTTGTCTGTCTTCAGGTCATTCAGAGGATACCTCAGGTACCTACTGCGACCTTACCAGATTTGAAATGGTATGATTTTATCAGAACGGCAGTGGAAATCATTCGACAGGCCATTTATTGATAATTCAAAATTAGATGACAGCGCCATAGTGGAGAAAATTCAAACCAAACATACGTAAATGTTTTGTCTATTTTCTCAGTTTTTTTGTGTTTGGAGTTTTTCTTGGAATATTTCCATTTGGAATCATTTTCCAGTTTTTTGTGAAGTGTTATTCATTTCCAGACTCTAGTGAAGTGGTGTATTTAAATCCTAAGAAAATATTATTTGCGAAAACTCACTTTGAAGGAAACAAAGTATATTCTAATTTGCTTGCAAAAAAAAATCTTTTCCGAAGTTTCTGAACACCTAAGTGAAGTCATCGAGAATTATTGTTATTAATTATTTTGAAGGAATGTTACACATTATTTGTGAATGTTCGAATTTGAAATAAAACTAAAAAAAACAGTTTTTTTTTTATTTTTCAATTTTTTTCATTTTATCTAAAGCAAACAGGATGTTGTGAAAATGTGTCCATATCACCTAGCTATACAGTCACTCTTTTTCCATACTGTATGAATAATCTTCGGTATGTTGAATAATATCTGTTTTTTATCTTGTTCTCTATCGTTTTTTTTCTCAACTCTCTTCAAAGGTTCTCTTTCTCATTTTTTCCTCGGCCACACACGATACGGGAACATTTTGGAAAAGAACTGTATTCTTCTTCAATATCCCAAGAGCTCGTTGTCTGTCTATGACTCACTCAATCCTAAATTAGTCTGCACCAGTACGTTACATTCATTTCCTCACGGAAAATGATAAAAACTTATTCTAGTACAACGGGATTGTTTTGCCTAGGAGTCACATTGAGGAACACAACAATGATGATTTGAACTGGAATCGCCCATTTTTTCACTCATGGACGTACAATAGTCAACAGAATATTCACCAGGTAACACAGAATTTTATTGAAAGTCAACAATCACAAGAGATTCGACAAGTATTGAGTACCTATATAATGACTAAAATCATATAAACATTGAAGTTTCGAAAAGTAAACAATGTGTACTTATCACCTAGATATAGATAGGTAGATAGATAGAGAGATAGATAGATAGATATTTATTTCCAAACTGATATACAAAAAATTAGTGGGTCGTCAAAATAGTACAATGTATAATATATAAGTGTATATAGACATGTATAAAGTAAAAAATTTACACCAAAAATAAAGTAAAATATAAGATATGAGGATAGACTACGGGAGAGTCTTTCACGAAAGTTCGAGTTCAGTAATGCTCAGATCAAGATACTTTTCGATCGAATGAAACCATTTTATTGGTAAAAAAGCTTTGATTCTGTTTTTAAACTTTGAATAGGTTGGGACACTCAATCTCTGGAGGTAATTTATTATAAAGTTGCAGATTCGTAGAATTCTTTCGTGACATCAGGAGCCTGCATCTAGGTGTCGTGAGAGAATTTGCATTGCGAGTGGAGTAAGAGTGAATTTCTGATTGCACAGTGTATTTGCTTCTGTTTTTATGAATTCCAAGTAAGGGTGAATATAAAAATAGAGTAGAAAGTGGCATAATTTGGAGATCAGCAAAGAGAGAGCGATAGTTTCCGCGATGATGTACTCCTGCCATGACTCTAATAACTCTTTTTTGCACTGAGAATGCTTTATGAGCGTGGCACGAGCCACCCCATAATAAAATACCATTAGCCATGTGACTTTGGAATTAACCAAACTAGCATGATTTGAGTACGTGCCAACTAACGCAATACCTCAAACATCGAATCATAAAAGTGATACTTGATAATTTTTTTGTTGAAGATTCTATATAAGGAGCCCAGTTGAGTCTACCATCAAGTTGCACGCCAAATAATTTGACGCTATTTCCCTGAGGAATATTTGATTCAGAGGGAACGAGGATAGACTGATTTTTCTCAATATTGATTTTCAGTTTATTTGATGTAAACCATGCTTGAGCTATATTCGATATGATAACAGCTGAAGTACTAACGTTTTATAGGTTAGTACTTTGAGAGATAAAAATCGCTCTTGATCGGTGAGGTACAGTAGTACAGGTCATTAATATAGATCAAAAAGAGGAGGGGGCCCAGAACAGAGCCTTGAGGGACACCATGGAAAATGATTACGATTAGAGAGATCCCCACGAAGTCTAACACATTGGGTTCTATCACCCAGATACATCTTTTGTAGTAGGATAACGTGTGAGACACAGTCAAAAAGGCCTTAGAGAGATCGCATAGCGTAAGTTGTGAATGTTTGCCTTTTTCCAGGCCCTCGACTATGTCTGACACAACTTTCAGAAGAGCCTGGGTTGTTGATCGATTTTTACGAAAACCAAATTGGCCAGGACATAAGGGAGAGTTGCTTTCGAGGAAGTTATATAGTTGTTGCTTGAGAATTAGTTCAATAATTTTGCCCAAAATCGGTATAATCGAATAAGGTCAAAAATTGTTAATGTCATCTGTGCTATCCTTCTGCAGAACCGATAAGTCCACAGAGTACTTCAGAGTACTAGGAAAAGTTCTGGAGGAAAAACAGTTATTTATTAGAATAGCCAAAAGATCAGCAATAATGTCCGCTACAGATTTGATAATTTTACTGTTGAGCTCGAAGGCATCAAAAGCGTTGGAATTCTTCATGCCTAGAATAATATCATAAACATCAGCAAGAGTAACCGGATTCAAAACAAACGAGTCAACAGGAGTTTTCATTATTTTTAGGTAAGATGTTGGTTCATGGGAAATGAGAGATAGAGAGCTTATGATTTGCTCGACAATAAGAGTAAAAGATATATTGAATTGATCCACCGGTATATTAGACTCAATTTGCTTTTTTCTATTTCCATTACCTTCATGGTTGATTATGTTCTAACTGTCCCTCATGACATTCGTGGAGTTGAGTAGGTAGCTGTTGTAGGCTTTAGTTTTGTAAATTATTATACATATATCGTCACTATTTTTCCATACTGTATGAATAACTTTCGGTATGTTGAATAATATCTCTTTTTTCTCTTCCCAACTGTTCTTTCTTCTCAACTCTCTTCAAAGGTTCTTTTTCCCTTTTTTTTTCATTATTCTTCAAGAGCCCATCGTCTGCCTATAGACTTACTCAATCCTAGATTAGTTTGCGCTCAGATTACTCATGTTTGAAGGGAAACCTATTATTATTATGATTTTCAGTCGGTATGAAATTACTTCTCCAAATCAACGCTACGTCCCCTGCTATTATCTGTGAGGGGTTATACTAGTGAGTAGATGGACCATAAGGTCCAAAAGAACGAGCTGTGGAAGTTGGATATAACCCCTTAGATGTTCATATTTTTATATCAGCATCTTCAACAGGCTTGTGGAGGATGCTGTAAGCAGCCCTGCAAATTGACCCGCTGACGTAAAACTAAGTTTATGGTTACTATGGATAAATTTTCATTCATACAAAAAATACGAACTGTGATTATTAGTCGTAAACAGATCAATTTTCATGAATAATTCCCACCAAAACCAGAACACATGAAAAATAAAACAATGTCATACAAGATAGGCAGGATATGAAATCGTGATATTTTCCGAATAATTCGGCTCACGTAATTCTAAATGCCATCCTATTTTACGGTTCACAATATTTTCTTTATTGACTGCACATTATCCGTCCGAGATACGTAGTTGCGCAGCCAATGTATGATATATTCGATTACAATTTATACGATTTCCCAGCTGGATCTTATTACATTTAACGAAGACTAATAGGTCACACACAAGGATAACTAGATGAAGCTGATGGTGAAATATTTCCAATGAGATGAGCGGTCTCACAGGTGCCTTGATTCATATGTACAGAGCGAATAAATATATGAGGTGCATTTCTACGCGATCAATTTATCTGGAAATCGACATGCTCAATCCCTGATTCTAATTTGACTGCGATTGCATATAGCATTAACTCTCAATTACTTTTTCACCCTTTACTGACATAGACACAGCCACTGTGAAATTAAAGTATATTATTCAACAAGCATGATATGCCATTAACGTTTCTAAACATAGATATCGAGTTCGATATTTTTTGAATGGAGAAAAATGCTCAGTCAAGAGTTCATCCAAAGTTTAGTATTGAATTTTTGTGGTATTTCCAAATTCATATCAGTTAGTTTTTGAGTCTGAGAAGTCGGAAATGAAGAGCTCTTAGGAGAGTGTTAGAGAACAAACGATTGTGATATTATGCAATGTGGTATTATGCGCACCGAATTTACAGTCCACAAAACGAGGGCGAATGCTTTCTATGGTCTCTAAAAACAGACTCCCGGAAACTCGATTACGTTTTGCTTTGACTTACAGCAGGTTCAGCCTTTGCCCGAAACGCCCATCAATGATGCGTTTCATGCTCAGCAAGTTAGCATGTACGTTTTTTGTTGCGTTGACAGTCAGTCCAAACATCCAACCTTTCATACATGGACTGAAGATCAAGCAGGTAGAGGATCAATAGAGATAGCATCTGCACTTTTGAATCATCCGGATTCCTTGGATTATGGAAAGAATACGACAGTTCGGCTTTTCTGCGACGGATGCGGTGGGCAAAACAAAAATTTTCATGTTATACACTCTCTATATTTCTAGCTCAAATTCAAAGCTCCAATCTAAATCACAAAAATAATACTTGTATTTCCAGTGAGGGGTCATTCGTATTTACCAGCAGCCTGTGTATCCGGAAGAGTAGAAAAGCTCCTGATAAAAGAGACTATGCCATTGTTTAGAGAGGACTATGAGAAAATTTACGAGAAAGTGGGAGTGATGAGAAAAAATGGATTCGATTGAACACTTTTTGATTACAAACAACTTGAAGTTGGATTGAAAAAAGTTGAAGGAATATCAGAAAAAAAAAATAGTCTTCCAAAAATTCAATGAGGGAGGATTGGTTGAAATATCCACTTTCGAAAACTTCCATTTCACTAATGGTTCAGAGAAATTAGAAAAACATTTGAAACCAAAATTTTCTGATACAGATTTGACTATAATAGAAAGAGATTTAATACCGGGCATTCCGCAAAAGAAAAAGAAGTCTCTTCAGCATCTGCTAAATCAGCAGTTTGATAAGGATTGGGAGGAGTTACAGGAACTGCACTGGTATCGAGCATAACTACACGGTCCTACTTCGAATGAGGAGGATCCTGAAGTTGATGAGGAGGATGGAACATGTGACTGCCTTGAAGAGGAACCAGCTATCCATATTTAGTTTTCCTGAAAAATATTTTCTTACTTTTTCCTCAGAATGCTCTTTGTCGAGAATACAAATACTTATTTTTAATTATGTTGTTTTGTTCATTTTCAAAATCACATTATCCTATAAATTGAGGTGAAACATTAACCCTATTTTAGATTCTGAAATTCATGCAGAAACAGATAAAAATCAGATTTTATACAGAAACCGATAAATTAAAAAAAATAATTGATAATAAAAACAGGATAAAACATGTTATGTTAGCAAAACTTGAGATTTATATTATATGAACCACGGATTAGTCCAGTTATAACATTTTTCAAATTTTTCTGTGATCACGTTGTATACGTTTCTCGTCCTTATCTCAAAATGAATGAACATGGATTTATCGGTTTTTGCATGTTTGCTCCACTTTTGTTTATTAAAATAATACGCCGACTCTCCGTAGGAAAAGAAACAGTTGGCCGACAATGTTGAACCGATTCTATTCAAGTCTGTACTTGATTTTCACCTGTTCTGAAGATTTCTTAATACAACATTATCATGTGTAGGAAGTCCATTCATTAAGTTTCTGCATTCAGAGAAAAATAGTTAAGCACTTAACTCACTTCGCAACGGTTTTTTTTTATAATTTCTCGAATATGCAGAATATGGGGATACAGACGCGTTCAGTTGTTCTTGGGGTGCCACTAGCCGCGTTTCCGCGTTTCCGCGTTTCCATTTATAGATTCTTAGGTAAGGAAAGGCTTAGTTTAGTGCTTAGTAATCCCAAAAAGTGCTCCGGAGCACTGAAGCACTAGAGAACCTCCTCACTTTTTTGTCGGTTGAAAACTTAATTCAAAATCGATTGAAAAATTTGTACCAAACAGACAAATAGACAAAAAGATTTATTCTAATCATATTGATTTATGCTTTGTGATTTTGAGTCATCAAATAAAAAAAAAGAGGTTCTCTAGTCGACGCGTATATTTTTTCAAATGACGAAATCAAAAAAAACATTTCAACAAAAAATTGAACCGACGAAATACGGAACTGAAAAGTGAAAAATAAAATAAACCTCCTTAGTCTCAATAAGTAAGCTCCTTAACTAATGTAAGTGAATAATTTTGAGTCGGCGCCAAACAAACAAGCAAATGAATGAGGTAAGGCGTAAAATGATGGCATTGAGTTGGGCGGTGACATTCTGATAATTTTTTTGAAGTAATTTAATGATCTTTGTTGATTGTTGTTTGGCGCCGACTCAAAATGAGTTACTTACATCAGTTTAGGAGCTTAGTTATTGAGACTGAGAAGGTTCATTTTATTTTTTACTTCTCAGTTCCGTATTTCGTCGGTTCAATTTTTTGTTAAGAAGTTTTCTTGCTTGTCTGCTTGTCTTTTTACTACTTCCAAAATACTTACTTACCCACCTTACTTTAACTATTACCAGTAAAATAATATGATTATCTACTTTTACTATTTGTTGTAATATAAATTATTGGTGTTATTCTGGTTAGTTTGTTTCATTACTTTGTATATCATTCCATCCTCTCATGATATAATGATTGTGATAATGACACTACCGATCTGTCATTGTCAAATACATATGTGTGCCAATGTTCACAAGTGAAAAATCAAGTATACCCTGTATTTCTACCCGTAAGGGTGGAAAATTCCATTCGAAATCCAAATATGATCAACTATGAGGTATACCCTATCTGATACAGGAAGAAACATCCAAAGCGAAGATCCCAGTTCAAAGTTATGCCTGATAGAACCGGTTAACGGACCAGAATTCAGAGGGTGAGTGATCAAGATCCTTCATTTTGCTACCCTTAGGGGTGGATTACATCTCTTACATTCAAATGGGACCAACTTCGAAGTACCCCCTATCCAGTGAAAAAAGAGTTATCGGAATCGGACGCCTCAGTAAAAAGTTATGCGTGATCATACATAAAAAAAATTATGAAAAAAAAATATACGCGTCGACTAGAGAACCTCCTCCTTTTCGGTTTCGTCGGTTAAAGAGGAGGATGTTCTCTATTCGACGAGTACATTTTTTTTATGTATTATCACGCATAACTTCTCACAGGGCAGTTCGATTCCGATGATTCTCCTTTCATTGGATAGAGTGTACTTTGAAGTTGGTCCCATCTGAATTTGAACAAAAAAAATTATCCCTAAGGGTAGCAAAATGGAGGATATTGATCGTTCACCCTCTGAACTTTGGTCCATTAACCGACTCTATCAGGCATAACTTTGTAGTGGATTTTCCGATTTGGATGATTTTATTTTAATAGATAGGGTATACCTCAAAGTTGATCATATTACAAATTGGAATGGAATGATCCACTCCTATGGGTAGAAAAATAGGGGATGATTGATTTTTCAATTGTGAACATTGTACATATATATATAGTTGACATTGACAGATCCTCCTACATTCGTCACAATAATTGAATTCCATGAAAGGATGGAATCATATACAGAGTGATGGAATCAACTAACCAGAACATTCAAAAATAATTTATATTATATAACAACAAATAGTTGAAGTAGATAATCATATTTTTCAATGAAGTAAGCTAGGTGACTAATAATAGAAAATGAAGTAGGTAGTAATTAGTAGATTTGAGCCACATAAAATAAAAATAAAAATCAAGAGAAAATCAAACCGACGGAAAAAGCAAAAAATTGAATAAACCTTCTTAGTCTCAATGATAATTGAACTCCCAAACTAATGTGAGTAACTAATTTTGAGTCGGCGCCAAACAAACTAGCAATGGAGGACTTCGGCTGAGGTTCAGTGATACCACAACAAAATTTTTGGCCTTAAATCTACTGACACATTTATCGGCTATTTTGAAAATTTTAAGATGAAAAACACCTTCTGATACCCCAAACCAATATTAAAAAGATGCGGAATTGTTGAATTATTTAGATATTTCATAAAACACAAATGTTTAGGGAATTTGTATTTTTATAGTGAATATTTTTTCCTGGAAGGCGCCAAATTCAAAACAATAACATTAATATTTCGTACGACTCTCCATTGTCGAATTCGTCATATGGATATTAGAAAAAAAAATTGAATATCTGACTGAGCAGTGTTGTAAAAATTGTTTAATAGACTTTTGTTATCTACCTATTAGTTTTATTTACGTTAAAATGGTTTATCGCTGTAGTTATAAAAATTGTAAAAGTGACTCCAGAAAGCGTTATGAACAGCGAGTGAAGTTTTTTCCCTTTCCCAAACCAAAAAGAGATTTGGTAAAATGTCTCAAGTGAATTGAACTCTGTGGAAATGAAAACCTCCTTCCATAAAAAATAAGTAGAAATACTTATGTTTGTAGCCTACATTTTGAGGATAAACGCAAAAATGAACCAGTACCATTTTCTAATCTGCAAGTGTGCGAAAATGTGGCTGAACGAGAAATTATGTAGTGTGAAGCTGGTGAAATCTAAATAGACAGTGTGGAACAGAGCAACGCAGAAATAATTTCAACTATTAACTCCCAACATCTTTTTGAAACCCCTGCTGACTTGAGCACCATCACTGCCAATGATGAAGACTCTCAACATCTTTCTGACACCCCTGATGACACCACCACAGCTAATGATGGAGAAATCTCCTACTTAGAGTCTTATAGGCAGACTTTGAAATGTGCTCCGAAGGCAAACATATTTTAATATAATAATTTGAAAAATAATTCAAAACATTTCAAATATTTCAAGGACTTGAATTCTGGCATTTTGAGGCGCACTCTATACTCTTTCAGATGAAAATATTATGGACAAGCTTGTGTACCCTTAAAAAATTATGAAAGGAATAATGTAAAGAAAATATATATTTGATATATATCCAAATGTGGATATCTATATATTTTCGAAAAAAGTTACGAAAGGGAAAACAAAAGCAGAAATAATAAGTTTATTTGAAACTAAATATAAAAAAACTAAACAAAAAATTAAGTATGCTAGTAAAATGTGAAAAGTTACGCTAAAGCGAAAAACCAAATAAGGAATAACCTAACCTGTTGCTCATTGATATATTGCCTGCTAGTTATTATATGCTATTCCACTACAGTTCTTGAAAAAAAAACTGTTCGACAGCAATTAGAACATTGACGTTTCTAACACACTTTTATATATGGCAAAATATGTAATTTATAGATAATTTTTGTCAAAAACATTAAAAATATTCGTTCGGTCCTTTGCTCCCTATTGCATGTCAATAGTGTCTGCAAAGTTTCAGACTTCATGATCTTCAGATTGAATATTTTTTCTTGTGTTAATAATGGTGTGAACCGCTGGAAAGTTTAGAATGTCTACAAGTGGTGTGCAATTCCATTTTTAGTGATTAAGGGTCCTTTCTAGTACCTCTTATATAAAAAACCAACACGTTTTGTTTAAACTCTCATTTAAATATAGCGTTCAAGATACTTAATGGATTTTTTATTTCAAGTTACGAATTTACTAAAAAGCAAACGATAGCAAAAATATTCGAAATAATGGGCATATAGTTATATGGGATATTTCTTTGAAAACATCTTATATGATTCAATTAGATAGATAGCCCTTTCAACAAGAATTCTTGCTTTGGCAATTTTTTTAGTTATTATTTCTTCTTCGGCTGTCTGTTGTTGCCTCCCGTCATAAAAGGTGGGATTTATAATTTAATTCCCATTTCATCTAACAAATCCCTGATTATGAAACCTCATTTATCAGCTTAAATAACATCATTTTCCATCAACAACTGTCCAATATCGCTCTTTTCAAATGAATCTCTTCCTGAAATAACCCTCACCACAGTATATCACTGCACCAGTTACTGAAATTGCAACAAGAAATTTAATTGTATTACTATGTTTATAATAAGAAAAGGTAATTCCTCGTTGCCTGAAATTTCTAATAGGCATTTTTATCAACAACTCTGTGGCATCTATAACGGAAGTAATACTGTCGCCAGAAAAATTTCTGAAACATTTAGGAACGTCTTTAATTTCTCTAGCACTGGAAAATATATTTTTTTTCATTCCTTCTATCTTAAAAAACATAAACTGTATCCAAATATATGATGTAGTGACGGAGACATAGTTTCTACTCAAATTGCAGAAAAATTATAACTCATCTAATGTGAATCCCCTTTTAATTCGCACTAATGTTAACGCTAATTTATCCCGATTGCTCAATTTTCGACTTTGCTTTCTTTTCTTCCAGTTCATAATTTTTATGAGGATATATACAAGCTTGGCCATAATATTTTCATCTAAAAGAGTATAGAGTGCCTCAAAATGCCAGAATTCAAGTCCTGTGAAATATTTGAAATGTTTTGAATTCTTTTTCAAATTATTATTTGAAAATATGTTTGCCTTTGGAGCACATTCCAATGTCTGCGTATAAGACTCTACGCAGGAGATTCCTTCATCATTAGCTGCGGTGGTGTCATCAGGGGTGTCAGGAAGATGTTGGGAGTTTTCAGTTAAAATGTCTTCATCATTAGCAGTGATGTTGCTCAAGTCATCAGGGGTTTCAGAAAGATGTTGGGAGTTATTGGTTGGAATTGCTCTATTCCACACTGTCTATTGAGATTTCACCAGTTTCACACACCATAATTTCTCCTTCAGCCACATTTTCGCACATTTGCAGATTGGAAAACGGTACTGGTTCTTCTTGCATGTATCCTCAAAATATAGGCTACAAACATAAGCATTCCTGTTTATTTTTGATGGAAGGAGGATGCCATTTCCACAGAGTTCAATCCACTTGAGACATTTCACCAAATCTCTTTTTGGTTTGAGAAAGGGAAAAAACTCGCTCTTTATAACGCTTTCTGGAGTCACTTTTCAATTTCTATAACTACAGTGATCAACCATTTTAACGTAAATAAAAACTAATAGGTAGATACCAAAAGTCTATTAAACAATTTTCACAACACTGCTCAGTAAATTTTTTTTTTTCTAATATCCATAGGACGAATTTGACAGTGAAAAGTCGTACGCGTACGAGTAATTCATGTTATAGTTTTGAATTTGGCGCCTTCCAGGAAAGAATAATCACTATAAAAATACAAATTCCCTAAACATTTGTGTTTTATGAAATAACTAAATAATTCAACAATTCCGCACCTTTTCAATATTGGTTTGGGGTATCAGAAGGTGTACTTCATCTTAAAATTATCAAAAATAGCCAAAATATGTGTCAGTAGATTTAAGGCCAAAATTTTTGTTGTGGTATCACTGAACCTTAGCCGAAGTCCTCCATTGAATTAGGTAAAGCGTAAAATGATGGCAGCGAGATGCCCAGCGGCGTTTTGATCATTTCTTCAAAGTAATATAAGGATCTTCGATAATTGTTTGTTTGGCGCCCACGCAAAATTAGTTACTCACATTAGTTTGGGAGCTCAATTATCATTAAGACTGAGAAGGTTCATTCTATCATTTGCTTTTCAGTTGATTATTTCGTCGGTTTAATTTTTTGTTGAAAATTTTTTGAGGATCTGCTAGTCGATAAATTCTACCCATTGTTTTTTTTTCTTTGACATCACTAGCTATTCGACAAACGAGAAATTGGAAGGGCTGATTGGTTCTGCAAGACGCAACATTCCGCAAACCCAATATTTCTGTGGAATTTTTATAAATTTTTATTCTCACCAGATATGGAATGTATCCTTGCATAATATAACGATATGTCCTACTCCCTTACTCTTTGAAATATAATTCTTATCTGAAAATTCACTTAGTAGTCACCTGAGCGCTGAAGTCGAGTTTTTCATGAGACGTGGAAATTGAACTGATAATTTACGACTTCCATACTGCTCGTTACGATTTTTCAGAAGGAAATAATATCGAGAAAGATAGTTGGCATGGCTCGTAATTCAGAAATAATATCCTTCGAGAGATGGTGTACCCGTTTGGGTTTTTAACTCACTGAAATTGAATAAGCGCATTATATAAAATTTTCGAGATGATTCGGAAATACGTTACTGGTTTAATTTTGGAAAATATGAACAGGATGTTCATAAAATCAGATGTGGAATCATCTGTGACTGAAAAGACAAACTTTAGTCATCATCTTCCATCGTTCAAGATAAATTCTTGTGGGGTATTAATGTGTAAAAGGGAAACATTCTCGATTGAATATTGAATAGAAATACTTTTGTGTGAATCGAAAAATCCAGGAAAACGTTATTTTTTGTCAATACCTAACAGAAAACAAATACTTCCTCGGCCACGCTACTCAAAAAAAAAATCTGAAAGTTAAAATTTGCATTTTCCTTCAGATAGTTATTTGATTTTCTATTCCAGTCTCAATTGAGTACTCATATAGATGAATGAGGCAGAAACATTGAAAAATAAAAACTTTTTAACAAAAACATGAATCGATGGAAAAATCAACTGAAAAGCAAAAAATAAAATAAAACTTCTTAGTCTTAATCATAATTGAGCTCTTAAGCTAATGTGAGTAATTAATTTTGAGTCGGCGCCCAAACAAACAATTATCGAAGATCATTATATTACTCAGAAGTGATCAAAAGGCAGCCGTGCATCTTGCTGCCATCATTTTACGATTCACCTAATTCAATTGCTAGTTTGGTTGGCGCCGACTCAAAATTAGTTACTCACATCAGTTCATGAGCTCAATTATAAGACGGTTTATTTTATTTTTTACTTTTCAGTTGATTTTTTCGTCGGTTTAATTCTAGTAAAAAGTTTTTATTTTTCAATTTTTTGTGGCTGAAACCTACTAATTGGTACCTACTTAATTTTTGTTTACTTCCCAAATACTTACTTACCTAGCTTACTCCAACCATTAACTGTTAATAATATGATTATCTACTTCAACTATTTATTGTTATATAATATAAATTATTTTCGAAAGTTCTGGTTAGTTGATTTCATCACTTTGTATATAATTCCATCCTTTCATAGAATGTAGTTATTTTGACGGATGTAGGAGGATCTGTCAATGTCAACTACATATTATGTGTGCCAATGTTCACAGGTGGAGAATCAATCATCCCCCATTTTTTCACCTATAGGGGTGGATCATTCCATTCCCAATTAGAATTTGATCAACTATGAGGTATGCCCTATCTAATAAAAAAAGAGTCCAAATCGGAAAACCCACTACAAAGTTATGCCTGATAGAATCGGTTAACGGACCAAAATTCAGAGGATGAACGATCAATATCCTCCTTCATGCTACCCTAAGGGATGGATTTTGTTGTTCAACTTCAAATGGGACCTTTTCCAAAGTACACCCTATCCAATGAAAAAAGTATAATCGGAATCGAACTGCTCTGTGGAAAGTTATCTGTGGTCATACATAAAAAAAAATATACCCATCGACTAGAGAACCTCCTACTCCTTTTTGATTTCGTCTGTTGAAAAGAATGTTTTCCAAAAGATAGTTTCCACCAGAAACCATTCGTAACATTGATGCAAGAGATCCATCGCATTCATTGATTAAAATACATTTTTGTCACTGGAGTTTTGGCAAGCAAGCAGCGCATTGAATCTTTGTTTTTTTTTTTTCATTAAAATTAAAGTTCATTAACCGAAAAAATACATAATATATCAATAACAATTATGAACCTTGAAAGAACAGGTACCTACATGAATGAACGATATTCTTACAGAAGCTGACAGTTTCAGCTTGTAGGTGGTTACTATTATACTAAGGGTTGAGGTTTTGTGATTTTGTGATTTGTGAAAAAAGAATAATAAAGATCTGAACTAAAACTAGTAGGAGAGTGATAGATGATAGAATATTCTTAAGAATACAATAAATTACGATTAAGTGTATAAACACATTGACATATTGAAACACATGGTACTTATAAAGATCTATAACAAATTAGAAAGTTGTTTTCTTCAGACATTTTCTAATAAATATATGCACGCCCCACAGAGGATGAATACGGAGGCGTAGAAGTGCCTGTAAGTCGGCATTCCGACTTGTTTGTCGAAATTCCGACTTTTTGTCGGAATTCAGACTTGTACGTCGGAATTCCGACTTATATTTTTGAAGTCCGACTTTTAGTCGGGATTGCGACTTGTAAGTCGGAATTCCTAATTGTAAGTCGAACTCCGACTTGTAACTCGGAATTCCGAAAAAGAGGTGGTAACAATGAAAAACTATTGAACAAATGAGATTATCACAACATATATATATATATATATATATATATATATATATATATGATGGAGTCTCCTAGAGTAAAATACTCCGGAAGCAAAATACCTCTCCATTCGGATTTCCGGGCGAGAGGTACTCGAGGGGACTCAACATTAAAGATTAATTTTTGCAACATCCGCGGACTCAACAAGAACATCAATGACGTCCACCATCACCTACAGACGAAAAAACCGGATATTCTGGCTCTAACAGAAACACAAGTAAACTCGTCCACCAACAAGGTCCATATGCTTTGTCCTGGTTACGAACTCCATTCTCGATTCAGGTTCAAAGGTGGAGTCTGCCTTTACGCTAAGGCTAACCTTTCATGCCAGCGTGAAGAGAGTTTGGAACCGAAAGACTTTGATGTGATGTGGTTCAAGCTATCTGAAACCAAACTGACTAAGTTCCTCTGCTGCCTTTACCTATCACCTAATGAACCTTCATATAACGACCTCTTTGAGTTTTTATCACTCGAACTGGACTACATTCAGGAGAACCATCCAACAGCTGAAACCATAATCATGGGAGACTTTAATGTACATAACGCTGCCTGGCTCAAATTCTCTAACAAAACAGATGATGCGGGTCGTCAAGCCGAGGCCTTCGCCATCACTCATGGTCTAGAACAACTGGTCGAGCTACCAACCCGCATCCCTGATGTCAACAACCAGTCTGCCAATACACTAGATCTTTTCCTCACCACCAATCCTGACCCGTATAGAATAGAAGTTTGTGCCCCACTTGGAAACTCTAATCACACCCTCATCTCCTCAACATGCTCTTTCCATTCACCATCGAGCTGCACAATACCACCCCGTCTCATGTGGCATTACAATTCGGCCGACTGGGAAGGTCTTCGTATGTTTTTCTCAGCGTTTCCATGGAAGAGAGTTTGTTTCTCTTCAGTAGATCCAACACGATGTGCTGAGACAATTTCCTAAATCATCATGTTGGGGATGCAAACTTACATACCGAATACCGAAAGAAGAACATCATACGATAAGACCTGGTTTAACAGAAACTGCTCTAGAGCTGTGGCTTCCAAACAGGCAGCATACCATCGATGGCTAAAAAATCCGGGCCCTGAGACCAGAGCAGCATACGTCGAGGCTAGAGGCATATGCAAAGAGACAATAGAATGCTCAAAAGATGCCCACAATGCCAAAATAAGATCAAAATTTGCTGAATGTCCTAACGGATCCCGTTCATTTTGGTCTTTCGCCAAAGCTGTGGGAAAAAACTTCACTTCCTCCTCAAACCAAAGAAGATGGAACACTAGCAGCGACTGCCTAGGAAAAAGCCAATATCTTTGCGCACCTATTTGCTGGAAATTCCACTCTGGATTCATCGGGAAAACAACCCCCGAACATTACACCTATTGACAGTCACATGCTATCGCACTGCTATCCATTCAAAGGTCATGGAAAAAGCCATCAACATCGAGCTCATGAAATATCTGGAAGACTCAGGAATTGTCAACGATAGGCAATATGGCTTCCGCCATCAGAGATCAACTGGTGACCTGCTCGCTTACGTCTCACATATATGGCAGCTATCTATTGAAGAGTATGGAGAAACTTCAGCTGTGGCATTAGATATCTCCAAGGCGTTCGATCGAGTTTGGCACCAGGGACTCCTCGCCAAGCTTCCGTCTTATGGCTTGCCCCCTCAGCTGTGTTCTCTGCTTGCTAGTTTTATCTCAAACAGGTCTCTCCATGTAGTGGTCGATGGAGTTTCATCTGACACTCTACTCATAAATGCTGGTGTTCCGCAAGGATCTATTCTCGCACCAACACTATTTCTACTTCACATCAACGACCTGTTGGAAGCAACTTCATGTCCAGTACACAGCTTTGCCGATGATAGTACCCTCCATACCGCTTTCTCTTCCAGGGTCCCTATATCAGCCCGTGAAACCAGAAATGAACGAGGAAGAAATGTTAATAATATAAATATGGACTTAGCAACAATTCTCGAGTGGGGATCTAATAACTTGGTAGAATTCAATGCAAACAAAACACAAGCATGTCTTTCCTCTAGAAAAGCCGATCTCACTGTGCCTAACATAACTTTGTCGGGAGTAACCATACCACTAAAGTCATCCATATCGATGCTTGGTATTACTATCAGCAATAACCTCTCCTGGAAAAATCACGTGAGGTCCATTGCCAAAAGTGCATCCCAAAAACTTGGTTTTTTGTTTCGTGCCAAGAGCTATTTCACCCCCACTCAGCTGCTTATGATCTATAAGGCACAGATCCGACCTGTCCTGGAATACTGTTCCCATATTTGGAGCGCGGCACCTAAACATATCCTGAGGCTATTGGATTCTGTCCAAAAAAGGGCAATTTGTCTTGTCGGTGATGCCTCGCTTACAAACTCGCTCACTTGTCTGGAACACCGTAGAAAAGTTGGCGATTTGTCTCTATTTTATAGATATTTTCATGGGCGATGCTCTTCTGAAATATCAACAATCGTTCCTGCTTTGGCAGTCTCTTCGAGACTAACCCGTCAAGTTCAGTCATCGCACCCCTCCGTGGTCACTTTGGAGACATGCAGAACATCACTTTCCAAAGACTCGTTCATCCAACGAACAGCGAGGCTTTGGAACTCATTGCCTAGGGAGGTGTTCCCCGAGGCATACAACCTCCAGAAATTTAAGAAGAACACCAACTCCTACCTTCTTTCCCTTGGTTCCCACGATGTTCTCTGATCATTACAGGATATCCCTTTTCGTGGGAACCAGAACATAAAAAAAAAATATATATATTTATATATAAATAAATGAATTTATTTATATTATATATATATATATAAATATATATATATACATATATACATTCATATTTGAATTTGAATATGATCAGCCAGGCCGACCAAATCTTGGAATAAGGAATACCACTTCACTAAGAAATAGGGACCATATGGACCCTACTAAATTGTTATAATCAATGATTAATAAAAATAAATGAATATAATCAACTTCATGGAATGAAATCATAACTAGGAAAAGAAATCATAACTTTGTTTCGTATTTTCAGCTCCCATCAGAAATTAATAATGCATCATCATTGATTTCCGTATGGCGGATTCATTATCTGACATCTCTCCTGAATCGTCAAATGATTTTGCCAACTCTAATTTTCCAAGAATCTTGCTTGATTTCATCATCATGGACGCCCCATTCACCTTTCAAAAGCTATCCCAGGAAATGTCAATCAAGGTGACGTGAGAATGACATGAAAGTGGAATTGATTTGTTCAAGCGATTCATTGGATTAACTCGTAGTCCCTGACAAATTGAATTAATGATTCTTTGGTATTTCTTCTCCTCATGTCCCTTCATTACGATTCTATTACAGGGGCGTTTTATTTATTCAAAGTTTCGACACATCCAACATAACGAAATTCTATTGTAGTCAGGAAGTTGATCCCTTACAAAAATCGTTCTTATTCTGCTGAAGATATAATGAATAACTCATTTGATCCAGGAGGGCCATACGAGAAAGGGTTAATCGATCTTATATCAGGAATAACGATTAAACAAATCAACCCATTAGTCCCCACGGTGGGAAATTAAAATTATTTTGATGTTTTTACTGTATTTTATTACTAAAAATACATTCAGATTTGAATGCTTGTATCTGCAATCGTCTTCAGGTGAATACTGACGAGCTTAGGTGCTACTCACTTATTTATATGTCTGCCGATGCAATGGTGCATGTAGTTTCGCCATGTACAGCGGTGCGTGTGATTTCGGGCGGTCTGGTGGTTCGTGAAGTTTCGCGCCTCTGCAGTACATACCATGCCCCCCTTGAAGTTTAGCGCCCATGGATAGTAAATCCCCTTCACGTTATGTGTGAACGAGATTAACCTACATTCTATCCTCCTCCGCTCCTCCTTGGAGCGGTCCTCAACTCGCAAATTGACACGTTTGCGAGATCGAAATCGTACCGCCTGTGGTATGAAGTCAGCCTCTGAGTGCTTTAAACCCCTTATTATCATGATTTTTGTATGTATACCTGACTCGTGCTGTGTGTGCATGGTGGTGATGTACCTAACGGGTGCGTAAGTGTAAGGTGTGATGTTTTTGGGTGTGTGTGTGTTTTGTGTTGAGTTGTAACTCACCTGACGCGCCGGAGTGCTACTCTCGGTGGTGGACGGTCGTTTTAGAAGACTGGTCGCATATACTTATCCCTTTCTCTAAACCTGGGTCGTCCAGGTTTAGGTTTGCGTGGATGTCTTGAATCACCGGGTTTGTGTGGGTGTCCGTTTCCAGGAACGTCGCATTAGCGTGGTTCTGAAGATGGTCGTCAATGAAGTTTGGATTAACATTCAGGTCCCTGTAGATGAATCTATTCGGGACGAATCTTGGAGCGTTCAATGCCATTCTTAGACTCTCGTTCAAGAAAAGCTGGATCCTGGTCGTTTGTGCGCATTGACCCCATGGGGCAGATGCATACAGGATAATGGGAAGAGGATGGTCCTGATAAGGAGCAGCTCCAACTGGAGGTCCATGTTGCTACTGCGTCCTATGCGGGGGTAGAGGTTCTTTCGGGCTGCTTTCGCTAGTCCGAGCCTCCGATCCACGTGTTGCCTGAATGTCAATCTCTTGTCCAGGGTGACTCCAAGGTATTTGGCCTCGTTTGCCCATGGGATTCGTTGGTCATTCATGATAGTATGTCCTGACGGTGTTGTTCTCGTGAAGAGTATGGCTAGGCTCTTTTCCGCGTTGATTTCGATCTTCCATAGGTCGAACCAGTCCTCAAGCTTGTCCGCTTGATCTTGCAGGTATCGAGTTACTTGTGTTGCGTTCACCGATCTGGCCACTAGTGCTGTGTCGTTCGCGTACAGCGCTAGCTCGTTAAAGTTGTTCTCAGGATTTGGGATGTCCGCCGTGTAGATGGAGATCAGGGGTGGAGATGAGACTGCGCCTTGCGGTACTCCTGCTTCTAGGGTCCTCACTGCTGAGGAGTCGCTGCCAACTTTACATTGGCACCGCCGCCCCCGCAGGAAGGAGTCTATCAGCTTCACTATGGGAGTGGGGTATCCGAGGTCTGCCATTTTGGTGATCAAGCCATCGTGCCAGACCCTGTCGAAAGCCTTGTGAACGTCTAGGAATAAGGCTCCTGTGTGGTGTCTTCCGCTCAGGTTGGAGCCTGTTACGGCAAAGTCCACTATCCTCAGGACCTGCATTTCCGTAAAGTGTCCTTGTCGGAAGCCGAACTGCTCGTCTGGTAGGACGTTGAGTTCTTCCGTTAGCGATTCCAATCGTCTCTGTATCACTCGCTCTGCCATTTTGCTCATCGAGGGTGTGAGGCTGATGGGTCGGTGGTTTTGCGGTATCACATGGTTCTTGTTGGGTTTTGAGATCATGATGACTTCTTTCCATGGTCGTGGAAAGTGTCTGAGCCTGAGCACTGCATTGACGATGTTGGTCAAGGCAACAATTCCTTGTCTCGGTAGAGCCTTTAAGGCTCTCTTAGAAATTGGGTCTGGTCCGGATGCCTTGCAGGTAGCAAGGTTCCGGATGATCCTCTGCAGTCCGCCAGAAAGAGCAATTAGTGGTTCTGGATCTCAACGCTTGGTTGCCTAAAGGCGTTATTGGCTCCAATGTGGGCAGTTTCTCTAAGTAGAACTCTTGCGTCGTCCCATAGAATTCGGTGGTGCTCAGTCCAGACGTGGATAGTAACTCCCCACTATGACATTCCTCTGCGTTGAGTCCATTTCTTCTTGTGCTCATCCAATCTTACGAATAACGGCCACTTTGCCTCTCCAATGTAGAAATCTAAGCTTGTCGGTATTCACCTGAAGACGATGGCAGATACAAAACGTCCTGAGAATCTTTCAAATCCATTAAGACGATGGACGTCCGAAAGGAGAGTAATTATATAGTAGTCAAATCGATTTCATTAAGTCAAAGACTCTTCAAGAGATAAATTTACCTATACTAGAAGCAATTCTCATGTTCTTAGTCTACTTCTGAGAATTGTAATACTAGAATAGCTTCTCCACCTGAAGAAGCTATTGTATAGCAAAACCCAGTTCAGTGAACAGCATTCAGTGAAGTGAGTAACGTCTCTCATAGACCATTTTTTGCGCTTTGAGGTTTGTCCCTCACTTTTCATTTCGACAATGTTGCGAGATCCCTCATATATTTCACAGAATATTTCTGTAGGCAACCCTCTCTTTGTTTGTGTGTAATAGTATATTACGTATCAAGTGTTGTAAAAAGTATATTACGCACGAGTGTAAAAATAACGCACGAAACGGCGAGTGCGTAATTGCTTTACAACACGCATCACGTACTATACTTCACCTATGGCCATATACAGTGTGCCAAGAAAGACTGGACCACTTTTAATATATTCATGATTATTAGGTATTGTGAATGATGCTTAAACACGTCGACTTTTTATTTTATTTGTAGTTTTTTGTTTTCGTTTCATGTATACAGAGATATCTAAAAACTAGTTATGACAGGGTACTTCATTTCTTCAAATGGGATACCCTGTATATCATCGCACCTTTAGTTTCTTTTAACATATTTATTTCGAACGATTTTACAAAATTATAGAGGATATATGTTTCACCATTTTGATGATCATATAGGATATAATTCTTTCTATTCACTACTACGTTGGTTTAATTAACATTAGGAACATTATTATTATTTATGGTTACTGTACAATTATTAAATATATTAAAAGTATTTCGATGAGTCAAATCATATGACATTGTGATATTTCCATTTGTTGAGGTTGTATTACAATTATGTAAAATATCGGAGGATATTCTCGATGAGGTGAGTTCTTTGTTTTTTAAGGAATTGTCAACATAACCTTCTACTACTGAAGACGATTGCCAGCCACCATGTCTCTTCAAATCCAATAGATCTGCGAAAACAGTGTCCTGTCTAGCGATTAGGATTTTCTAGTTCAAGAAATTTGGCAATATCTTTTGGTATACTGCTTAATTTGTTTATCCCAACGGGTTATTTGGTACATTTTCCATTTATATATTAAAAAAAAGATAAATTTTCATTTTGTATTGTCTTGCTTATAGTGTAATTTTTTTTTATTCTAGAAAATGGTCAGAGATCACAAAAAAACGTTGAATTCTGGTTTTTGTATTTGGAATTTCAGTCTAAAAATAAAAATTACTGTAGGTATGGAAAATAGTATTAGTGGACATATTTTACCTTCATTTACAAGTACTGATTGTCAGAAACCGTTTCGAGGAAATCTTTAATATTTTTTGCCGTCAAAATTTTAGATTTTGTGCTTCTGAAGCTATCCGATTTCTCCTTTAATAGAGCTATTAACTTGGAATAGGCTTCTTTATTTATGTTGTTTTTTATGTCGATCTAAGCATTGAGTAAATGGCCCATAGAGAGGTTTAATTTTTTCCGATAGGTGTTGAAAATATGCTTCCAAAACATTTTGGAGGAAGAATTCACCTTATTTTTTAGTCTCCAGTCCATAAATCTACTGTAACAATTTTCGTAGCGTTCGCGGGATTTACTTGGCAGTAAATCATTTGTTGTCATTTTTGCCATTGCCATGACGTTGGGAGAAGTTACATTTTCGGTATCACTATCACTTGACTTATTGAAAATGAAGGTATTATTTTTTAAACAGTATATTATTATCTAGAACGTATTTGTCTTAAAAAAAAATTGTTTGTATTATTTTGATTTTGATAGTTGATATGCTACGCTGTTGAAGGGCGATTGCGCGATCATGACCTACTTGCGGAATTATTAAATGTTCCTCTTACTTTTACGTATAAATTTTAATATTTTCAAACTGTGCGTTTTGTTTACGAAAACTGTGCGATTTGTTTACCGTGCGTAATGAGCCATTTATTGAGGCTGTGTGTCATGTGTTTTGCCTATTTTGTTCAGTGGTTGAGGTAAAGACAATTGTACGTATGATAGTTATCTCTTGTTTTTTTTGCGCGTCTAATGGGAAATTCTTTCTTTCTCAGCATCTTAGCATCTGATGGACTGACTGGCCACATTTGTTGGGTTGATGATCTTTTTGCAGAGAATGCTTCTTCATTTCGGACAGTTTTATTTCTTATTTATTGATGAACCTTTTTTGTGAGGGTCATCTAGTGAAGTTATTTCAACAAATGATCAACCACAATCAAATTTGATATTTATTTACATTCATAACTTCAATTTATATTTTTAATGGAGTGAAAACATTCTATTTTACATAATACAAAATCACAAAAAAATCAAATTATCAATTTGGTCTTACAATTTCATCTTGACATTTTTCCCATTTTCGACCGACGAAATCAAAAGGGAGGAGGTTCTCTAGTCGACGCGTATATTTTTTTTTATGTATGAGCACTCATGACTTTTTACTGAGATGTCGGACTCCGATAATTCTTTTTTCAGTGGATAGGGTGTACTTCGAAGTTGGTCCCATTTGAATTAATAAGATGAAATCCACCCCTAAGGGTAGCGAAATGAAGGATATTGATCACTCACCCTCTGAATTCTGGTCCGTCAACCGATTCTATCAGGCATAACTTTGTACTGTGTTCTCAGATTTGGATTATTCTTTTTTTATTAGATAGGGTATACTTCATTGTTGATCTTATTTGGATTTCGAATAAAATTACGGGTTGAAAAATGGGGGAAAATTGATTTTTCACTTGTGAACATTGCCACATTGACATTGACAGATCGCTACTGTCATTAATTTTGTTCTCCTACATCCGTCACAATCATTATATTCTATGGGAGTATGGAATGATATACAAAGTAATTAAATAAACTAACCAGAACAATAAAAATAATCTATTTAACAACAAATAGTAGAAGTAGATAATCATATCATTTAACTGGTAATAGTTGAAGTGAGGTGGGTAAGTAAGTATTTTGGAAGTAATAAAAAACAGGTAGGTATTAATAAGTAGATTTCAGCCACAAAAAATTGAAAAATAAAAACTTTTTAACAGAAAATTGAACCGACGGAATGAGAGAATGAGAAGTAAAAAATAAAATAATCCTTTTCAGTCTAGCGATAAATCATGGTGAACGATAAGCAGGTGTTAACAGCTGCTCCAAAGGAATCTCTTAAAAACTGCAGCAACTGCAACGATAAATTGAAAATTAGTAGTGCTTGTGAACTGTGTCAGCTTCCATTACATATTAAATGTGGAAATCGGATATCCATGGATGACAAAGGTATGATTTTGACCTGTGTAAAATGTTCTAAATCGGTGGCTGAACGTGAAGGCCAACCTGAAAGCGAAAATTTGGACTCGTCCATTTCGTCGGTAGTGACAGTCTTGGGTAGTGAAAATTGCTCAAGGCAGACATGTTGTGAATTACGGAAAGAAGTAATACTACTAAGACAAATAGTTGAACATATGTCTGAAAGGATCAAACTCATGAATTTCAAGATTGATGTTCTGGAAAGCCACGCTTCTCATACAAACACTGAAGGTACCAAAGTTACTCGTCCCAGTGCAGTCCACACCATCTCTGACGGTAACCATGCAGCACCAACTCATGTAAATCCTGACATCGGTGCCGATGAATGGAAACACGTGTCCCATAGTAAGAAAAAGATGAAAACTACTAAAGCTAATTCTGTCAAAGCTACAGCTACAGAAGAAACACAGTTCATAACTCGCGATCAGGTTTCTTCTGCATTGCATGAAGTCGAGTCCAACCTCGAATGTCAAAAATTCATTGAATTGAACCATGGCCCTGCTCAACGGAGTAATCCCTTTCCCAAAGGAAGAAAATCATATCGTGGCACTAATAAACCTATTGTAGGAAAATCGCCGAACTGTTCGACAGCAGGAATCAACAAAACTTGCTTGCTGCATGTCTATAAACTGACACCTTCGACAACAACTGAAGAACTTCTTCGTGATATAAAGGGCTCTTTTCCCGAAGCTAAAATCGAAAAAATTAATTCAATGTTTCCACAGCTCTATTCGTCCTTCACGGTATGCATAAACCAATGCAACCTCGAAAAGCCTGGGATGAATCTGTCTGGCCCATGGGTGCTCATGTTAGACGGTTTTTCTCAAAGAAGAGTACCACCCGAAACATCATAGGGACAGCAGTAAGATCTGTAAATTAATTAATTCTGACGAAGTGAGTATTTTCATTTGAATGTACGTAAACTTTCGAACAAACTGGACAAACTTTCTATGTTTCTAGACTGTAATAATAAATTTAGTGTTCTTTGTTTTTCCGAGCACTGGTTAAATGAGGATTGTCTACAATTCTGTAATATTCCTGGCTATAATTTGGCAACATATTTCAGTAGAGCCAACCATATACACGGTGGTGTAGCTATATTTGTACGTGATAACATTGAATTCAAACCTCTTCACTTAGGGGATTATTGTATTGAGCGTGACATCGAAGTGTGTGGCATTGAACTCAGCACTTCTAAAATTGCCGTTATCACAATATATAGATCAGCTTGTATAAATGACTGTACCATTTTTTTTTCCCAAATTAGAAGAACTTCTGATCTCTATCTCGAAAAAATTTGTAAAAATCATTCTACTGGGTGATTTCAATATCAATTTCCTGAGAACATCCACTGATCTCAGTAATTTGATCTGTCTAATAAACTCCTTTGGCCTACATTCAACTATTGCTGAGTTTACTAGGATTGTAAATGGCTCTAGCAGCTGCATTGACAATATTTTAACAAATTTGGATGAATCGTGCTATCAGACTGGCGTAATCGATCCCTGTCTTTCCGACCACTACGCCCAGATACTGAGTCTTAAAAATTCCGAGAGACAAAAAAGTGCCCCGTATTTCAGGAGGCAAATAACCAGCCAGGGAATACTCGCCTTCCGAGCCTCGTTACATACAGTTAACTGGAAAACACTCTACTCGTCAAACTCCTCGAAAAACAAGGTGGATTTCCTCTTAAACCTATACTGTCGTCTAGTAGAGGAACATTTTCCTCTCAAAAAAATATCCTCTGAATTTGCACTCAAATACCCTCTCAGGTGGTTCAATGACGATCTGAGAAAATTAAGGTCGTCTAGTATAAAAAATCTTCAAAAATTTTATCAACCAATCTGATAATAAAATCAGAGATAGCTGGCGGCTGATCAATTTTGAAAAAAGTAAACCAGCATCTCATGTAAAATCCGACGCGATCTCTCCACAGCAATTCAACTCATACTTTACCACCATTGCCGAAACCATAATAAGTCAACTCCCACTCAATGCTAATACCCTTTCTCTAAAATCACTGGACAATAAACTCAAACCTACCTCACCCGGGTCTTTTTTTCTTGAACCCATCACTCCATCCGAAGTTTTAATGCTATACATGAGCTGAAAAACTCCTATTGCCTTGATGTATACAATCTAAACAGCAAAATCATAAAAGAAACCTGTACATATTTGGTTGATCCACTGACGTCTATCTTCAATACTTGTATCAGCGAAGGATCTTTTCCTGATGAATTTAAAATCGCAAAGTCACCCTTTTTTAAAAAAGGGACCAAAATCAAGCTGAAAACTATCGACCCATTTCTATCGTTCCCATTTTTGGTAAAATTTTCGAAATTATTCTCAAAAAACGGCTTGAACTTTATTTTGAGGAGAACAATCTTCTTAACTCGGACCAATACGGTTTCCGAAAATCATGCTCCACTGTTCAAGCGGTAGCACGAGTTGTGAGTGACATAGTCGACGGATTTGAAAAGGGTCATCACAGCTCTGCAACACTGTGTGACTTGAGTAAAGCGTTCGACTGTGTCTCTCATATTAATATGTCACATAAACTGGAAGAATATGGAGTTAGAGGTCTGGCACTCTCACTCTTTTCATCCTATCTGACGAACAGAAAACAGCTTGTTGATCTGGGCAATAACAGAACATCTGATCTACAGCCAATTGAATTTGGTGTTCCCCAAGGATCCGTTCTGGGGCCTCTTCTGTTTATTGTCTATATCAATGATCTCTTCTATGAACTACAACCCTACAAATGTGTCATCTATGCCGATGACACATCTATTTTATGCTCTGACAAGAACTGCCAGACTCTGCTTGCCTCCATGTCACATGCCGAAAAACAAGCTGAATTGTGGTTTAACTCCAATCTACTGAAACTCAATGAAGGAAAAACCCAACAAATCATATTTTCAACTAATCATAACATCTCAGTGGGAAAAACCGTCAACTTATTGGGAATTACACTTGATGACAGTTTGAATTGGGCACCTCACGTAGAAGCACTGAGTCAGAAACTCTCAAAATATATTTTCTTACTCAGGCAATTGAGAAACTTTGTAAGCTTGGAAACGCTTCTCTCGGCGTACTATGCATTTTTTCATTCCCATGCTAGCTATGGAACTCTGCTCTGGGGCAACTCCTCCAATGCTACAAAAGTTTTCACGCTCCAAAAACGCGCAATTAGAACAATTTCGAATGCAGGTTACCGAGATTCATGTGGGCCCCTCTTCATAAATTTGGGCATCATGCCATTACCATCTATTTTCATATACCATACTCTCTTGGAAATACATAAACATAAAGACGGTTTTCCGACCAACTCCCATTTTCACGAGTATAACACCCGTGGGGCTAACCTATTGAGACCTTACCGGTTTAATTTACAGAAATCCTCAAAGAACTCACTCGATGTCAACCTTTACAATATCTTACCGTTCACTACCAGGAATTTACCCTTGCCAATGTTCAAAAAACAAATCATGGAATATTTAATTAAAAAATGTTTTTATAGTACAGAGGAATATGTTGCCTTAACCTCAGTGCTTGAATTTCTATAACATTTCTAATATGTACCTATTATTAAGTCTGTATGTATGTACGTTTGTGTGTTTATATATCAGATCTATTTCACTCAATGTTGTACATTAACTGTTTATATATATATATATATATATTTCTTTTTTATTTCTAATGTTCTAAAGGATCTTTGCGCAGATCTGCTGTTTTTATTATCACTCTGTACTACTGACTTGCTACTAATGTATCCTTATATACCGTAGTTAATAAACATCTATCTATCTATCTCAATAACTAAGCTCCTAAACTAATATGAGTAACTAATTTTGAGTCGGCGCCAAACGAACAATCAACGAATATCATTAAATTACTTCAAAAAAGTTATCAGATTGTCACCGCGCAACTCGGTGCCATCATTTTACGCCTTACCTAATCCATTTGCTTGTTTGTTTGGCGCCGACTCAAAATCAGTTACTTACATTAGTTTGAGATCTCAGTTATTGAGACTGAGAAGGTTTATTTTATTTTTTACTTTTCAGTTCCGTATTTTGTCGGTTTTATTTTTCGTTAAAAAGTTTTTATGTAGCAGCTGATCCGAAAAAGGATGAAAATTATATTTTACGGACAGTCTTTTATAGTTCTGGTGTTTCGCGTGATTTGCAAACGGTTCCAAAATTTGAAGCCGTGACCATATTATTTTTATTAAAAAAACTAGGATGTAACAAATGAATTCAATGACTGCAGATTGATAGAATTTTCCTTTTGAATACCTCCGCAAAAAATTCAATGATTTCGATTATACATAACGAAGATATAATGGCTGAGCTTAAATAGTGTACCGTGTAGTGAGCTTAAATAGTGTGTAGTTTCCAAATACCGGGCGTCAACGAATCTATTAGACAAGTCATAACTTCTAGAATATAAGGTGTATCAAAATGAGATTTGATATAGGTAAATGGTATGTAAAGAGGATAGTTTTCGCATATTTCTCACTTTCCGGTCACTTCCAGTTTCACCGGAAATGGCTCCGGTTTTGAATTTTTAAATGAAACACCCTGTATAATTTTGGATTTCTGAGACAATTCTGGATCAGAATGTTACATTTCGAAAAGTTTTTATGCCTACTTAATGTTTCAAGAGTCACTTTCAATATATTGTATCTAGGTGGCCTTGATCGGACGTAAACTAATGAGGACCTCAAGTGATAGGAATAAGACAAGTTGTAAAGGGGTCTCCGCCCCGCCTATCAAACTTTGGCGCTCATCACTGTTCTCGGTTCTACCTCGGGCGCCACCTCTTGATTTATAGTGGAAAAGGCCACTTTTGCTCCGGCAGTCTCAGTGAAGAAAGACACTCCAGGGGTCAATATAGTCCGTGACACTGTAACAGGGCCAGCAAGGCAGGCTTTAATTGCCTTTAACTGGGTTTCGGACCTGGGTGGCGACTGCGCACTAGATGTTCAAATTCTACCTAAGATAGTAGATGAAAGAATACTAAAAACAGGATAAACAGGTATATTAAAAATAAAGAAATACAGGAAGGGCGGCTGACGGCGGCCTCAAGTTATCACAACAAATAAACACATGGCAAGCACTATATACAGAGAAAGCGGGGAGGGTGTTTTCAAGCAAGCGGGGTAAACTTAGCAACCAAAAGCTCTTGCGGTGGGGGGGGGGGGATGGGTATCGTATGCAGAAATTACCAGCGCAGCATTGAAATGCATATGTGCTTCTTGCAAACATTTCCTGATGTCTTTTACCTGATACAACATATTTATCCAAGCTCCGATCTCACTGCTTCGGCAAGGCCCGGGACGGTCGTGGACTGCTTTGGTCTTTGGCTCACACTCTGGATACTAGTCGGACGCGTGACTGCTTCTGCGGGGCTCGGCAAGCTACTAAATCTTTGAAATATGTCGAAACGGAACTACAGCCGGCTTCCCCCTCTTTTCCGAATACCTCTCGACCGACTTATATGCGCGCGCCGTTTTGTGGACTCTGTCGATTGCAATACAAATTATACTTTCATAGAATAATTACCCAGCTTGTAAAATCCTTCGTGCTGTGACGTCAGCTTGCGGCGTGCGCCTCTGTCTCGACTCAACTGTTCTCGGTGGCTTCTAGCGGATGACTGAATGTGTTCCGCTCATTGCTTGTGGAATTAATAATAATAATAATAATAAAGGTCTTTATTATTTTCATGTAATATAAATAGTAATAATATACATAGAAATTGAAATACATACAAACATAAATATTTCATTTAAGTAGTTAAAAAAAAAACAAAGCGATTTCTGAAAATAAAGGGCGAAGTTCATTTTCTGTAGGGAAACAGTAGCTTCACTACGAAAATGTTTTTTCACTTAACCCTAATACAGTGTGCCAAAGAAGACATTGTCGTACGTAACCTGATTGACAATAGAAAATGAGAGAAACGAAGGGATGATTATCTTTATACTCATTAGTTTTTTGAGCCGCGAGGTGAGGGACTGTCTAGACTTGTGTTTTGAATAGTTCGTTTTTATATTCAGACTTGAAGCAAGTAATTCTGAGGTTCTTTATACTTTCAGGAACGGAGTTATATAACTGATAAATTTGGTAAGTATAGGATCGCCTAAATAATTCAGTTTTGAATTTAGGTGGGGATAATAAACCTTTGAATCGAAGATTCAAGTTATGTATATCTGTCCTGAAAGATATTTTGTGGTGCAAATATGCAGGAATTTTGAATAAAACAATTTTGTGATATAGGGTGACTGCGTGGTGAATTCTTCTATTTTGCATACTCAACCATCCAACCTGTATCAATTTATGTGATATTCTCTGATTTCTTCTCACACTATAAATAAGCCTCGAGCAGGAATTCTGCACTTTTCGAATTTTATTTTTATATAAAGTTGTTAAGTTCGGACCATAGACGGAGTCCGAGAAATTGAAATGCGATAGAACTAATGCTTCACATAGTTTTATTTTGATGTTTCGAGGAAATAAGTGCCTGTTTCCGTAAATCAATTTCAGTGAGCTATATGCACGATTAATCAGTTGATTAACATGTTTTTTGAATCTTAAGTCTCTGTCTATAATAATCCCTAAGTTTTTAGCTTCTTCAACTATATCGATTGATTCATCATTGATTTCTATATTAATATGGAACTGAATTCTAGCCCTGTTGAACGGAGAACCAAATAACATTACTTAAGATTTAATACAATTTATTAGTAACAATGTTCAGATGCTAACTTAATAAACGTCGATAGTTCCCTATTAATAGTATCACAAGCATTATCTGCTAATTGTGGAGGGAATTTATAATAGATCTGAGTGTCATCGGCATAGACATGAATCTTACATTGTTCTAGAGATTTTATTAAATTTATGGTATATATCGAGAAAAGCAAGGGACCCAGAATTGAGCCTTGTGGCACCCCCGAGTTCAATGTCATATATTCAGACTGTTTTGATTCAATTCTCACACACTGTTTACGATTGTTTAGATAAATCTCTATAAGACCAACAGCCGTTTCTGAAAAACCTATATAGTGCAAAATATTAAGCATTGATTTGAAGTTAATAGTGTCAAACGCTCTGCTGAAATCAAGCAATACCAAAATTGTACATTGACCTTTATCAATTGAAGCTATGATGTCGTCGACTATATTAAGTAAGGCCGTTGTGCAACTGTAGCCTTTGCGAAAGCCAGATTGAACATCCGGCATTAGTGAGTGATCCGCTAAGTGCCGTCTCATCTGTACTTCAATCGATCTCTCTAAAATTTTGGAAAGCATGGGTAGAATACTTATACCCCTAAGATCCTTGAATTCTGAAGGATTTTGTTTCTTAAGCAGAACTTGGACTACAGCCATTTTCCACACAGCAGGGACAACACCGCTTGAAAGACAACAGTTTATGATGTGTGTAATATATGGTATGATAAGAGGACAACAAAGTTTAATGAGTTCAACACTTAGCCCATCACAGCCCAATGCATTGGAGTTCATTTTACAAATATTGTCATATACAAAGGTGTCATCGACTTCTTTGAATTTAAAAGTGGAAGGAATAATATTATTGGTGCTGTAAAAATTCATAAGGTATCCAGGTGGAGCAACGTTAGGAATGGAGTTCATCAAGAAATCATTAATTTCACTTGGATTCTTTAAACTTTCAGGAAGCTCACGATTTTTATTTTTTTTTAAATTATTTGTTCTCAATGTTTGCCACAGTTTCTTTGAATCGGAGTATGCCCTTTTTTCCCTTTTAATTGCTTGATTTGTATAATTCCTGAGATCCTTATATAATTGAAAATGAGCTAATGATTTTGTGCGTTTATATTTATTGAGAGCTTTATTCCGTTCATTCATCATTTGTTGTAAAGGAAATGTCAGCCAAGGGGCTTTCTTTTCAGTAATTTCAGAAGTTATTATAGGGGCATGCCGATCAAATAAGCTAATTAAACAATTTACTAAGTACGATACTTTTTCACCCACACTTTCTTGATCGAAGATGCGAAAATATGATATATTCCTTAAATCACACAGAAATAATTCTTCATTGAAATTTTTGAAACATCTATAGGTATACATCTTGAAAGTCCTTATTTTTTTAACATTGAGCTTGCAGTCTACAATAAAATGGTCTGATATGTCATTACGAATAACACCTTTTTCGATCAGATTTTCCTCTTTTACTATAATATAGTCAAGTAGAGATTCTGAGTTATCAGTTATTCTTGTTGGTTCGTCGATTATCTGGGAATCTCCAAAATATTATTCAATTTATTGAAAACAGCATTCTTCTCAAGAAAATTTATGTTGAAATCGCCTAAACATACCACTTCATCAACAGTTGGAAATAAGTATCCCAAAGAATCTTCAAATTCATCAAGAAAATCATTGGTATTTTGATCATGCGGTTTATAGATCACACCTATGCCAAATGTTTGTTCATGTATTGTTAGTTTAATCCACAGTTGTTCCCAATTATTTTTATCATTTTCTACAATTAATTCACTATCATAATGATTTTTAACATAAACACCTCTACCTCGTGCATTTCTGTCTCCCCTGTATAAAATATAATCTTCAATATTTAAGACTTCATCAGTAACATGATCAAAGAGCCATGTCTCACATATCAAAAAAACATCATATTCTTTTTGTAGTAGTAAATTTTTTACATCACGAAGTGATGATAGCAAGGATGGCACATTTAAACAAGCTACACTAAGATAATCCATCCTGTTTGTTATTCTTAATTGAATCGAAAATTCCCCAACTATTCTCTCAAAATCTACCTCAATTCAGCAACTTTCAACAATCTAAAAAAGCGAAGGTAATCCGTTTAAAAAAGGCAAAACCTTCCAATCCACAAAAACTTAATACTCACTGAGGGCGCAGACGAATTGCACTGCTCCTCTACAATTGATCAATTGATTAAGTATGTGCAAATGGATAAACCATAATCCTAATTATAAAATGAAGTCAAAGAAAAAAACAAAAAAAAATATTGTGGAGAGAGCAACATATGTAAACAAATAAAATTTATAATAAGTATTAATTTCAGTACATAAATATGTTATGTTCGAATAGCAAAATACCAAAATTTTCCACAAAAAGCACAAGTTAATCATAACTATAAACTTTGTATACAAATTCCAAAAATAAGGAAATAAAAAAAAAAATACAATAGCAATTCACATCACGCTCTGTCCATATCACTTAACTTCTGAATCTTGCTAATATGATCTTTGTCATTAAACTTGACGTATATATTTCCATAATTTGACCATGCTCGTCCATTTTTCTTAATTTTATCCACCACAGCTTTCAACAACTTTTGTATTTCCGGAGACAAATCTTCCCTAATAATCATACCTGTTCCTTTCAACAGCTTCTTCTTACTATATACCAATTGTTTAACAAAAACTGTAGAAAACTGGACCATAATTGGTTTTATATTATTTTTGTCTGGAACTTGCATGCGAAAACAATGATCAATACTATTCACATCAAGTCTTATATTGAGTTTGTTGTTAGTTATTTCCAAAATGGTGTTCATGCAGTCTTCGTTGTCATTTTCTTGAACGCCATAGATTATGACATTTCTAGATCTCCGCATGCGATCATATGATTCTTGCTTAGCAATTAGAGTTTTTATGTGATGTTCTTGATTTTGTAAAACTTGGGTCAGGTTATTATTTTTTTCATTGATCAAGGCTATTTCCTTGTCGTACCTTTTAGCAATCACATCCATAATCGCATTTGAGAGGAGAGTTATAAACTCGTCAGATGCAACAAGTTTATTGACTACGGCTTTGATGGCTGTGTGCAGTTCATCCTCTCCCTTGTTCGCTCTAGTTTTCGACATAATGAAAAAATACTGGCAGTTTATGTCTAGTACGTACAGACTGGGTTTGAAATGTCACCACAAACTTGTAGTTCCAACACTTTCTTGTATGGCAGCACTTTTTTCTAAATTGTAATTGCACTTTTTTACTAGTTTATTAGCATTTCTGAGGAGCTACGCTACAACACGTCTATTCTCTATGATACATGATACATCGACGAATTCTCCTTAGTGGGAATCCTCGTGATGTGACGGCAGCTCGGTAGCGTGTGCTTTTGGCTCGACTGGACTGCTGGCTGGGGCTTCTATCGGATGACTGAATTCTCTCGTCGGCGTTTGAACATAGCCCAGCTTGTTTGATAAAAATGTTTTCTCGAGAGTCGATAGCCGGCGCAGGTTATACTCGTGCGTGCTATTTTAGCTACGCCTCGCGTTATTCGCGTGATTTCCGGGAGGCGTTCAGTCTGTTTATTAGGATAGATTTAATCCACGGATTTATCACGAACACGAATGGTATTTCTAGACCTATTATTACTGTCAAGAGGATTTTAATTCCTTACAGGGAGCTTTTGGCTGATAAATATAGCGGAAAAATAGTAACTTGGTTACAAAGTTGGCAAAATTACATTTTTCTGTCTAACAATTATTTTTCAAACAATTATTCTTTGACAAAAATTTTCCGTAAAAAGGATTTTTTGACAAATCTAACAATACTGAATTATTTGCGATTGGATTAAAAATAAAAAAATAAATTAAATATTATTAAGGAAAATACTAGATAATCATTTATTTACTTTTGTCAAGTGTGGCATGGATAATATTTCATTTATTTTCACTGCAGTAGATTTTCTTAGTGCATTCCTCTTTGTTCGAAACACATTTCAGCTCGTTCAATTGTTTCTCTAAACACATTTCGTAACATTTGAGGCGTTATACTTCTAAATGCCCGTAGAATTCTTTCTTCTAAGATTTCGAGAGTGGTTGTGGCTGTTGCATAGTAAACCTTTTCTTTAACATATCCCCAAATAAAGAAATCGAGCAAAGTGAGATCTGGTGAGCGGGCAGGCCACCGTACTGGACCATTGGTTGCGATAACTTGATTAAATAAGAATTTCTCTGGTATTATGAGGGGGTGCTCCATCTTGTTGAAAGTGAATTCGCCGTAGAACTGCTGAATGTAGATTATTAAGATGATCTTCGATTTCATTTTGGAGCAAATCCAAGTACCTAACCCCTGTTAACTGTTCTTGGAAGAAGATTGGCCCAATTATTATGTTCCCAGCGATACCAGCCCAGACATAGACGCCAAACCTCTCTGAGTGTAATGAATTTTTATTATTCTCGGGTTATTTCCTCTAAATGCATCAATAGCTTCTGAAAGGTTACCAATTGAGATTATGAAGAGATCATCTCATGTTTTCTTTCGATGGACTGAATATTTCCAAAGGTTATGTTTACATATGAGTCATGGGTTATTTCACGATTGAGGGGCCTCACGCAAATTTAAGACAAGCCTAATTAACACAATTTCATTGTTCATATTCACTGTAACTTATCCACTGTAATTGAGTCAATAATTCAACTTCTCAGCTCGGTGTTAAAATTTTTTTTTTCACTTGGAAATATGAAAAACTCTATTTAATCTTAACCATGAATAATCTTCCACAGATATTGATTTGTACCAATTGGAATGACCATAATTCATTCCTCATCCCTTCAGTGAAGCGATAATATTTTCAAAAATCATAATAATTTCACGTTTTTGTTCCAGGTAACCTACTGGTGATCACGGTTGTGACTATGAGTAGACGTCTCAGATCCATCACTAATTTCTTCCTGGCAAATTTGGCTGTGGCAGATCTTTTCGTCGCCATTTTTTGCATTTATCAAAACCTTGGTATCTACATAATAGAAAGGTGAGTGGCTTCACACATAGATATATGATCAATATAACTAAGTGCAAATACAATGTATATTGGTAGTTGGTCCTAACTTGATGTACACTTATGTGTAAATAGTATATACAGTGCGCGTCAAAATTATGGAACAAATTCGATATTTCGCAAGCCATGTACTCTTGACAAAAATCCTAAAATAGGTCGATTTTTATTTTGAAGTGCCGATTTTTTTATGTATATTCTGAAGAATTCAATTATAATAATTAATTAGATTTTTTTCTGTACAGGGTGAACAAAAATTAATATGTTATTTCAATAAGAGAATAACTTTATATCCAACAAAATAGAACAGTTAAATAAGATGTTCGAAATGACATCCACCAGTCTCTTGACAATAAGCAAATCTACGGACATATTCCTCTTGCACATTGCGAATAACTTCCGGAGTAATTCTGTTTATTTCGATCCTAATTCAATTTTTCAACTCTTTTTGATTTTGCGGCCTATCTACATAGACCTTCGATTTCAAATAACCCCAAAAGAAAAAATTCAGGGGCGTAAGATCTGGAAATCTTGGGGGCCACGTCTACCAATCCACCTCCTAGGAAAACAGTTATTCAAAAACTCGCGAACATCACGTGCATAGTGCGGGGGTGCACCATCTTGTCGCAACCAAATACTTTCATTTGGTGAGTTAGGATTGTTGGCGTTTGGAAAAATATATTTTTATTATTATTACATCATGATTATGAAATTCTTGTATTGTCATCGGTCCTCGATATGTGTGACAAATTTCAGATTATTCGGAAGATTGGAAGTGGGTGAATATTTACTTCCAAGATTTTATTACATTGTGAGTTATTCAGTTACGAGTAAAGATAATAAAAGCGTGTTAAAAAATGCAAAATTTTCCTTTTTTGAGCCAAGGCCCTAATCCCTTAGACTGCCCTGGCAGACTAGTGAGTCAGTGCTCTACTACACCAATGGATCCTTCCCAAAAATTAATAGTTAGCCATTTCCTAGTCTAACGTGGAAACAAAAGACAATCAAAAATTAATGCCATACTAGGCAAGTTAGAGTCTTTATAAATGTCAGTTGAAATATCAACAAATATTCTTCACAAATTCTAAGTGAAAAGATTCCAAAAGTATGGCTACTTTAAGTGAAACCCAACGCATAGAAATTTTAATTCTTATTGGATGCGGAGATAGAACCACAACTCAGCAAGAGGTATGCGACTTGTTCAATGCGAAGTATCCGAATAGACATATCAGTCGTTCAACAGTCAGTAAGATTGAGAAAAATTTTAGAGAAACTGGTCATGTCAAACATATTCCGAATGCTGGACGTCCTAAAATAGAAGAAAACGTGAAACTTGATGTTCTATTGGGTGTAGAGAATAATCCTCACAATACTTCACGACAAATTGCAGCAGACCTTGACACATCCCAAAGTTCTGTTCTACGTATTCTAAAAGCAGAAAAGTACCATCCATACAAAGTACAGCTACATCAACAACTCAATGATGATGATCCCGATCGCCGTGTGGAGTTCTGTGAAATAATGCAGGATTTGTGTAACCGCAATCCACGTTTAATAAAACAAATTCTGTTTTCCGATGAGGCTACGTTTTGCCTAAATGGTTCAGTAAATCGTCAGAATTTCAGATATTGAAGTAGGGATAAGCCTCACTGGATGATGGACGGGCATATTCAATACCCTCAGAAAGTCAATGTTTGGGCAGGGATAATAAACGACAGGGTTATTGGCCCATATTTTTTCGAAGGAAATCTCACAGGGGAGCGTTACTTGGAATTTTTAAGAAATGAACTCATATCTAGCCTTGCCGATATTTTTCCAAACGCCAACAATCCTAACTCACCAACTGAAAGTATTTGGTTGCAACAAAATGGTGCACCTCCGCACTATGCACGTGATGTTCGCGAGTTTTTGAATAATTGTTTTCCTAGGAGGTGGATTGGTAGACGCGGACCGATAGAGTGGCCTCCAAGATCTCCAGATCTTACGCCCCTGGATTTCTCCTTGTGGGGTTATTTGAAATCGGAGGTCTTTGTAGATAGGCCGCAAAATCTACAAGAGTTGAAAAATCGAATTAGGATCGAAATTAACAGAATTACTCCGGAAGTTATTCGCAATGTGCAAGAGGAATGTAGATTTGCTTATTGTCAAGAGACTGGTGGATGGCATTTCGAACATATCATTTATCTGTTCTATTTTGTTGGATATAAAGTTATTCTCTTATTAAAATAAAATATTAATTTTTGTTCACTTGTACAAAAAAAAACTAATTAATTATTATCATTGAATGCAGTATTGAAAGGCTTTTCAGATGAGGTATCACAAGACATCTATTCCATTTTGAAAAAATTACCGATTATGTCACCATGTCAAAACCAGTGTCATAACCTCTTTAGAATATATATAAAAAAATCCGCATTTTAAAATAAAAATCGACCTATTGCAGGATATTTGTCAAAAGTACATGGTTTGCGAAATATCGAATTTGTTCCATAATTTTGACGTGCACTGTATAATATATATTGTTATGTTGAGAAAGACCAGTTATATATTTTAAAAATTAAAAATCAATAATTCCTTAAAAAAAACCAGAAAAGTAATAAATATTTAATAGTTAGTAGTTCATGAGATATGCTTTTCAAACTTCATATATAACTACTGCTTTTCAAACTTTATATATTTACACATATTGAAGATCTCAACCAATGAATAAAATGGATCTGCAGTCAAATATTCTTTCAGAGTTCGTTTAAATATACCCATACTACTGATTCCTTTGAAATATGGTGGCAATGCATTATATATTTTTATACAATTATAGTACGGACCTTTCTCGAATGAAGTTCTTTCATGCCGTGGGACTCGCAGTTGTACACCTCCTCTGATTATCATATTGCAGGTCTGGTAGTTGAAAAATGCACATTTTTCGTAGCAAAAATAGCAATGTTATATATGTAGGCACAATGAACAGTCATAAGTCCTCATTTGAGGAACGATTGTCTGTAAGAGGTGTCATTTTTTGGGTCAAGCATAGTTCTTATTATTTGGTTCTGATATATGAATATTTCCTTAGATGTCATTGCATGATACCAAAAAATAACGCTGTAATCCATCACAGAATGTACATAAGCAAAATAAAACATTTTAATATTGTGAATACTTATATGTTCATAACACAACAAGCTGACGATGATTTACTCATCAATGCTTTCACTTGTTCAGTCCATTTCAGTTCTCCATCTATCATCACCCTCAAAAATTTGGAGGAATTTGTTTCATCCATTCGAGAATTCTGTATATCAATATGAAGTATGTCTTTCAGGCCATTTTTTCAAGTTTTGTCATTGGTTTCATTCTTAATGACCAATACAGAGTATTTCTCCCACCATTCTACTATTGAGACTTCAGATGTTTCATTCAGATTACAAATATCCCTCTCTGAATCAACAACTGAAATGTCGTCAGGATTGGAACTAGTATCGAGCCCTGTGACACCCCTATGTCAATTTCCGCTTCATTAGAATATTAATCTGAAGACTTAGTGAAGTTATAGTTATTGTTATTTTTAAATGAATGTGTTTGGTTATTGAGGTAAGAATTCCTCAAATCATTTGCGTTCCCTCTGACACCGTAGCTCTCTAGTTTTTGCAATAATTAATCATGATCAATGGGGTCGAATGTTTTCGTTAGGTTAGAATAAATACCAGTTATTTCATTGCTTTTATCGAGTTGATCTATTATGTGATTGAGAGAATCATAAATCGCAGATTTGGTGGGAGATTAGGGAGGAAACCATACTGATTCATCACAAATATATCATGTTCAATGAAGTATGATAAAAACCTGTTGTATGTGAGCCGTTCAATCATTTTTGAAAAAGCTGACAGAATGACAATTGGACTATGGTTTAAACTATAATTTTTCATTTATCATTTCATTCGTTGATTATATTCGCTAGCGTATGACAGATTAGGTTTGAGAACAGCAGTCGGTATCTCATCAACACCAACTGGAAATTTTGGAGGTAGGACCATTATAGTACGCCGTAGTTCACCGGGGCAGGTCGATTTCAAGAACATGTTGGTTGTTTATTGTTTCAACTGATTGGGGTTTATTTGGTTGGGATAAGTACCAGTTCTATGCCTAAATGTTCCGAAGTGATCACTAAAATGATTTGTGATTTGCTTCTGATTGTTAGACTACAACTGGAAAATCGCGTTTATCTTCCCTAGTATATTACTATTACGAAATCTGCGTATTTATTTATCATCAGCTTTTGGATACAAACAGACTGCAGTCCACAACAGTATCCACTAAGTACATAAGAGTTTACATTGATATCGAATCAAAAGTGAGAATGCAATATACCCAACAATACTAATACATCAATACATCAATCAAAGAACATCAATGACGTCCACCATCACCTACAGACGAAAAAACCGGATATTCTGGCTCTAACAGAAACACAAGTAAACTCGTCCACCAACAAGGTCCATATGCTTTGTCCTGGTTACGAACTCCATTCTCGATTCAGGTTCAAAAGTGGAGTCTGCCTTTACGCTAAGGCTAACCTTTCATGCCAACGTGAAGAGAGTTTGGAACCGAAAGACTTTGATGTGATGTGGTTCAAGCTATCTGATACCAAACTGACTAAGTTCGTCTGCTGCCTTTACCTATCACCTAATGAACCTTCATATAACGACCTCTTTGAGTTTTTATCACTCAAACTGGACTACATTCAGGAGAACCATCCAACAGCTGAAACCATAATCATGGGAGACTTTAATGTACATAACGCTGCCTGGCTCAAATTCTCTAACAAAACAGATGATGCGGGTCGTCAAGCCGAGGCCTTCGCCATCACTCATGGTCTAGAACAACTGGTCGAGCTACCAACCCGCATCCCTGATGTCAACAACCAGTCTGCCAATACACTAGATCTTTTCCTCACCACCAATCCTGACCCGTATAGAATAGAAGTTTGTGCCCCACTTGGAAACTCTGATCACACCCTCATCTCCACAACATGCTCTTTCATTTACCATCGAGCTGCACAATACCACCCCGTCTCATGTGGCATTACAATTCGGCCGACTGGGAAGGTCTTCGTATGTTTTTCTCAGCGTTTCCATGGAAGAGAGTTTGTTTCTCTTCAGTAGATCCAACACGATGTGCTGAGACAATTTCTGAAATCATCATGTTGGGGATGCAAACCTACATACCGAATACCGAAAGAAGAACATCATCCGATAAGACCTGGTTTAACAGAAACTGCTCTAGAGCTGTGGCTTCCAAACAGGCAGCATACCATCGATGGCTAAAAAATCCAGGCCCTGAGACTAGAGCAGCATATGTCGAGGCTAGAGGCATATGCAAAGAAACAATAGAATGCTCAAAAGATGCCCACAATGCCAAAATAAGATCAAAACTTGCTGAATGTCCTAATGGATCCCGTTCATTTTGGTCTTTCGCAAAGCTGTGGGAAGAAACTTCACTTCCAGCTCATTTCCTCCTCTAACCAAAGAAGATGGAACACTAGCAACGACTGCCCAGGAAAAAGCCAATATCTTTGCGCACCTATTTGCTGGAAATTCCACTCTGGATTCATCGGGAAAACAAACCCCGAACATTACACCTATTGACAGTCACATGCCCGAGATCACCTTTCGCCAACGTACTATCAGAAAGATTTTGCTGGGTCTCAACACCAACAAAACCTGTGGATCTGACGGAATCCCGCCGATTGTTCTCAAGAAATGTGCCCCCGAACTAACACCTGTTCTTTGCAAGTTGTTCAACCACTCTTACAATTTGGGGTATTTCCGTCCAATTGGAAAATTGCAAGAGTACAGCCAGTCCCTAAAAAAGGCAAAAAGGCCCTACCTAGCAACTACAGACCTATCGCACTGCTATCTATTATTTCAAAGGTCATGGAAAAAGCCATCAACATCGAGCTCATGAAATATCTGGAAGACTCAGGAATTGTCAACGATAGGCAATATGGCTTCCGCCATCAGAGATCAACTGGTGACCTGCTCGCTTACGTCTCACATATATGGCAGCTATCTATTGAAAAGTATGGAGAAACTTTAGCTGTGGCATTAGATATCTCCAAGGCGTTCGATCGAGTTTGGCACCAGGGACTCCTCGCCAAGCTTCCGTCTTATGGCTTGCCCCCTCAGCTGTGTTCTCTGCTTGCTAGTTTTCTCTCAAACAGGTCTCTCCATGTAGTGGTCGATGGAGTTTCATCTGACACTCTACTCATAAATGCTGGTGTTCCGCAAGGATCTATTCTCGCACCAACACTATTTCTACTTCACATCAACGACCTGTTGAAAGCAACTTCATGTCCAGTACACAGCTTTGCCGATGATAGTACCCTCCATACCGCTTTCTCTTCCAGGGCCCCTATATCAGCCCGTGAAACCAGAAATGAACGAGGAAGAAATGTTAATAATATAAATATGGACTTAGCAACAATTCTCGAGTGGGGATCTAATAACTTGGTAGAATTCAATGCAAACAAAACACAAGCATGTCTTTTCTCTAAAAAAGCCGATCTCACTGTGCCTAACATAACTTTGTCAGGAGTAACCATACCACTGAAGTCATCCATATCGATCAGCAATAACCTTTCCTGGGAAAATCACGTGAGGTCCATTGCCAAAAGTGCATCCCAAAACTTGGTTTTTGTTTCGTGCCAAGAGCTATTTCACCCCACTCAGCTGCTTATGATCTATAAGGCACAGATCCGACCTGTCCTGGAATACTGCAGACCAACGCTTACAAACTCGCTCCTTGTCTGGAACACCGTAGAAAAGTTGGCGATTTGTCTCCCTGGAATACTGTTCCCATATTTGGAGCGGCACCTAAACATATCCTGAGGCTATTGATTCTGTCCAAAAAAGGGCAATTCGTCTCGTCGGTGATGCCTCGCTTACAAACTCGCTCACTTGTCTGGAACACCGTAGAAAAGTTGGCGATTTGTCTCTATTTTATAGATATTTTCATTGGCGATGCTCTTCTGAAATATCAACAATCGTTCCTGCTTTGGCAGTCTCTTCGAGACTAACCCGTCAAGTTCAGTCATCACACCCCTTCGTGGTCACTTTGGAGACCTGCAGAACATCACTTTCCAAAGACTCGTTCATCCAACGAACAGCGAGGCTTTGGAACTCATTGCCTAGGGAGGTGTTCCCCGAGGCATACAACCTCCAGAAATTTAAGAAGAACACCAACTCCTACCTTCTTTCCCTCGGTTCCCACGATGTTCTCTGAACATTACAGGATATCCCTTTTCGTGGGAACCAGAACATAAAAAAAAAAAAAATACAAATACATCGGTTATCAATCTAGAGAGATATGTTTCCGAAAACGCAAATATGTACAGTGAAACGGATCAATATCAGAATGAAGTGCGTTATAACATAGATACATCCTAGAGATTGGAGAATTCTGAGACATGTTAGTTCCAGAACAGCATAGATAGAACAATTATCTTCTAGTAGGCCACGCGGGAACCAGAAAGGGAACCGAGGGCGAAAGATTTGGAGAGTCAATCATATCATCAACTATGTTGAATGATATATAGAGATCGTAATGCTTTCTATCATTTTCGAAAGTGAGAAATTTGTATCGTTCAAGTTAAGTATCTGTTCTTCATAGTAATAATAAACACAACGATTAAATATTCAATTGAGGATGTTTCCCTTGCCAACATAAAATTATGTGATCTTTAGTGCTTTTGTAAAAGATATTCAATATGATTATGATGTACAAACGGAATCATTAGGCGACTGCCACGAGACCAAGAAAATAATAATAAAAAAAAGCTTTTGAATATTTTGCTTGGTTCTAATAATTTCCAATATCGATTCCAATAATGAAATTTCTAAACTTTGGTATATTTGCCCTTAGAGACGTTCGCTATCAAGCGTCAGCTTGTGTGCATTGTTGTTAGTTTTCGATTTATGATTTTGGGGACGCAGTAAATAAAAATGGTTTTGGGTCAATATTCTATTTTGGAATGGAAAATATTCTCAATAGGATCTCAAAAAAACATATTGTTCTGAAAATTGAAAGACCGAAAACAACCACTTCCTCGGTTGAAGCCACACTGGCATTGAACTACATCTGATAGATATTGTGAAAGGACCCTAGCTCAAAAACAAATATGAAAGTGAAAATTTGCATTTTTATTGGATAGTTATTTTATTTTCCATTCCAGTCTCAATTGAGAATTGACATAGATGAATGAGGTGAAGAGGAATGTTTTCGAAAAAGAATTATTCACCAGGAATCACTCGCAACCTTGATGCAAGGGTGACATATCATTCACTGGGTCTTCAAATTCTTTTTGTCGCAGATGATTCCCTATCTGATTTTATGAATACCCTATTCATATTTTCAAACAAATCAATATTCCATATTTGATTTTTGGAGATTATTTCCCCTTATCATTTTTTAACTAACCAAATGGCCGACAAGTGCTTTCTTTTCGAATGTCTCGTATCTTCTAACATGAGATAAGTTCGTTAGTTTCCAGTTAACTAGGATTCTAAAAAAATTACACGACGTTGGCGACAGTTGAAACGCTAGAGACCTCTCATTATCAAGTAGGCCAAGTGTTGGCAAATTTATGCCATTCTCATTCTATCACAGACATTTCGAGTTATTTATTTCGCACTCTCCAAACTTGAATTATCCAGTCTCTGCCATTGTCTTCAAACTTCCAAATGCGATGCCAATCCCAAGACATTCTAGGGTCTCGAATCGAAAGGGAATTAATTTTTCAGCACTCTAAAGAACTAATCACTCTGGGTATGAAACTTGGTTTCAAACAGAATTATAGAGACCCAAAAGTCCATTAAACTGCTATAAAGCCTGCTTGAAATCACGTTAGATGCGGAAGTGGGTCAATTGTTTTGGTTATTAGGCCCTAGTTGGGATTTGTGCGAAAATCTTCCGGATTTAGGTGTGGATTCTGAGTAATCACATCGGAAGTTGAACCAGGAAATTGAGAGTTATTTTCATGAGAGCTCTCCATCTTCATTATTTCAACAAATTGGATGGGCTGTGTGGGATAGGTACCTGTTTCATTCATGAAAGTTCCCAAGCCATCGATTCCAAGGAAATACTTTTCAATCTTATTTTGACTTTTATTGAAATATCACGAAAAATTCAGTTGTCATGTTTTGGACTCTTCTCATAATTCATGGAGAAAGATCCTCCCATGTTCTCTAATCAGAAGACCAAATCTGAAATAAAAACATGGTCTAAAGCTGAAGGAGAGGAAATTATTCGTTCATCTTCAGTAGCAATGAAAAAATTATTCCATGATTCCACCATAAATATTCCATCCCTTAGTGCAAAGATACAGTCTATCGGATACAGTTGTACTTTTTTTAGGGGACAATAACCTCATCAACTGTATGCATAATGTTACATAGAAAAAATCAACATGTAAAGTATTAGTAATTCCAGGAACACCAAATCTTTTTTATACCCATGCACAGTCTGTACATGCACGCATGCGCATACGGAATTTTTTCGATGCGCATATTTCTTCTCAGCCAGTCATCCTCATACATGGGTAAGATGAACGATGTTTAATATGTATCTTAAAATATGTACCACAACAAAACTATACAGGGATAACTGTCTTTTGTTGCAGTCGTAGAAAAAGTATAGCATGTAACATGTGGATCTCACAGCACATAACCTGCAGCTCACTATAAAATTTGAAACTTCTCGCAAAACATGATATTATAAGCTTTTATTTGACCTCACATTTGTATGTTCAGTTCAAAAAAGTTCAAATATTGCAAGTGAATTTTAACCCACTACTAGTTGATGAATAACGTGAAATTTTGTAGGTGTCCATAATTCTAGTGATAAAATTTGTTGGAGAAAAAAACAAAATGGCGGCAGCAAGATGGCAGACGAGATTTGTGTTTATGGTCCGATTCGATTCAAAATGAGTATGTGGGGGTTTTCGCAGTCAAAGATCATGATTTTTATTGTGAAAATTCATAAAATCAATATGGCGGTTCCAATATGGCGTACGAACTCTGTGATTATTTCCTGATTCTATTCGAAAGTGGTATGTAAAGGTTTTTGGGGTCGGCGATTATAATTTTTAATTCACAATTCATAAATTCAAGATGACGGCTTCAAAATGGCGGATGAATTCTGTAATTAGGATCAAATTTTATTCAAAATCAGTATGTGGTGGTTTTCAAAGTCAAAGATCATGATTTTGTCGGAAAAATTCAATAATCAAACTGGCGGATCCAAGATGGCTTACGAACTCTCTGATTATGGTCCGATTCTATTAAAAATTGGTATATAGGGGTTTTCGGGGTCGGAGATTATGAATTTTTTGTCAAAATCCATAAATTCGGGATGACGGCTCCAAAATGGCAAAAGAGTTTCGTAATTATGGTCCAATTTCATTCAAAATTGTTATGTGGGGGTCTACGGAATCAGACGTTATGAATTCATTGTCAAAATCCATAAATTTGAATTGGCAGGCGAGTTTTGTGATTATGGTCCGTTTCTATTCAAAATTGATATGTCGGGGTTTTTGGAATCGGAGATTATTGATTATTTGTCAAAACTCATAAATTGAAGATGGCAGCTCCAGAATGGCGGACGAGTTCATCTTCAGATGGTCTTTCCAATGAAGAACTGGAAAGCTCAAAACTTACAGGAAAGATGCCTCATAGATCAAGCCGTACTCACCAAAATGAACGAATTGATAAAAAAAAACATCTAAAGACAAGCTTTTATTCAAAGCCCTAGAGAATAAAAAATAATTGCTTTGGATGTGTGACGTAGGCATTCGAACTGAAAACTTTGCGCCACAAGCTCTTGAATCTGTAACTCATGAAATAACCTACGTCACACATGCAAAGCAATTATTTTTTAATTTTTAGGGCATGGGAATGGAAACTTGTCTTTAAAAAGTTTTTTTATTCATTATTTTATTCTTGAAACAGTTCGAAATACATTTGTGCTAAATCAACACATCTAAATAATCCCATTCAATTCCCATTTCCATTCAATGGAAGTGGTAGTCTAGAAAAATGATTATGATTAAAAATACACCTTTCAGAGTTTCCAGACAGTTTTCATTAGACGAAACCAAATTGAGGCGTTTCAGATCCGTTGATAGCAATGGAATGAGAATGGGGGATCCGAATTATTCCGAAAAATATTCTCAATTCTATCAACGGAACAATCCATCTCCACTTAGCTGTTGATGATCCATTAGTCCAAACAGGGGACTTGTGAGAGTTACTTGTGATGGAATATTTTGCGTCTCTGCTGAAACCTTCTTTCGTGGTTGACGTAGAACTTGTTCGACGTTGTGGCAGGTCCTACGATCAAACAAAAAATAAATAAGTCATGTGAGAATGTAATAATATATATTAAAAATATAATTCGTAGTGAAATTTGTTTTCACGTCCAGAAATTGTATTTATTTTTTGTTTTGCTCATGAGCAAGTGAACTATTGGAACACAACACTCTGTGTTTACACTTTTGATGCCAACATTTCGGCGAGAAATTCTCGCCTTCGTCAGTGCTACATTATAAAAAAAAATTAACAATACTATAAGCCATGACAGGCACCACACATTGAATATGATACATGTACAACAAACAGCATAAAAACATATACCAGAAAACACTTCAAATGTTCAGATTCTCCAATAAGTCTACTCAACTCAAATGTAATTTGAGTATTGGTGTCTACGCATATGATCGTGATATTTACTGAGAGTTCACAAAATCTGTCATTGTTTGGGAATATGTACCAACATTTCAATCACTTTGAGACGATAAAATACGATACAGCAGGACAACCTCCACAGACACATTGGAATAAACTAATTCGGATGAATTTATGTTTTCTTGTACTAACTTATCTTGGCCTGGGTGATGTTTTTCCTTTTTTTCTCCTTTTTCCCTTTCAGACAGATGAGGTCGGGTTTGCCCTACCTAAAGGTTGTTTTATGATTGAGTAGGATATTCCTGCAAATGTTTTTTCTAAATGTTGCAAATGTTGCAAATGTTTTTTCTAAATGATTTTTCTAAATGTTGTTTAGATTGTTGCAATCTGCTTCCGAATTGACACATTTTTCCTTGCTTACAATGTGAGCCATTTCTAGGAATAGTCTTTTTTCTAAGGAATCCTTCCTGTCCATAATGGTTGTAGATTTGAAGTCAAACGTGTGACCTAACTCAACCTTTGTTTCAAATATTGCTTTGTTTGACCTATGTATGTCAAATCACAGTGCCCACAAGCTATATTATAAACTATATTGGTATTGTCCATCGTATGTGTTTTTTCGTTGAATAGATATAATTGTTTTCTGTTTTTGTTGTACAGGGCTATTTTTGATGTATCAGTGTTCAAGCATGTTGTTAGTTTGTATGAGAGACCTACTATATTGGGAATTTTGTAAAACCGGTATGATGTTGTTTCGGGGATGGAACCCTCATTGTGTGTGATGGCACAGCACGAGGTTTTTGGCTCAAAATGCCATTCACAAGCAACAAAGGGTAACCATCTAAGAGTAGTATTTGTTGGAGACTCTTAAAATTTTTGGAAAGGAATTGTTTGTGGCCGTTTTTATACATTTCATCTATAGATTGTGTTATAAAATTGATCTTCTGATGTAGGGGATGAGTTGAGTCAAAATTAAGGTCTGAACCGCATGAATTTTTAATAAATCACTGATAATATTATACCCTTCTCTGATTGATAATATGTCTGAAAAAGGAATGCACTTGTTATTCTTGATTTCTATCGGAAATGCTAAACTTGAATTGATGTTGTTGGAAATCCTGAGGACCGTATCTTTTTCTGAGCTAATAGCCAGTAGAGTGTCATACACGTACATATAAATGAATGGAATGTTGAATGGACAATTGCTAAGGACTGCTTCTAGACATAATTCATAACCGACTCTGCTAAAATAGGGCTGATAGGATCTTCCATTGGTGTGCCTTTAACCTGCATAAAGAATTCTCCTTCATTACTGAAAAAAATTTGTTTTTAAACAATTTTAAATCAATTCTATGAAAGTATCCCTATCAATTATTCGCTTGATTTCACTCCAGCTATACTCTATGACATCAAAAATAAATTCATGTGGAATATTAGTGAATAATGACGTTGTATCTTACGATACTAGCATGTGATTTTGGGGCAATTCAATTGATTTATTGTTGTTGACTATTTCCAGGGAATTTTTCACGGTGGAGAGCAAGGTTTTTCAATATGTTGTTTGAAAACTTTGGAAGTATGTACTCTGGTGAATTGGTACAAGAAATAATGGGCCTTAATGGCCTTCCGTTTTTATGGACTTTGAGCAGTCCGTATGTTTTGAAGAAACTAGATTAATGCTCTTGAGTGATTGACTTTTTTTTCTTTTTTTTTTTATTGTACACCACCCAACAGAAATCCATTTACAGGGTGGCAAAATCACAAGTACAAAAACAAAAAAACATAAATAATTTGAGAATCAGTAAAGATACAACAATAGTGTAGAAATGAGACATGATACAAAAACTAGAAAAAAGGAAAATTAATATCAAAACCTGATTTTTTTCAATGAAGCAATGCTGCAAGAGAAAATGTCACAACTGTCATTGACAGCATTGAAGTTGTTGCAAATTCTGAATAAGGGTGAGTTTTCCTGTACATTTGTTCTAGAGACTTCGAGGTAAAATAGAGTGTTATGTCTTGAATTTAGTCTTGGAACATGAAAATTCAGCTACTCAAAATAGCACTTCAGTTGATTTGACCTTATAAAGAAAAATCAGAGCAGATGTATTCCTTCTACTTGCGAAAGAGGTAAAGTTATGTCTCTCTAGTAAAGCGGAATTACATATTCCTGTAGCAGGGTACGCACCATCTTCTTTGAAAGAGAGATATTTCATAAAGCGTCTATGGATTCGTTCAAGATTATTTGAATGGACATTATAATATGGACACCAAATAAGATGCATACTCTGTTTCAGAACGGACATAGGATTTATATAACAGTAGCAGTGTGTTCTTATTCGAGAAATCACGAGTATTTCTGACAATGAAACCTAAAGCCCTTGAACATTCATTGGTAATTTTATTTATGTGTGTTGAAAAATATAATTTTTGGTCGAAGGTGACACCAAGGTCACGAACAGAATTGGATCTAGGGAGCACATCAATGCCAATTGAGTAGTTATAGGTGATATTGTTATGTTTCCGAGTGAATGTTACAATTGTGCACTTATTAGCATTTAATAGAAGGCGATTATTTTCGCACCAAGTATTTACTCTATCTAGGGCGTTTTGTAAAATGGCACAGTCATTCTGGCAGTTTATTTTTATTTTTGTTATTACTTGTTATTACATCTATATATTCTTTCTGTATAATAAATTGACCATTTTGTTAAGTACTCATTTCTGTTGATTATGGTTGTGATATTACCTCTGTCTGAAGAAACAACTTAAATAATTCGTAGTGAGCAACAGAGAGTCATACACTTATTTGCATCAAGCATTATGAATGAATTAATTCATTTATTATTGAAATTTGAATATGGAATTGAAAGTATATGATAACTATAATGAGAATCATAAACTCCGCTTTGCAAATTTTCCAAATTTCTTGAGAAAACTGCATCAATTGTCGTACTATATCTCATGGTTGACCGAAGTGGAGAATTATTCATTGTTAAATTCAGTTTCTATAAATAGATGAATAATTCTGACTCCATGTATTTTTTCATTTGTTTCAGTTGGATGCTCGAAAATTTCCTGTGCAAGATGTATATGTTCATCCAGTCTCTAAGTAATACCGCCAGCATTTTCATCCTTGTCGTCATATGCACAGAGAGGTATTTTGCCATCATCTATCCCATCACCTGCAAGCAGATACTCACCCCAATCAGATTAAAGGTGAGTTAAAATATAGTCAATTATAATGAATAAATGAAGATCACAAAAATATTATAATACAAGTCAACATTCATTAGTGAAAGGAAACGAACAACAAAATCACCCAGGCTGCTATCGTTTCGTATTAATCGACATATACAGGGTGTTTCAAAATTTGCATAATTTCTTCAATATGATGTAGAACTTGTGGAAATACGTGTAACACAAAAATTACATATATAAAATTAGCAAAATGACAAAGGTTCAGATATTAACGATGAAATATTTGTCCACAAACGATTTCACACGATTGTTCACTCTCTCTGATCACCACAAATGTGTCCATTGTATAGCACTATTCTAACAAGTATATTTCAAAAACTATTCACTTCATTTCGTTTTGTGAAATTAGTCGTTGTTATGATGTTGATTTGGGTGGGAGCCTCAGACAATGTTCAACTCGTGGGAGACGATGAATGCAAGATATTCAAAAAACTTACATAATCGTGTATTAGAAAAATATTTTTATTTAAATCGCAAAACTTTTATCTAAAAATTTTTTCAGTACTCCAATGTTATTCTTTCTTTTAATTACGCAGCTATCAGTTCGAAGTGAAATATTCGAAAAAAAAAAAACTTTCAGAACGTCACAAATCAGTAAAGTTTGTGAAAAAAAAAACAGAAATAGCGGTACTCAATCAAATGATGGACAACATAAATTGATAACAATATTATCTTTTCGTACCAATCAGGATTTCGTGAATCTCATTCGTGTGAATCAGCAATACAACTTGTTATATCAGATAAACAGGACTTTTGTGTTTATGGTCCGATTCTATTCAAAATTTGTATGTGGGAGTTCATGGAATTGAAATGGCGGCCCTTGGAAATTTTGTTAGAGAAAAAAACAAAATGGCGTTCCAAGATGGCGGACGAGATTAAGGTTTATGGTCCGATTCGATTCAAAATTGGTATGTGGGGGTTTTCAGGGTCGTGGATCAGAAATTTCCCTTCAAAATCCATAAAATCAAAATGGCGGCTCCAAGATGGCCGATGATCTCTGTGTTTATGGTCCGATTCTACTCAAAATTACTATGTGGGGGTTTTTTAGGTCGAAGATTATGAATTTTCATTCAAAATTCATAGAATCAAAATGGCGGCTCCAAGATTGCCAATGATCTCTGTGTTTATACTCCGGTTCTGTTCAAAATTAGTATGTGGGGGTTTCCGGGGTCGGAGATTATGAATTTTCTATCAAACTTCACAAATTCGAAATGGCGGATGAGTTTTGTTATCATGGCCCGATTCGATTCAAAATCGGTATGTCGGGATCGGGATCGGAATTATGAATTTAGTCGAAGATTATTGATTTTCAGTTGAAATTCATAAATTGAAATGGCAACTGCAAGATGGCGAATGAGTTAATATTCGGATGGTCTCCTCATTGTAGGACTAGATATCTCAGAATTTACTGGAAAAAAGGCCTCATAATAACGATGCTCTAACAAAAATTCATATATTAACGCGTACTTGAGTACTAAAAAGTATAAAATAAAATAATTAATAAAAAATCGTTTTAAAGACAAACTTTTATTCAAATGCACTAAAACATAAAAAATGATTGCTTTGGATGTGTGACGTAGGTTATTTCGTGAGTTACCTACCTTTTAGTGCATTTGAATAAAAGCTTGACTTCAAAAAGTTTCTTAATGATTATTTTATTTTTATTATATATTCCTGAAAACTTTTCCAGGGCAAAGAAATATCCATTAACTTTTATAAAAACCCTTCCTTTCCCTCAAAACTTTTTTCGGCGTATTAAAATTGGCCAAATCTATCCAGCTGTTGTTTTTATAAAATATAAAAAAAATTTACCCTGACCGGGATTCGTTTCTCCTCGGTGGGCGGCAGTGTAACCGCTGAGCAATTTCCTCTTCGGTAAAAAATGACTCGATAGTTTTGTACGTCAAATTTTTTATATATCCAAATTTTCCAATTAGCCAAATCGGTCCAGCTGTTCTCACGATTTGCGCTTACAAAGAATCAAGATTATTTTATTCTATTGATTAACCCAGGTATTATTTATTCCGGAAATGAAATATGTTATGATAAACCACTAAGTCGAATTCGACGCAATCAATTTTTTTCAAGGTATAGACGAATTCAATGTACTTCTTTGTGAAATCAAAAAATTCTTTTCAATAAAATTATCTGAATGAAGACGGGGAAGATATGAGAAGAATTGATATGATATATATTAGTTGGTCCTAGTGCCTGTATTCTTATCGATATATTATTTTATTCATATAGTATTTCATCTATTAGTTTATTCATACAAACAAATGTATTATATCATGTCATGATTATTATTATTTTCATTTTCTTTACGCTGTAAAGTGATTATTCTACGATTCATCAATTCAATCTTGGGATAATCCTTTTTTTCTCTCTCCTGTAGAAATAAGTTTCTGCGACTGGGAACATTTGCGAATTGAACTAACGATTTGTGATTTTTCGTGAAAATGCATCTCATTGAAGAATGCTCTGACTTTAAGAACACCCTGTGTGATCTTTTGAATCACTGATAACGAGATATCTTCTCAGTTTTTTCTAACATTTTTTTTAATTTTTTATCTATGGAAAACGGTTGTGGAATTTCATTACCATGTGGGCTGGACACGTAACTCGAAATCTGCAATGATTGGTCATTTCTGGTAAAATAATCATGATTATCGAAATTCGAATGATGTTTTGTCGCCTAGCGAACCTCACTTACTCGGAAAATGAGTTTACGGTAGCCACTTCATAATATTGTTACGAAACTGGGGTCAGTTTTTATCAAATTATGCTCGATTAAATTCAATTCCACTTCAAACACAACGCAATAATACACTCTATCAATTCATTATACGATCGCACTGCACAAAATCAAAATGCACTTTGACTTCGCCTATATGGAATAATTTGTTCCTCTGTTTGTCGACCATTCGAGCAGCTCTCGAAACGTCGGTACCATCCGATGACGTCATCGAAATTCCCAGACGGTTGTTTGGAGAATCTAGATCAACGGGCTCGCTTATGACAAACAACTGGAGGGCGTATTCTATTCATTTCTGTAACAATATTTGAGAAAATATTTCTTAGGATGATGGGATTGTAAATATGTGTTGACGAAGTTACCACTTCCAGTGGTATTTTGATGAGCTCCTCTGTAATCAGATACTATCCTGGAGCTTCATCAATGTTCAGAATTCTTATTGAAGACATCTATGATTATTTGTGATTTCACTTATTTTCATATCAAATAATGATTTTTATACCTCTGGCATTATTTGCCATTTTTCTCACGAATGATTTACAAAAGAGGAAATGGGCTGATTTTTTCTCCTGAACTGAACAGAATAGTATATTTCATTACGAGTCCGGAAATTATAATTTTTCCGTACCCGTAACAAATCCTCGTGTTTGCACGAAAAAGTCCATTTCTGGGCGTGTAATGAACTTTTACTTCAACTTTACTCTAAAACACCTCATTTTTAACCGACGAAACCAAAAAGGAGGAGGTTTTCTAGTCGTCGCGTATATTTTTTTTTTGTATGACCACGCATAACTTTCTACTTAGACGGCCGATTCCGATAATTCTTCTTTTAGTGGATAGGGTGAACTTCGAAGTTGGTCCAATTTGAATATAAAAGATGAAATCCATCCCTAAGGCTAGCAAAATGAAGGATATTGATCACTCACCCTCTGAATTCTGGTCCGTTAACCGATTCTATCAGGCATAACTTTGTACTGGGTTCTTCGATTCGGATGACTCTTTTTTTATTAGATAGAGTATACCTCATAGTTGATCATATTTGGATTTCGAATAACATTATCCATCCTAATGGGTAGAAAAATGGGGGATAATTGATTTTTCACTTGTGAACATTGGTAGACATAACTAGTTGACAATGTCATTATTTTTGTTCTCCTACATCCGTCACAATCACTATATTCTATGGGAGGCTGAAATGTTATACAAAGTAATGAAATAAACTAACCAGAACAACAAGAATAATTTATATTACAACAAATAGTAAAAGTATATAATCATATTATCTAACTGGAAATAGTTGAAGTAAGGTGGGTAAGTAAGTATTTTGGAAGTAATCAAAAAACAAGCAGGTAGTAATTAGTAGATTCCAGCCACACATATGTAGTTGACAATGACAGATCGCTACTGTCATCATTTTTGTTCTCCTACATCCGTCACAATCATTATATTCTATGAGAGGATGGAATGATATATGAAGTAATGAAATAAACTAACCAGAACAACAAAAATAATTGATATTACAACAAATAGTTAAAGTAGATAATCATATTATTCAACTAAAAATAGTTGAAGTAAGGTGGGTAAGTAAGTATTTTCGAAGTAATCAAAAAACAAGTAGGTAGTGATTAGTGGATTTCAGCCACAATAAATTGAAAAACTTTTTAACAAAAAATCAAACCGACGAAATACGGAAATGAAAAGTAAAAAATTTAATGAACCTTCTTAGTCTCAATAACTAAGCTCCTTAACTAATGTAAGTAACTGATTTTGAGTTGGCGCCAAACGAACAATCAATAAAGATCATCAAATTACTCCAAAAAAATTATCAGAATGTCACCGCGCAACTCGATGCCATCAGTTTACGCCTTACCTAATTTATTTGCTTGTTTGTTTGGCGCCGACTCAAAGTAGTTACTTACATCAGTTTAGGAGCTTAGTTATTGAGACCAAGAAGGTTTATTTGATTTTCTACTTTTCAGTTCCGTATTTCGTCGGTTTAATTTTTTGTTGAAAAGTTTTTATTGTCTGTCTTTCCAATAAAGTGAAATGGACGTGTAACGATATATTTTATAATATTTGTTTGAAAACACCTTATATTTGTCTGTCTTTGCAATGAAGTGAAATGGGCTATTCAGTGCGAACGTACGGAAGAAGTTTTCTCGATATCCGATTATTTCCATAGCAAACCGTATATTGTTGATATGGAAATAATCGGAGAGATAATTGCATACAGAGAATTGCAAAGACAGTAAAAAATCTGGTGTTTTCCAAAGGAGTATTCACAAAATGACTATTTCACATTAAATTCAGCAAGTTGGCATTACATCAACTGAAATAATGTTTGATGTGGGTTCTCTTAAGCCGCTTTCTAGCTTCAAACGATGGGAGTAATTTTGTGAGGACTCCGTCGAAAGCGGAGGATTTTCTCTCAGCAACCCAAATATTTGAAATAACAGAATGTGACTTATACAGGCTGATTGATTGTACAAGACTGCTTAATTAATGTTTTCGAAAGTTTGTTTAATGAATTGTTAATAATCGTAATGATGAATGTAATTGAAAAATATATTTCACGTCACAATCAGCAGATTGGATTAATTCTGTAATTTGAAGGAAAACAGGTGTTAATTGTCGTTCGAATAGAAGTTAACTATCTATATTGAAAGTTTCAATAAATCAATCAATATTGAAACATGAGAAAGACAATTAAAAACTGAATAAAATAACCGATATTGCTATTTTACAAGCTTTCATCTAACTATGTTAGTCAGTCATATACATATGATTTTGCCAGTAGATATAAGTATTATGATATCAATCTAAACACTTTTAATAGTCAATAATTTTCATAGATAATATTCAGTAATTGCTACATTACTTTCATATGATATTTTAATTAGCAATTGTAGCTCATAGTCACCCATTGATATAATTATCAAATAAACCATTTTTTCTTTATCAATTATCGTTATGATTGATTCAATAATATAAAATGCTATAATTCAATTAAACACCAACACTGTACCCAATCAATTATCATTGTAATATATTAAAAATCACTCAACATAGAAACAATCAAAACAAGTTAAATTTATTTTACGAAATCAAATCTGATACTCAGCTTCGTATGGAATGTATAGTAGGATATATTTATCATTGTTCAATAATAATGCCTTGATCTCATATAATGAAAGAGAGGAAATATTGCTTACCCTGAATAACTTTCTGCTCATTTTCACATACATGTTTTCAGTTCCATTTATTCAAAAGAAAATTTATTTATTTATATTGGTTTTTAATAACCATTTTTTTTTAATTTTTTGAATCATGATGCTAAAAGTCTATTTTCTCGAAGTTTTGCTTATTTCCATTGATTAGGCATTGTGTGAATAATCGAATCGTATTTCTTTATTTACTATTTTACTTCTGATGACCCGATAATAATTCACATTGAATAAATAAACTGAAAACTCTGCAGTAAAAGTTTTAATATAATGGTTTGAAAACTGAAATCTGACCGAAATAATAATATAATAAATCTATACTAAACTGAATCCACTGACTGAATTGAATCGAATCGAATGCCTGAATTGAATAGAATCTTTTGAAAGGAATGCCAGACGACACACAAAATTGTGACTTCATAGGTTTTCTCAGATCCCCTACATAGGTTTGTTTGGCAACCAACTATATTTACTATCTCCTACTAGGAAATTCCTATTGTTAGTCCTCAGTATGGACTATACCGTCATCTCTCGCGATGATTCAACGGCATATCCGTATGAGGAGCTCAAAATTCCTCCGTATTATTATTTTTTTTTCGAATGCCTCGTGTGGGCCTAGTTTAACAAGAGGTCACATGCTTTGTTTGTTTTATTTGAAGAACTTCCACGTTGATGTTCAATGCTTTCCGCATGGGATATATTTTCATAGTCCTCAAACGTGGAATCTCCGTAATGTTATTCCTGATTGGAATTATTCGATGACTTCGTATAATTATTAGATTTTCATAAAAGTCCCCTTATTTTGAATTATTTATAGGCAACTGTTATTAATCATAGTTTCCGTGTGTGAATTTCTTATTTTTGTAATCAATTATCTTTTTTCATTTCAAAAGACTCTGTTATACAGGGTAAGACATCGAAACTTGATGACAATGCAATAATAACTCACTTTATTGTCTGTCTGTCTGATCGGTACAAATTTGACAATTGATTTTTTGAACTAACTTACTGATGAGGTGGATACTTGAAACTTCAAACATAGGTCAGAAGTGAATTTCGTCTCTCGAAGGGGACGTAGAGATGGCGGTACCGAGTTCATGGATATTGAGCCCGTTAGAGATCTCTTCCTGTGTTTGTGAACACCAGAAGATTCGACATTTTTGGTTTGGGAAAAAAATAAAATATTCGATGGTAATATATTCCAATTTTTGAACTTCAAAAAAATTATTGTGAGCATTAAAGGGTGTATTTACTTCGATATGAACCCTACAATGGTCTATATAAAAGTTTCAATATCCCACAATACTTGAAGGTTAGCATTGAACAATGTACAGGGTGATAGTTAGAGTGCTTTTAATAATCCATATGAAAGATAGGTATGGTTTTGATTCGCTCTGAGGTGCATAATCGTGTCGAAAAAACTATTTCATGGGCTTTTATTTAGTTTCATACCTCTAATACATAGCAATTGAGCAATTGATGAAGATGAGTCAGATCTTGTTATGCACTAACCCAACTCATCTTGAATTTTTTCCCTAATCTTGGTTAGTATGCCGATAAATGTTAACAGTTTTGTATAACGAAATATTGAAAATGGGTTCGATTATGATTATCAAAATCGAACAACTCAATATATCATTTCTGATATGACGAACACGATTTGTTATTGATGGTCCTATAATATACAGGAAAACTATTTTCCAGATTGAGCAATCCTCATTATGAAGAGAGGAATCCCATCGATCATATTGTGGAATATCTCATCAACTAACATTCCTACGATACAAAGATTATTCGTGCGTAAGCTCGATAACCCTCTGATAATCCACCCTGAAACGCTGTATGGGTTTGGTAGATAGGAAGGACGGTAGTGTTAAGCCTCAAGTGATATGAGTTTGGAAATTTGTTATAGATAATATCGAGATTAACAAAACATTATTTCGCATATCCAGCAAGACGATCTTCTATACACATGTTTTTATTATCTCGATGCATTTTCCAATATTCAGAGTGTGGTGAAATGTGAAGAAAATGGGGTGAGTTCGAGATAAAATGGAATAACGTTAGTGCCGGAGGTATGAGAGCCAAATTATTGTTCTTTATTTTTTTTAATTCGAAATGAATACCCCCCAAGAAGTTATTTCGAACGATGGAAGATAGTGACTAAAGTTTACCTTTGAGTCGCAAATGATTTCATATCTGATTTTATGGACACCCCGTTAATATTTTCGAATGAATTAATGTATCCCAATAATAGGTTATAAATGTCAATAAACACTGAATTCCAGAATAAATGTTTCCAACATTTTCCCATCTTTGCAAAGTGAGATTGCTTCTAGAAAATGTGTTTCCCAATTGTGCCTTCCTGATGATCGTGGGAGCGTAAAATACATTTTCGTCGACAAAAATGTATTTAGGACCTAGTGAATGCGATGCCAATCATGCATCAATGTAACAAATGGTTTCCGGTGACTGCTCCTTCGTCTCATTCATCGATAAAAGTTCTCAATTGAGGCTGAAATAGAATATCAGATATTAATTCGAATTAAAATGCAAATTTTCACTTTCAAATTAATTCTTTTGTGTTGAGGTCCTCTGACAATATCTATCTTCAATGTACAGCGTGGCTTAAGCCAAGAAAGTCGTTGTTTTCTGTAATCACAAAAAAATATCTCATTTTAATCGAATTCAACTCAGAATGTTTTCCTTCTAAACATTGATATAAAACACTGAGCGGCTATTGATATATACTTTTCATACTTCTGCCTCAGAAAATAAGGTTTTGCGCACGGAAAACTCGCTCCGAATGTGTGCGTTGTGTGCAAAACACTATACGCACTGAAGATGAGTCAGATCTTGTTATGCACTTATCCAACTTGCATTTTGAATTTTTCCCCTAAACTTGGTTAGTATGACGATACATTTTTACAGTTTTGTATAACGAAATATTGAAAATGGGTTGTTGTTTAATGGTCATCATTCATTCAAAAGTGAGATTTTTTCTAGAAAATGTGTTACCCAATTGTGTCTTCCTGATGATCGCGGGAGCGTAAAATAGATTTTTGTCGACAAAAATGTATTAAAAATCTAATGAATGCGATGTCAATCATGCATCAATGATACAAATGGTTTCTAGTGAGTGCTCCTTCTCGAAAAATATTTTTCTTCGTCTTATTCCCCGATAAAAGTTCTCAATTGAGGCTGAAATGGAAAATCAAATATTAATCTGGATCAAAAGGAAAATTTTCACTTTCAAATTAATTCTTTTGTGTTGAGGTCCCTTGACAATATCTCTCTTCGAGGTCCAGTGTGGCTTTAGCCAAAAAAGTAGTTGTTTTCTGTATTCACAAAAATTAACTTCATTCTCATCGTATACAACTTTTTTCCTTCTAAACATTGATATAAAACATTGAGCGGCTATTGATATATAGTTTTCATTCTTCTGCCTCAGAGAATGAGGTTTTGCGCACGGAAAACTCGCTCCGAATGCGTGCGTTGTGTGCAAAACACTATACGCACTGAAGATGAGTCAGAACTTGATGTGCACTTATCCAACTCATTTTGAATTTTTCCCCTAAACTTGGTTAGTATGACGATACATTTCTACAGTTTTGTATAACGAAATATTGAAAATGGGTTGTTGTTCAATGGTCATCATTTATTCAAAAGTGAGATTTCTTCTAGTGTTTCCCAATTGTGTCTTCCTGATGATCGTGGGAGCGTGGGAAATGTATTGAAGACCTAATGAATGCGATGTCAATCATGCATCAATGTTAAAAATGGTTTCTCGTGAGTGATTCTTCTTGAAAAATATTTTTCTTCGTCGAATTCATCCATGAAAGTTCTCAATTGAGGCTGAAATAGAAAATCAGATATTAATATGAATTGAAATGCAAATTTTCACTTTCAAATCAATTCTTTTGTGTTAAGGTCCCTTGACAATATCTATCTTCAATGTCCAGCGTGGATTTAGCCAAGGAAGTAGTTGTTTTCTGTATTCACAAAAATCAACTTCATTCTTATCGTATTCAACTCAGAATGTTTACCTCTCAAACATTTATATAAAACATTGAGCGGCTCAAAAAATAAAGTTTTGCGGACGGAAAACTCGCTCCGAATGCGTGCGTTTTGTGCAAAACACTATACGCACTGAAGATGAGTCAGATCTTGTTATGAACTTATTCAACTCATTTTGAATTTTTCCCCTAAACTTGGTTAGTATGACGATACATTTTTACAGTTTTGTATAACGAAATATTGAAAATGGGTTTTGTTCAATGGTCATCATTCATTCAAAAGTGAGATTTCTTCTAGTGTTTCCCATTTGTGGGATTGTGGGAGCGTAAAATAGATTTTCGTCGACAACAATGTATTGAAGACCTAATGAATGCGATGTCAATCATGCATCAATGTTACAAATGGTGTCTCGTGAGTGCTTCTTCTTGAAAAATATTTTTCTCCGTCTTATTCATCGATGAAAGTTCTCAATTGAGGCTGAAATAGAAAATCAGATAGTAAATCTGGATTGAAATGCAAATTTCCACTTTAAAATTTATTCTTTTGTGTTAAGGTCCCTTGACAATATCTATTTTCAATGTCCAGCGTGGCTTTAGCCAAGGAAGTAGTTGTTTTCTGTATTCACAAAAGTTAGCTTCATTCTTATCGTATTCAACTCAGAATGTTTTACTTCTAAAGATTGATGTAAAACATTGAGCGGCTCAGAAAATAAGGTTTTGCGCACGGAAAACTCGCTCCGCAAGCGTGCGTTGTGTGCAAAACACTATGCGCACGGATATATCATCCTTGCGCACGCATCTCTCGTTCACTGTGATTCTTTTTTGGTTCTCTCCTAACGTTAGAATTTTGCAATGTTTCAAGTTGGCCGAGTTTTGGAGCAACCGTCACGGCTCTATTCTTTTGTTGATTGGATACTTAAAAAAATTCTTGTTTCCAAAGTTTGTTGGAGAAAATGTCGGAATCTGCGGGAGTTTCACAAAAAGTGAGCCTCATAAGTTACGAACCGCTGTTAACAAAATCAAAAAGAATGGAGACTGGCCAATAATGTTGAAACCTTCTCGGAAAATGCAGTGATGCCATATTTTGAAGTACTTTCCAAAAAATATGAATCCTCGACATTATGGACGACTTATTCGATGCTCGAATCAACGTTGAGTGCAAATCACAACAAAGCTTCAGAATGTTGCAAGCGTTAATCAAAGGGAAATCCGAAAACTACGTCTTAAAGAAATTTCGAATCCAGCATCAGACGACAAATATTCACTTATCTAGGTGGTGGAGGCAGTTGCACTCTCTGGAGCACTTCGAAGGAAGGAATCATGTTATCTCAAAATAGAAGACACGAAAGATTCCGGAAGTGCTATGCTGATCAAACTGAAGAATACAAAAACGGAGAAACCGAAGTCTTTTACACTTTCAGAAAACCTCTACACCGTCCTGAAGAAGTACTGTGCTCTCCGCCCATGCAATCTGCAGACAGGCAGGCAGATTTTTTTGAACTATCAGAACGGGAAACATTCAAGCCAAAATATTGGCATCAACAGAATTGGCAACATGGCTAGATAAACTGATGTTAGAGAATCCAGAATCTTATACGGGATACTGTTTTCGTTGTTCATCGGCCACAAGTTAGTGAATTCTGGCTCAGATCTGCTAGCCCTAAAACGACATGAAGGGTGGAAATCCAGTACAGTTGCAATGAGCTATGTTGATGACTCTTTTGAGGGATGAAATGGGAGTTTAAAAAAAGATAGAGTCGTCAGTGACTTCTGCTCTCATGGAACCAGAACAAGGATCCTCTTGTGGAATGCAACAAGAAATCGACGACTATGCTTTGGTGAACTGTACTAATATCGTGCCACCTGAAATATTCTCCATTACAGAAAAGGAGGTGTAGAATAAAATTGCTTTTCCTGAAGAAATTTTGAAGGTATGCACCAATGTTACCATAAATATCAAATACTAGGCTTTCTTCATTGGTTTGAGCAGTTTTCTCAATAAAAACGAGTTTTACAAAGAAAAATAATATTTGTGTGATTTCTATTCGCAGTCGTATGAAAATTATCGTGAAAAACTCGTTTGAAAATCTCTTTACACACTGGCTCGACTTGTGGACCTCGCTTTTGGCTCAGTCCACCGATTTGTCCCGCTCGTTTGCGAAGAGTGGTTCTCAAACCCTGTTGTTCAATATACTATTGCAGTAATATTCCAATTGTTCCTATATGTCTCCATCAATGCTTCGAGAAGAAGTATACTGAAAGTTCCTTTATCTGAAATACTAGAACATGATCAATTTTTTCGGGAACTATTTATATTTATATTTATTTATATAAATTTAATCACCAAAATGAAATGTTTAACAATAACCTGAATATACATAGTCACCAAACAGTGAATAAATACAGGGTTGACCACAAAAGGAGATCCTTGAATGTGGATTTTCCGCATATTCCTGAATAATACCTAAAAAAACATGGAGCATGGGTTTCCGATAATAGCATATAAAATATAATTACAAACATGAGTTTCTTCAATACATAATGAGACATACACAGGCACACTTTTTTTTTTAATCATAATAAATATTATTGATATCAACATAATGACTGATCAGCAGGCGAGGCATGGTAAGTATCTATTTCTTTAGTTCCTTTTGAACATTTTCAGTGAGTTTTCAGAGTTCCAGGATGATAATATTATACAACTCAGGTCCTGAGTAGTAGTAGCTTCGTTGTAAGGTATTTTTTTCAGGTTTTGAAACGCATGAAGACTTTATTTTATATCTGGTGTTATATGGTAGTTATTTCACGTTCTCTGAAATATCTTATTTATGAGATCCACAATATTATAAAAATACTCGAAAATATAAAAATATGATAGAACAGGTACCTAAGGGTTTTTATTTGCTCGTATTACTCTTCTTGAAGTAGACCCAGGTTTTGAATTTTCTGTCTCCGATTGGTTTCTGTTTTTTCACGATCCTGTATTTACTGCCTCTGGTGGATAATATAGTGGGTATTCAGCGTGCTCTAGTTGCTCAGCTCTACACTCAACTCCCTCTACTAACAATAGATTTTTTTCGATTTTTGCTTCCAAGCTATGTTGTCTGGCTATTTTCGAATGAAATGTAGTACTTTTCTTTGTTGTAGTCTTCGTTGCCAAAGTCTTTGGGCATATATATTCCGCTCCCTCTGAGGTTGGGAACTTTTTCAAATATGGCATCTATTTGATGGTGATAGATGAATTCGACTAAGACTGGTCGAGTTTTTCCCCTTCTGGTTCAGGTCCTATTCTGTAGTGAGTTCGGAGATCGTGATATTTGCAAGACACTTCACACTTCTCGATTATTATTTTAATAATATTTTGTACGACGGCTAGCAGGTTTTCCTCTCCTTCCAGGCCATAAGAAATCGATTTTGTTTTTGTTTCTTCTCACTTGTTAATACCCTCGCCTTGAGTTTCTCCACTTCTTTTTTCAGGTAAGTGTTTTCTCCTTTCAGCTCCCCAATTTGGCTACTGAGTTCTTGTTTTATATTACGAAGTTATTTTAATTTCGTCGTTCGAAAAGGTCCTTGTTTGTTATAGTATTTTCTTCAATCACCTGCGACATTTCAGAAATGTGTTAAAATTTCAATCTGCTTGTCTAGAGCCTTTTATTCTCCACGTTTTTTTTGTTCCTTTGGTTCTGCGTGTACAGATAGGCGTCTACCGATATCACTACTATTATTGTTTTTTTTCAATTTTCACTTTTTTAACACTTGATATATGATCAAAGTTTCAAATTTCATTTCACTTGCAACTACGTTAATTTCGGGATTCAAGCGGACCACAACAGGTGTGTATATGCCTCTGAATCAATAGCTACTTGATTCTAGAAAGTGGAAAATGAAAACCGGAACGGAAGTTCACTGAATTCTAGACAAAATAGTTTCAGTAAATAATCCGAGGGGGCTGAATCTGGCGAATAGGGTACGTTAAGAACAAATTCAAACATTAACTTATTGATTTTGGCCATCGCGATAATGCATTGCAATGTTCTGATGATACAAAATATTTTTGGCAAAATTCAGCTGTTTTCTCTTGATTTCATCACTCAAATGCTACAATAAATAACTTCGTATAATATTCGCCGTCCATTGTTTCGATGGAAATTATTCCACACGGTTCCCAAACAACTGATGCCATAACCTTGCCGGCTGATATAACTACATTTGTCTTCTTTGGAGCCGATTCCCTCCCTTCAGTTCATTGTTTTGACTGATCCCTCATCTCAGTTGTGGAATGTTGAGTTGGTTGTTTGGTAAATATACAGAAAGAGTTTAAGCCTTCGAAGGCTATTGCGCTTGGTATTTAATTTTGTTGTGATGAAAACAAACCAATCTCGTTAAATCCAAACTGCTGGATAAAGTCAGAACTAGTAGATAAAGTCAACACACTCTGAAGCACTTAACGAATCACAATTATCGAAAAATCTCCTGTAGGAACACAAAGACACCAACAGTATTTTATAAAAAATAATATCGATGGCCATTGTGACCTAGTGATCCAGAATGATAGATGAACAGTGTTGCCAGGTAGTGTTTTCAGAATTTTCGCCCTCGTTTCTAGTTGGGAATTGGGAAACTGTCAACAAACGAAGGTTTGTCATATCTAACTAAATTTTCTGATTGCATAGTGAATGGAAGATCTTACTTACTAACCTATCAGGAAACAATACGTCATGTACACAGTGATGTGAGCACTATTGTCGTTGTCTTCTACTGAAGTTTGTTAATACAACATACCAAACTGTCAAAGTGTGTTGATTTCATCTATGAGCTCAGATCCATATACCAATTTGTATATAATGAGTTTCGTTCATTTTCATCACTATGGAAGATAGGTTCACAGAAAGCCTGCAATGGATGCTCAGATGCTTTTTGTATATTTACCAAACCACTAATCCTAATTACACAATATGTGAAGGTTTATTGCATACGTCAATGGCGGTTTCCTGAATTTTGTCGAAATATTCATTTAATTTTTGTTTCCGAATTTTTAACCACTGTAACTTGTTATTAAATGGCAATATACACTCGTCATTTACGGATGTGCAAGAGGTTTAGGTTACACCCTGTACGAGTGCTGTCAATAAATGAGGTCAACTGTCTATTGATACAGTACGAATGCCTTCGACAATGATGGAACTGAATTTTCAATTTGCTTTCGAGTGGTTGGGTATACTGGTCGTGCAGTCTTTGTTGAATCGATAGGGTAAACCGACACGACAGTTTTTATTTTCTCAAAGCGGTATCCTGACTAACCAATGATGACGGCGACAAAGGAAATTCAGTTGTTATTCAAACCAGCAATTGCAATTGCATTGGTATTGATTTTCTATCGCGAATGCCATTGATGATGATGATATAATGAAGCACATAGTTTTGCTGAATAATTGATATCGGGATGCTTAATGTGTATTCGGACCTTCATATGTTTCGAATGATTTAGATTCATATAGTGTGGCGCAGCAATCATGGTAATGACAATAAACAAAATATATTGTTCGTGGAGCTTTCAATTTTCATTCTGCTGCGGAGCTGGATGCTCAGAAGTGAAGTGCGTCAGAATAGAGAGGTCTAGAGAATATGAGGTCTAGATTTCCTGCTTTCTTTAGTACTATTTCCATGCGTGGGGTAGTTCGCACCTAAGCATACACCCTCTGGCTGGAAATGATATATTGTATAATCCTCTAACAACTCCAGAATATTGCGACCATGTGCTGATTCTCATGTTCTGATTCTCGCTTCTCGACTATGTTGCCTGTTTGGCATATGTAAAAATACAGGGAACACAAGTGAATTTAGCAGCTTTCACAATTAACCTGCACTTTCGCGAAAGAGTCCCTTTTTTCAAATCATTTATTGTATCCATCAGTTTGCTGCTTCAAGGGGTGTTTTAATGTTGGAATTTGGGATATTATTTGCAGTTATTCTCTGATTGAGATTCCTTTTGATTCTTCTAGCAACGTTTTTCCATCTCAACAAATCTCAGATTGAATTATTCTACAATGTCTTAACTTTCGCAGACGAGTTCCTCTTCACAAGCTTTCATTAAGTTTGACTTGTTAGTTAGTTAGTTCGTTCGTTTGTTACTTCAGGTCAAATGTTGCAAGTGAATTTTGACCGACTTCTAGACTTCCGATTGATCTGAAATTTGGCAGCTGTTCATAATTCCGGTGACAATGCATTATGGGATTTTTCTTAGAGAAACAAACAAGATAACGGACGAGATTTGTGATTATGGTCCGATTTGATTCAAAATTGGTATCTGGGGGTTTTCAGGGTCGGAAATTATGAATTTTCAAACTCAAGATGGCGGCTCCAAGATGGCGAACGAGTTTTGTGATTATGGACTGATTCGATTCAAAATTAGTATGGGGGGTTGTCGGGGTCGTAGATTATGAAATTTTCGTCGAAATTCATAAATCCAAGATGGCTGTCCCACGATGGGGTACAAGTTCAGTGATCATGGTCCGATTGGATTCAAAATTGGCGCCGAATCGAAATTAGTTACCCACATTAGTTTAGGAGCTCAATTATCATTATCACTAAGAGGGTTCATTTCATTTTTTGCTTTTCAGTTGATTTTCTCGTCGGTTTAATTTTTTGTTGGGAAGTTTCAATTTTTCACTTTTTTGTGGCTGAAATCAACTGATAACTATCTACTTGTTCGACTTCAGGTATCCATTATGTTGTAGTGTCATCAGAACTACCTATATGTGTGCCAAGTTCCAACAGAATCGGTTAATAATCCCCCATTTTTCTACCCTTAGGAATGGATAATTTTCTTTCAAATCCAAAAATGACCAATTCTGAAGTATACCTTGTCCATTATATAGACCTATTGGTCAATAATGATGATTCCCAAAACTACCTAGACACTCTTTGTGAAAACGGCTTCATTTCAGCAATAAATTCTGTTACGCGATGTCAGAAACTATCAAATACTTGCCTAGATCATATTTTTATACACGCAAAAAACAACTGTTATGACACAATTCTACCAATGACAATACAAACATGCGTCACCGATCACTACACAATTTTACTTCAGATAATTTCTTCGAATCCAAAAAAAAACTCCAAACTCAAAGAGTATTCCAGATACCATAAAATTTTGGATGACAAGAAATTGCTGGAAAATATAGAAAAAGTAAATTGGAACGAGGTCCTTCAAACAGAAAATCTTCAAGAAGCCACTGATAAATTTATAGGTCTCGTACAAAACACAGTAGAAAAGTCCACGAAGTATATCAAAATAAAAAGTTGTGAGAGAAAACGAAAGAATTGGATATCAAAATCGTTGGTAGAAGCTACAAATAAAAAAAATCAAATGTATCATAAATCAAAAAAAGATTCGAATAATGAAATCCTACAACAAGAGTTTAGAAATTACAAAAAAGTTTTCGAAAAATTAATTAAAAAAGCAAAATCGGATCATTACAGAAAAAAAATTGAAATAAATAAAAAAGATTCGAAGCAATTATGGCAAACAGTAAACGAAATACTCACAAACCCTAGCTCTACTGAAATAAACAGCATAAACTCAAAAGATTAGTATGTGGCAACAGAACCAATAGAAATAGCGAATAACTTTAATGACTACTTCATAAATGTAGGTTCGGAATTGGCAAAAAAGATTAATAAAGAAGATGGCTATAGAGAAATTAAAAAAATTAATGAAAATTCACTTTTTCTCTTCCCAACAAATCCTTCAGAGATTAAAAGTGTTATATCAGAGCTAAAAAATAAAAAATCGCCTGGACCCGATGATTTGAAATCAGAAACAATCAAAATTATAGTAGACTTCATCAAGATTCCGCTTACATATATCATCAATAAATCATTCGATACTGGTGAATTTCCTACAGCGTTCAGACTATCTACTGTTGTTCCAATTTCCAAAAATGGTAATAAACCGATATGTCTAACTATCGCCCCATAGCATTGATATCTAACTTCAGTAAAATCATTGAGAAAATAATAAAAAAACGACTGAATTCATTTCTGAATAAATACAACATTTTGTCTGATTCACAATTGGGATTCAGAGAAGGAAAATCAACTCAGGATGCTATAGAAAAACTAACAGTTCGAATATACAAGGATATAGACTTGAAAAAACCTTCCATCGGAGTATTCGTAGATTTGGCAAAAGCCTTCGATACTGTTGATCACTCCACCTTAGAGGATATGGGTATAAGAGGTACAGTATACAATCTTATGAAATCATATCTAACTGGAAGAAAACAACAAGTGCGAATTCAAAACCACATTAGTAAGGAACAAATTATTACATGTGGTGTACCGCAAGGTACCGTGTTAGGGCCCTTACTCTTTACTGTTTATCTGAACAATCTATTCTTCACAGGAGCTGAATGTGAAATAATAAGTTTTGCGGACGACACTGTCCTGTTCTATGAAAGTGACACCTGGCAGGAGTTAAAACATAAAATCGAAAATGACTTTCCCAATATAATAAAATGGCTGAATTATAGATTGCTGTCAATTAATTTCGGGAAAACCATTTATTTACGTTTCAGCAGCAATAAAACTTGTTCACCACACTTCAATCAAATTTCAATCGGTAATAACTTCACCATTATGTCGGCAGATAAAGCTAAGTATCTTGGTATAGTGATTGATAAACACCTCAAATGGAACTCGCATATAGATTATCTAGTAAAAAAATTACGATGTATTCTATATAGATTCAGGAGAATAGCAGACATATTTGGAACCAGATATCTCAACATTCTTTACCAAAGTTTGATAGAATCACACCTAAAATATGGAATAGTTGGATGGGGAGGGGTTTCTAAAACATATTTAAAGCCACTTGAAGTAACGCAAAAACGATTCCTAAGAATGATACTTTTCAAAGACAACAGATACGCGAGCGATGCTCTCTATGAAGAGTCTGAGATGTTTGATATCAGACAAATATTCTTTAACCACATCGCTACAACTCAGTTCTCCAATAAGACCGAACTTATTAAACCTTCTCATACCTATACTATGAGACAAAAAAATGAATATTTAGTACCTTTCGCTTCGAAATCAATAGACCAAAAATGCTATCAATTTTTAGCACCAAAAGTATTTAATCTCCTTTCCGAAACACTGCAAAACGAAACGTCAGCATTCAGATTCAAAAAAGATTTAAAACTATTTATAAAACAATCGCCTCGTCATTATATACGGTCAATAATTGAAAATTGAAAGTAATTTTAGATGTTCATAATGTTATCCCAAATGCACTTGTACATTAGTATATTTCAGTATTCTAAAATTTTAAATTACTTAATATTTATATTTTGTATTTCCATATTTATTATTTTCCATTTTACATGTTTACACTTTTGAATAAAAAAAAAAAGAAAAAAAAATATATAAAAAATACATTTGAAAGTCTTTTACATTATTAACACTCAGAAAGTTCAGAACTATATATATATGAGGTATCTATAATTCGTAATTATATTATTTGCGATTATTTAATGTGTACAAGCGTACATGTGATATGAACGTGTGCGTATTTGTGTAAATATTGTATGGTAGTCTGTATTAATAATTATACTTATCTTGCTCTTACAATAATTGTAAGCTTACTTGATTTTTATTTTTAGTAAATTTAGTATAGATAGATAGATAGATAGATAGTTTATTGATCCAAATGCGAGCTCATAAAGCTATAGGACAAGTCAAAACAAAGTACATGTATAAATAAAGTTATTCATAAAATACAATACATAGTTGGATATAGATAAAATGAGACACACATCAACGATATCAACTCACAAAATCGATAAAAATATTATAAATATCTGAACAATTATAAATGTGAACATATTTCAGGTAAAATGTTTGTTATAACAATAAAATAAAAAAAAACATTAAAAATATTCAAAATATTCATCAAGGTTGTATGGAGTAATGCCCAATAAAAATGCTTTGATTTTTTTTCTGAAAATATGCGTCTGTTCTATTACTTTCAGCTCATTTGGAAGTACATTGTATAATCTCAGTCCTATCACGTTCAGTGATTTTTGAGAAATGGTGAGATGTGAGGGTGGTAAATGGAAGTCGTTTTTTTTTCTCGTATTATAATTGTGATATTGGTTGTTTGTGGGAAACGTTCTTTTATTCGCGTGAATATATGTTATGACTTCTAAGATAAAAAGACCAGGGAGTGGTAGAATTCCAAGTTTCTTAAAAAGATCTCGACATGACGTCTGCTGGGAGACGTTTGCAAGGCAACGTATTATTCGCTTTTGTGCTATGAATACGTCTTTCGCTGCTGGGGAGCTCCCCCATATTGTGATTGCGTAGCAAATTCTTGATTGTACCTGGGCGTGATAAAATAGGAGCAAACTAGGTTTGTCCAAAACGCGTTTGAGGATTCTAATTTGGTAGCATTTGGAGTGTAGAGAGCTAGTCAGATTATTGCAATGTGATTTAAAGCTAAGATCGTTGTCGATTATTATACCTAAGAATTTGGAGGATGTACTATGTTCAAGAGGTGTGCCGCAGATGTTTAGGTCCAGGGAAGGTGGATTGGTGTTTTGCCTGGTATGAAAAGTAGTAAAACTTGTTTTTGAGGTATTGAGAAACAGAGAGTTGTTGCTCAGCCAACTATGTAGGGCATCAGTTGTGTTGTTTATTTTATTTTGGAGTTCTACTGCGGATTTATCACAGAAAAGCAGGGTAGCATCATCAGCATACAAACAGGTGAAGGCTCTTGGCAGAACAGTTGGCAGTTCATTTATATAAATTATAAAGAGTATAGGTGCTAGGACGGACCCTTGGGGAACACCAATGTTATTTTGTTGTAGATTTGAGACATGGGTTATTGTTTTAATATTGTTGGTGTGATTGATTTTTACCCGCTGGATTCTTCCTTCAAGAAAGGAACTGAACCATTCGTAAGGTTTACCTCTTATTCCATTAAGATAAAGTTTATCAAGCAATTTTTCGTGTACTACACAGTCGAAAGCTCGACTAAGATCGCAGAAGACTCCTGTTGGATTTTGTCCAGTTTCAATAGATTGTATAATGTTTTCATAAAAAGAGTTAATAGCACTGATAGTTGAATGTCCTGTACGGAAACCATGTTGATCGGGATGAAGTAAGTTATTCACGTTCAAAAGTTGAGGAGTTGAGAAAGCATAGAATATTCGAAAATTTTCGAGAGTACGGGAGGCACTGTGATTGGCCGGTAATTTTCTAAATTATGCGGGTCTGATTTTTTTAAAATCGGGGAGACTAGTGCATTCTTCAATCTGGTGGGATACATACCCTCTTGAAAAGATATGTTTATTATATGAGTGAGGGGTTCGATGATGTAATCAGCAATTTTTTTAATCAAATAACCTGATATTCCATCAGGACCGCAGGAATGTTTTTTCTTCAGTTTATATTTTATGATGTCCCTAATTTCTTCCTCTGTGACATTTTTTACAAAAATACTTCTCTGAGAAGTGCTTGGAGATTTTCCTTTTGTGTTGATTTTATTGATGGTATCATAAGGGGCCTGTATGAAAAAGTTATTAAAGGCTTCGGATATTATTTGTGGGTCCTCAGTTTCTTCATCATTCAGTTTAATACAAATGTTTTTATTCGTGGAGGATCTTCCGTTCAGCATAGAAATAACACTCCATGTAGTTTTATTAATGTTGGAAGAGGTATATATTTTGTTGTTGAAAAATTGGCTTTTCGTTATTTTAACTAGTTCATTGTGCTCTCTTTTTGAGATTTTATATGTTTCTTTCAAATTTGAATCTTTCTTTTGAGCATAAAACAGGTGTTTCAAGTTTTTGCTCGATTGTTTGATGCTGTCATTAACCCATTCTTTCCCATTTTCAGTATTTTTAAAGATTTTAGTCGGTTTTCGTGGACATCTTTGATCAAAGTAATACATCAGTTTGTCGTGAAATATGTTGAATTTCGTTTTAACGTTCGTTGCTGAATATACGTCTACCTATGTTCCATTTTTCAGTTCTGTTATGAAGTTGTTGATGTTGGAATCACTTAGTATTCTCTTGGAAGTATACAAGGTGTTATTTTCAGGTATATCGGGATTTCTCACACTGAAGGAGTAAAATATTGTTCGGTGATCTGATATGTTGTTGTCCAGGACTATATGTTCGTCGTAGTCTGAATTATTGCTATAGATTTGGTCAAGAATTGTTTGTGCTGAAGAACAGACACGGGTTGGCTCTTTAACCGTAGGACTGAGATTATACGATGTCAGTAGATTAGAAAACTTTGTTACATCATTTTTTCCTAGTGAATTCAGATTGACGTCACCATTCAGGATTATAAATACATTTTTGCTAAAAATATTATCTAATAGAGAATTTAGATTTGTAGCAAAGATATCGAAAATACCGGATGGAGATCGGTAGCAAGTTAGTATTATATATTTTATTCCAGGCAAATACTCCCATGATAAACCTGTTATTTCTATATTTTTTTCGTCACAAAATTTGTGGAGATCAATAGAATTAGTATATAATGACCAAAGGTATAACATTCAAATTGGATTTGGACCATATGCTCACGCCGCCACCCCTATTATTTTTTCTACAGAAGTAGTTGGTTAAGCAATAGTTTGGAAAGTGATAATATCTAATATTTTCAGCCATACACCATGTTTCGGTCAGACAAATGAATTTAGGGTTATGATAATCAAAATAATCTGTTATGATATTGTCCAGTTTTTCTTGGTTGAGACACTGTATGTTCAATAATAAAAGGTCATAATTCTCACTCACATTGATTCCACCTGAGGCTATCCTGCATGAGTTGAGCTTGTCCTCTTCTGAAAAAATTTGCTGACACAAGCTCCTTCCGGCCAAATCCTCGGATTCATAGCTGCCTTGAAGTTTTTTTCATTTATGGTTACCTTGAACGATGAGTATAAGGATGGAAATCTAGATGTGAATTCCTCTACTCCAACCTCTGGAAATGTCGGAGCTAATAGTTGCTTCAGTCCTTGACTAGAAGTTCCTTGGTCCACCCTGGAGACATGTAGGATTACGTTTTTTGGGACACCCTTTATATTGGACTCCTTATTATTTCCAATAATAATTCTTCTCGCCGGTTTTCCGCGCTTATATTCAACTGTTTCCCATTGACCATTATTTCCATTATTTTCACAATTTTCACTAAAACCTCGTTTATTTGTTGAATTCGTCAGATTAATAATTTCATCACATTTTATTCGAGACTGTACCTCCAATAATTCGGTTGATAGCTGCTTATCATTTGTTTGGGAGTTCCCTGGCTTTTTATTGTCATTGTCGATTTGGTTTTTTGATGAATCGTTTTTTTCTGTCTTTTTGTTCCAGGCCATTTTTATACCATTCGTCTGTATTTCTTTTGGAATAGGGTCATCTTGAAATGTTTTTCCATTTATCTTGTTCAAGAGTTCGACTTGATTATTGAGTAAAACGATCTTGTCACGTAACTCTTTGATGATAGTATCTTTTTGCAACAATAAATATGTAACTACATGTATGTCCATTTGTTTTTCATTCTGTTGATCCTCAAGAGCATCATAGAATTTTTTGTCTGTATCCATATCTGAGGTGGTTTCCTTGAATTCACAACACACTACATATTTTTTGTCTTCGAAAGTTTTTACACTCTTACTGCTTTTGGAACAGCTTATGTGGAAACTGCTATCACAGTTCACACATTTAATATCGTTGATTACTTTAGATTTACACTTCTTACAGTGTAGAGAGCTCGCACACACGTCTTTACTCGACGACATCTCTAACGTACAAAAGTAACGTAACGTAACGTAACGTAACGTAACGTACGTAATAGTATTTTCGAATAATTTGTTTGTAATATACTTATGGTATATACGACCACACACAAGCAGTACCTACTGCTTCCGTGGTATATTTTTGTTTATTCACAATAATGCTGCATTTGTCAAATTATACTCTGTAATTATTCTTTCTTGTGTGAATAAAATTATATATATTATTATATATTGAAAAAAGAATCCTGCAAATCGGATAACCCAGTAAAAAGTTATGAGTGGTAGAATCGGTTAACAGGTAAAAATTCAGAGGAGGTACGATAAATATCCTTTATTTTACTACCCGTAAGGGTGATATTTTTTTTTTTCAAATTCAAAAGGGGACCAACTACCAATCATCGAAATCAAACTGCTCTGTGAGAAGTTATGCGTGATCATACATAAAAAAATATACGCTTCGACTAGAGAACCTCCTCTTTTTTATTCTGTCGGCAAAAAAAATCATCTAAATCTGATAACCCACTACGAATTTATGCGTGGTAGAATTGGTTGAGAAGTAAAAAGTCAGTGGTAAACCATAATCATCCCCCATTTTCTTACCCTTAGGAATGGAATTTAATTCAAATGGGACCAACTTCGAAGTATTCTATATCCATTAAAAAAAAATATCAAAATCGGACTACTATGTAAAAAGTTAGGCATCGACTAGAGAACCTCCTTTTTTTTTTTTCGTCGGATAAAAAAGGAAAACTCCTAACACCTGATACGGAGCCGTGTCTTTTATTTCTTGAAGTAGGGAAAGATCCCAAATAAATTTATGTTCCCTTGGGAATTCATTTATCAAACGGTAACATGATGAGAGGCACTATATAATAATTATATCGCGAAAATTCATCCTGAAATGAGATTATCAAGACGATAGTGCATACCCTTGAGTGATGCCAAGTCGGTGAAAACTTGTACGCAACAAAACTTTCGCCAAACTCTAATAACAACAACGGTTAGTAGACAAGTAAACTTTGATATAAATCATGGATAACGGTGAGATAATTAATCCACCATTTCGGCGTTGGAGACGACAGCAAATAGGTTTCGTCATGCAAGGTTTGGTTTTGCGGAGATTTACAACTGTCTGGGACGTTTTTGCGGGGCATCTGTCTCTCGAGCGGCTTATCTATTTCGTGAAAAATGCCGTCGGTTTATCGATTCCATTAAATGTTATTATCCCATAGGGTGATAATAGATGTCTCTACCAGATATTCATGGGGAGGAACTGGAGTAGAGATGAATAGTATATTGTTCTACGAGTGACGAAAGTAAAATTTTTTGATGCGAGAGAACAGTTTACCAGCCAAGGCTGGTAATGTTTACGAGCTACAAAAAATGTTTTCGACGAGTGAAAAACTATAATTTTTCTACAACCCCGTTAATATCATAATAATATGCTAAAAACGAACGATGAACAAATATTTAATTTTAAATTAAAAATAAGAGAATTTCTTTAAACATTACTTATGATTAATATATTGGTTAATTGTTACATTCGAGCAATTATTCAATATTATAGGAGTATTACAATTGAGATTTTTATGAATTGAGGTAGACGATGCCACATCTGTTATGTTGTAAACTGATGTCACTCCAGATGAAGATGCGTCGTAATCGAATAGCGTTGTAAATTGTATGGATTGTAAAATTTTGGTTTGTATTTTATTTTTGCTGCTGTTTGATCAACATATCCCTCCGCAACGTTACTAGATTTCCAGCCTCCATGCTTTTTAATTGGAGTAAATCACGTCCTGCATCCACTGATAGCGTTGCGGAAGTTCTACACAAACAATGCCCAGTATATTTTTGGGGATCAGGCAAGTTTGAATATTGAGCTAGTTGCATCGGAAATTCACTGAATTCATTCATTCCCACAACCTGTCTAGTACACTTTCCGTTGTGGTAGTTATTGAAGAATCTTGAATTTATTTTGTTCATATCAAGTGGACGGAGGTTCAAATACATTTTAGAAATCTTGTAGAAGAACCCAGAAATGTGGAAGGAACGCGATACTTTTGTTTTTGTATCACGTATTGTAACTAAGAGTGAACTGCTGATATCTTTCACATCATTCACTGTCAAATCTTTCAATTCATGGCAACGACAAGCCCCCGAAATTCCAAAAACTAATGCTACCTACAAACGTTAACTTCCGTATCATTAAGAATTTGTCGCAATAATAAAGTAATTACCTACCTAAGTCATGGAGTATTCGGAGTCGGGTGCATTCTTTAAGAAAATGTGTATCGCATCGAAAGTTTTTTTTTTTACTTTTGACTTTCAAAACTATCAGATTTTCGTTAAAAAAATAACACAACTTGGGATATTTGACAATATCGATATTATTTTTATTCGATAAAGTGGTACTCAACATCGAATACATAGATCATAGCGTCAATGACTTAAATTTTTTGACAACCAACAGTTTCCGAAAATGAATTAATCCGTGAATTTTGCATATATTCCTTTATATCTCTTTTTAGATTTTACTGGTTATGAATCCAGCTTGATTTGCTATTCCTGGTGATGTCTTTGGAAAATCTTATTCACTTTCCGAATCAGAAATCATGATAACTCAAGAAACCAACAATGCTTTCAGTGCAAATTGACAGGTCTGAACAATCAACGAGAAACGTCAAACTGATGAAACCAGGCAACTAGATATAGGTGAATTGTTTTTAAATCTCACGGTATTTTTACGATTCTATTTTGCTTTTCAATTGAACAAAAGTTAAAAAAAATGATTGAAAATATTAATTTACCTTTCGTCACTAGAAACGAAAGTTAA